>JAHRHJ020003216.1:0-230411 GCA_019776745.2 Taxus chinensis
ACCAATATCGGTTATGCTAAAACGGAAGCTTTTCTAAAATAGAAAGGCTTGGGAGACAACTCAAATTTCTTATATTTAGATTCATGCAACATGTTAATATAAGGAATGCAAGGCTGTTGCGTCCAATATAGTTATTACATGGGAATTTAGTGTATAGTAGGAAAGAGACATTAAAGTTATCATGGCTTGGATTAGAAGGGCGTAAAGGCAAGTTTATAAGTGAAGAGGGTGGTGAACAGGCTGAAGAAGGTAAGCAACCAGCCAGGCATAGATGGAGATGGAAGACATGTTCCTCCTCAAGCTGCTTCAATCCCAGAGGTATTATTTTTGGTTGGAATTATATTTTTTTCATAGTTATGAATAGAGGATTTGGTAGGTAAGTGGGTAGAGATATGAAAGAAAGTAATAGCAAGTGTTTGGTTAAAAAATATTTTCTCGTATTTAGATTTGTAAGGAAGACACACCATTATAGGTGTAAGGGTAGGGGATTGTCAGTCTAACCTTGGGAGACCCCATGTCTCCTAAGTGGTGCCTACATAGCCCATTGCACAAAACAAGGAGGGGCCTCAGACCGATGTAGTTCTCCCTTAGGACCAGGGAGAGGTGAATTCAGGAAATTTGGTTGTGGTTAGGCAATTTGTTGGTTGGTAAAAGTTTGATGTTGGTAGAGTAATGTTGTTGGTGTTGGTGTGGGTATAGGTGAAGTGAGGGTTAGCTTACCCAAGCATAGGAAATCATGTCCTAATTAAGGTCAACACACAATCCTAGATTCGGGTAAAAGAGGCAAAAGTGTCCCATAGTTGGAAAGAGCTAAACAAACCACGTATTATCGTAGGATGAGCTTGAATCCCTAGGTACCTTGCATAGGCGAGAAGTCGATAGGTGAAAAGAGTTGTATAATCACAATATATCAGATATACGCACGTCCCTTGAGTTTTGTTATTGTGAAGAATGGTGAGGTGAGGTGGATGGTATAGCTAGGGCGCAGAGAACTTGTTATAAGGTGATTATTCTAACGAAAGAGAACCAAACCAAAATAGACAAGTCCATGACTCAAAAGTACTTTTGAATACTGCTTTTATTTTTCTGGATATAGACTGATCGATGTGGGAAGTCTATATGGGATATGCATTTTGTTGTTCTTGAGGTCTTCACGAAGCTGATCAATGCGAGAAGCTTCTGATAGAGGCTGACTTTGTATAGCTTGTCCTTCGAGGGAGAAGTCTACTTATAGTAGCAGATGCGGCATTGCACATAGCTGTCCTTCGAGGGAGCAGTCTAGTTATAGTAGCAGATGCGGCTTTTGCACATAGCTGTCCTTCGAGGGAGTAGTCTAGTTTATAGCTTGGAGGTCTAGATGTCTTTTTGGCATGAAGCATCTAGTTTTGCAGGAAGTTTGACTCAAGAATATCCCAGAATTGTATAATTGAGAACTTGTTATTTTGATACTTTTAAGTCATGGACCAGACTAAAAAGGAGAAGGCATCTTTAAGAGGAGGTGATGATCAAACCACGTGTGTTGGATTTTACTTTGAGATGCACAAAAAAAGGTGTATGAGGTGGTAAATGAGCTCAAGGGATGAGCGCAAGGTAGATAAGAAGTGATGTAACACTAAATTCAACAGTAGAATGGTCAGAGATGCAAGGCATTAAGGGGTTCAGGCTCAGGTTTACCATTAAGCGAAGCTAAACGATAAGTACTTGATCCGTAAGTGTGAGTGATAATGTAAGGCCCAATCCAATTAGGAGCAAATTTTCCACGTTTTCTCTTTTCTAGTTTGGTTACATGTTGATTCTCTTTGAGGACAAGATCACCAATTTTAAAGGTACACTCATGAATTCGCTTATCATAAGCACGCTTGATGCACTTTTGATAAATTTGAAGGTGGTCAAGAGTGGTAAGATGACACTCGTCAAGAAGCTCCAATTGGGCTAACCGCTCTTGGCGGAAGTCATCATTGGTGAGAATATCCTAGAGAGATATTCTGAGGGAAGGGATTTGTATTTCGAGAGGCAAGACAGCCTCGGTACCATACACCAGAGAGAATGGTGTGGCATTAGTGGAAGTACAAATGCTGGTATGATAAGCCCAAAGGGCAAAGGGGATGTGATCATGCCAATTTTTCCTAGAATCGTTAACGACTTTCATGAGAATTTTGGTTAAGGTTTTGTTAGAAGATTCAGCTTGACCATTTACTTGTGGATAGTAGGGTGACGAGAAGCTAAGTTTGATACCAAAGTTGTCACAAAGGGCTCGTAATAGCTTATTTTTGAAATATTTTCCATTATCGGTTATCAAGCGATGAGGAACACCGAAACGACAAATAATGTGATGATTGATGAATTCAAAAAAAATTTCCTTTTTGGTTGAAATGAGTGGAACGGCCTCCACCCATTTAGTGTAATATTCAGTTTTGCCGTGATGATCCAATGGTGATGTTGCGAAAGAAGGCGGATGAATCTCACCAATAAGGTCCAAAACCCATTGTGAGAAAGGCCAAAGATCTCGTGCGACTTGTAGCGGGTGGCTGGGAGTATGTTGAAGGTTGGCATGCTGTTGACACATAACACAACGCTTAACATATTCGCAGCAGTCTTTATTAAGAGTAGGCCAATAATATCCTAGGCGAAGGATCCACTTGGCCATGGCAAAGCCACTAAAGTGCCCACCACAAATTTCGTCATGGACTTGTTGGATGGTATGAGTGACTTCAGCGCCGGTTAGACATCGAAGGAGGATACCATCGAAGCCACGTTTATAGAGGAGTCCCCCCATGATGACATAACAAGAAACACCTTTAAGAAAAACATGTCATTTGCCATTACTAATAAGGTTAGGTGGGAGAACAGAGGTGGTAAGGTAGTCATGAAATTGGTGATACCAGGTATCTTGCGAGTCAGCAGATACATTATTTACCATACAAACATCCAGGACTAAGTAAGATGGGGCAAAGAGTTGTTAGAACAAGACAAATATGTCAGAGTTAGTTGGTGATGCAGGAATTTGCGAGGCGAAGCAAGCCATAGTATCCACAAATTTATTAGTTGAGCGTGGAACGGTTTGGATAGTATAATGGGTAAATAAGGTCAAAAGTGAATCTACGTAACGTTTGTACTTTTGAAGTTCCTCATTTTTACATTGGTAGATGCCAGTAACTTGATTTACTACCAATTGAGAGTCACCGAAAATGTTAATAGACTTCACACCTAAGTGTAACGTAACGTGGAGACCCAAAACAAGGGCCTTGTATTCTGTTGTTTTGTTAGTGTAGGGGAAATCGAGCCTGAATGAAAGAGGCATAGGTTCACCATCAAGAGGAATGAGAACAACGCCCGCCCCTCCGCTGCGTTGGCATTTAGATCCATCAAAGAAGAGAGTCATCGGATAAGATGCATCATTGAGCAAAAGAGTTGTGATGAGTTCATCAGGGAAAGTAAAATTGGTAAATTGTTCCCCAGGTAAAGGGGCTTCCGCGAGTTGGTCTATGATAGTTTTTCCTTTGACTGATTTCTGGTGTACAAAATCAAGGTCGAGGTCGGTGAGGAGCATAAGCCATCAGGTGATGCGTTGGTTTAGATGAGGTTTGGCATACATATAATGTATGGGGATAAGCATTGGTGATGAAAAAAGTTTTGTGATTCAGGAGGTAATGTAAGAGTTTGGTGGCCACGAATGATAGGGCTAGGCACAACTTTTCTACATGTGTATACCTAGTCTCGTAATCCACAAGAGTACGACTTATGTAATAAAATACTTCTCTCAATGCTCGGAGTCACGATGTGTGAGCATGGCTCCTACAACATGGTCGGTGGCAGAAAGGTAAAGGTAGAAAGGGAAATCATCCTGAGGTGGGATAAGCACGGGTGGCTGCAAGAGATAAGCTTTAAGAGCCTCAAAGGCTTGGTGGAACTCCTCGCTCCATTGAAAGACAATGTCCTTTTTAAGGAGATGATGGAAAGGTTGACATCAATCCGAGAGTTGTGAGATGAAACACCGGATAGATTTGATTTTTCCCTGCAAAGTACACAATTGTTTTAGGTTAGTGGGTGGGGGAATTATCTAAGATAGCTTTGACTTTAGCTGGGTCTAACCTCAATGCCATGCAAAGAGATGATAAAGCCAAGGAGTTTTCCCGAAAGGATGCCAAAGACACATTTCTTTGGTTGAAGACAAACACAGTATTGTAACAGGCGATCGAAAATAATGGTTAAAACATCGAGATGTTCACTGCGATGTTTGGATTTTCCAAGAAGATCATCGACATAATCCTTGAGGATAGTGTGCATAATGTCATGAAAAATGTAAGTCATAGCCCGCTGATAAGTCGCACAACATTCTTAAGGCCAAACAACATGACACGATAGCAGAAGGTCCCCCAAGGGGTAATGAAGGTGGTTTTATGTTGAAAACTGGGGCTACTAAAATTTGATTGTATCCCAAGAAACCATCCATGAGAGAAAGCATCTCATGGCCCACAGTGAGATCAACAAGTTGATCAATGCTAGGTAGGGGGAAGTATGTCCTTTGGGCAAGTGAGGTTAAGGTCCTGAAAATCCATACATATCTGAAGTCCCCCCATCACTTTAGTGACAGGTACGACATTAGAAATCCATTGAGGATAGTCAATAGGTAAGATGAAAGAAACAGAAAGGAGTCATTGAAGCTCTTCTTTAACCAAGAGGGCAATGCGTGGATGCATTTTTCTCAGCTTTCTGTTTAACTGGTTTGGAGTCTGGTTTCAGAGTGATGTTATGGACAACAATGTTCAGGATCGATTCCTGGCATGTCGGCGTATGGACCAAGCGAAAGCTTGATTGCGGGACGGAGGAAGGTAGTGAAGGCGGCTTGTTCTGATGCATCGAGAGATTGTCCGATCTTTACAATTGAGGATCATCCTCCATGTGGATGTTGATCTCTATAGTCGACTTCATTCAACATGGTTTGGGTTTCAAATGGTAAGGCACGTTGAATATAAGAGTCATCCGTACCAAGGTAGGTGAGGATGGAGTCGTCATCCTGGCACTCCACAACATAATCGCCCAGTCTTCTTTGATCATGTTGGATACAAAAAGGGGGAGAGAATTGGGTCTTCACCATCATGTTGATAAGTGAGAGGACCTAGGAAGATAGAATTCATGAAAAAAAAAAGTTAGGAGGGATAGATTTACCGGGTCTATCAACTCCGTGGGTGAAGATGGAAAAATGGGCATTGATGGTTCTTAAGGGGTGACTTCGTCATCTTCCTGGATACAATTGACATAGAGGTTTCTTCAGTGTAGGTGGTTCAGAAAACCCAAGACCACTACGATCTTTGCCTGTTTGCGTGTAGTCATGGGAATGATCGTATGTCGGCCTTGTTCATAAAGACCGAAACGCAAAACCTTTCCTCCACAGCGAGTCAGGAAGGTGAGGGCGAAACAGATAATGGTTAGATATTGAAAATTAGATTGGAAGGGAACCACACCAAGGGGAGGTTAAGGGGTGACAGGAGGCTTCCGCAAGTTGACTACCCCCATACGTTAGGTTTTCGGTAAATACAAGGTGGTCCGTAGGAGATCACCTTAACATGACGGTCATAGGTAGGTTTGTCCATGTCGTGTCCATACTCTTGTGGGGTATCGAGGAATTAACAGTTGTTAGGTGGCAAGCCAAGTCCCCCAGCAGTAAGGTATTGAAAAAAATATTACCAAATGATCTAGGAGGTTGGGATTTTCCATGTGGGGAACTTTGAGAGACGGTATTCACGAGCTCGGTGGTTGTTGGTCAAAGGTGTCTCATAGTCTAATGGATGGTTGAGTGTGGTCCTGAAGTAGATGGTTGGGTCTAGAATCAATGGGTGATCCTTGACTAGTACAAGCACATTTAAGGGTATAACATATTACAGGTTTTGAAATCCAATGATCATTGAAATCAATGTCCTTTTTAAGGAGATGATGGAAAGGTTGACATCGATCGAGAGTTGTGAGATGAAACACCGGATTTTCCCTGCAAACTACGCAATTGTTTGAGGTTAGTGGGTGGGGGCATTTCTAGGATAGCTTTGACTTTAGCTGGGTCAACCTCAATGCCATGCAAAGAGATGATAAAGCCAAGGAGTTTTCCTGAAAGGATGCCAAAGACACATTTCTTTGGTTGAAGATGAACACAGTATTGTAACAGGTGATCGAAAATAATGGTTAAAACATCGAGATGTTCACTGCGATGTTTGGATTTTCCAAGAAGATCATCGACATAATCCTCGAGGATAGTGTGCATAATGTCATGAAAAATGTAAGTCATAGCCCGCTGATAGGTCGCACCAGCATTCTTAAGGCCAAATGGCATGACACGATAGCAGAAGGTCCCCCAGGGGGTAATGAAGGTGGTTTTATGTTGATCGGCTGGGGCTACTAAAATTTGATTGTATCCCGAGAAACCATCCATGAGAGAAAGCATCTCATGGCCCGCAGTGAGATCAACAAGTTGATCAATGCTAGGTAGGGGGAAGTCATCCTTTGGGCAAGTGAGGTTAAGATCCCAGAAATCCGTACATATCCGAAGTCCCCCCGTCGCTTTAGTGACAGGTACGACATTAGAAATCCATTGCGGATAGTCAATAGGTAAGATGAAAGAAACAGAAAGGAGTCGTTGAAGCTCTTCTTTAACCAAGAGGGCAATGCGTGGATGCATTTTTCTTTGTTTCTGTTTAACTGGTTTGGAGTCTGGTTTCAGAGTGATGTTATGGACAGCAATGTCAGGATCGATTCCTGGCATGTCGGCGTAGGACCAAGCGAAAGCTTGATTGCGGGCACGGAGGAAGGTAGTGAAGGCGGCTTGTTCTGATGTGTCGAGAGATTGTCTGATCTTTACAATGTGAGGATCATCCTCTGTGTGGATGTTGATTTCTATAGTCGACTCATTCAACATGGTTTGGGTTTCAGATGGTAAGGCGCGTTGAATATAAGAGTCATCCGCACCAAGGTAGGTGAGGATGGAGTCATCATCCTGGCACTCCACAACATTAATCGAAGGTGAGTCTTCTTCGATCATGTCTGGATACAAAAGGGGGAGAGAAGATGGGTCTTCACCATCGCGTTGATAAGTGAGAGGACCTAGGAAGATAGCATTCACGAAAAAAAAAAGTTAGGAGGGATAGATTCCGGGTCTATCGACTCCGTGGGTGAAGATGGAAAAATGGGCGATGATGGTTCGGAAGGGGTGACTTCGTCATCTTCCTGGATACAATTGACATGAGGTTTCTTCAGTGTAGGTGGTTCAGAAAATCCAAGACCACTACGATCTTTGTGTTTGCGTGTAGTCATGGGAATGATCGTATGTCGGCCTTGTTCATAAAGACCGAAACCAAAACCTTTCCAAGCACAGCGCGTCAGGAAGGTGAGGGTGAAATGACGGTTGGTTAGATATTGAAAATCAGATTGGAAGGGAACCACACCAAGGGGAGGTTCAGGGGTGACAGAGGATGTGTCGACACCCCCATACGTTAGGTTGGTGCGGCAATTAGGTGGTCCGTAGGAGATCACCTCCCCCACACGACGGTCGTAGGTAGGATGCGCATGTAACTGTCCATACTCTTGTGGGGTATGGAAGGTGCTAACATTGTATAGGCGGTACTCCCCCAGCGTAAGGCATTGAAAAACACCTACCAAGGGATCTGAGGTTGGGATGTTGTCCGCGGGGAAGGAAGAGGTATTCGCGTCGGTGGTTTCATTGGTCGAAGGTGTGGGTGTGGCTAAGGTGGATGGTTGAGGCGTGGTTGAAGTAGATGGTTGGGTTGGATCAATGGGTGCCTTGACTGGTACAAGCACATCATTAGGGTGGTATAACATATTACAGGTTTTGAAGGGGGAAGCGTCAGCTGTGACGATGTATGACTTCCCCTCATACTCGAATTTTATGCATCTATGTAAGGTGGAGGGAACGCATCCCATAGCCCGGATCCAAGGGCGGCCTAACAACATGTTGTATTGGAACTCTCCCTCAAGGACATAGAAGAGTTCGGGTAAGGTACGTGGCCCTACATGAATGTTAAGGATCACGGTGCCTAGGGTAGAAGTAATAGCATCGTTGAATGAACGCAACATGGTGGGGTTGGCACACATGCAGCTAGGAGGGATATTCATCTGTTGGAAGGCTTTGGAAGAGACGATGTTTAGGCTAGCACCCCCGTCGATCATAACACGATGTACCCGGATGTCCTGGACGTAAGCCGAGATGAAAAGAGTGGGGTCAGGATCTTCTGCACCAAAGACGACAATTTCTTCTTCGGAAAAACTGACAGCAGTGGCTTGCTGTACATGGACAGAGGTGGTTGTGGAGGTAGGTTGTTTGGTGAGAGAAGCGACGTGGTTGGGTGTTAAGATGGAGGTGACGGGTAAGGTTTCGTTAGGTAGGACCTCTATCCCTTGAAGGATCTCAATTAGAGCTTGTCGATGAGATTCAGATGTTTGAATGAGATCATACAGTGTCATTTTTACAGGAGATTGGTGAAGTTGTTTGATCATGGTGCAATGGGAAAATCCATCAGAGACTGGATAGGCAGGTCCACGAATAACCACTTTAGGTGGTGGTGCGATCGGGATGGCGGAAGGAGAAAGAGAGGCCGCAGGTGTGCTCTCTTTAGCTTTTCCATTGTTTTTCTGACCTCGAGTAGCAATGCTAATCATGTTGATCTCGTGAATACGAGATGAGGAAGATGGCAGGGATAAGTCATTGTTCTCGAGAGGTGGGGTTGCAATGATGATAGATTTTGGTGAGGCGGGGACAGGTGGTATAGGAGAAGGGATCGAAGCTAAGGGATTTTCCCTCCGTAAGTTGTCTTTCTTAGATTTTCTATCCGAGATAGGCAACTGGCGAAGGATGGCTTTCAAAGCTTTGCATCCTTCTACATTGTGTCCTGGTGTGCGGTGGTAGGCACAGATTTTAGATTCATCATAACCTATAGGTCGAGGTTTAGATGGATCATAGGGTCTGAGTGGGGGTAGGGAAATGGTCGCATCCCCTACCAACATATCAAGGATCTTGGCGTAAGATCCTTTGAGCGGGTCAAATTCAGATGAAGATGAGGCTATTGATTGAGTGGGTGAGATTATTGATTGTTTTGGTAATGGTTGGGTACGAGTGGTTCGTACGGGTGGTGGTTTAGGCAAGGGATTTTGATGATTGGGTTTAACTAGGCGTGGCTTCTTCTGCGCAGAAGTCATGTTTAGCTGGTTAGATGATGAGGCCACAGATGACGTGGTGGCAGGAAACAACCACGGGGAAAGAGGAGCGACAACAAACAAGTCCTTCGATGATCGAGTTTGCTTAGGGTTGGTAGGTAGGAAAGATACTTGGGGCGACGGTGTTGAGATGCTTGTGGATTTCTGTATGGGTGCAGAAGGTGCAGGTCGTGTTAAAGAAGACGTGGGAGGCATGGTGTATTGAGGCAAGGTGGAGGGGTGAGGCCCCAATATAGAAGGTAGGTGTGATGGTGAGGGTTGAAGCCGTGCCTGCTGTACTGGTGTGATCGGGGGTGAGGGTTTTAGTTGTGGCGGAGGCATAGATTGGACTCGAGGAGATTGGGTCTGTCTCCTAGGTGGATTGACGGCTTTATTTTTGGATAAATCTAACCGTTTAGGTGGGTGCGTCAGGCTGGGTATTGGTGAAGTCCCAAGCGTAGGGGAAGGTTTGGTTAGGTTGATAGAGGTGGATGAGGTATTGGTAGAGATGAGGGGGGTGAAGGTGAGGACATAGGCATTTTGAGCTTTTGTAAAAACTTCGGGTATATGGTAGAGGTGTCTGGATTAGTCATCTACATTTGAGTAGAGCATGGTGTACTCAAACGTTCCCATAAGACTCGTCTATCTTCTGGGGGATGACAATCTTCACGTGTGGATGGGAATTTTGGTATGGAAGAGAAGTGGGTTGTGATTCCGGTCCACTGTGGGTGTGATACAGGGGGCGAATGAGGCACTGTATCAATGGGTGTTAAGAGGTCAACCGGTCGCTGGAAAGATTTAGGTGATGAAGAACTGATAGGGAGGAGGGCATGTTCTAGAGGATCCGTCATGGTTAAGGAGTTTGGTGATGTAGGCTCGAGGGGTTTCTCCTCTAAGGATGACAGAAAAAGTGGTGATCCTTCTTCTTTTGCAGCAAGAGTGGTGGAAGGAGATGTTTGGGAAATAGATAGGTTGGATAACATCCGCTCACAGTCTTGCAGGGATGTGGTGTAAGAAGGCTCTTCTGTGAGAAGAGAACTCTGGGTGGTTGATTCCTTTATGGGTAAAGGAATAGCGGGGCTTTCCTCTTGTCCTGATGAAGGAGAAGGGGGCGAGGACCCCTGCGTTGGTGAAGAGGCTCGATTCAGAATTTCCTCGATGGAAGCCCTTGGTTGGGAGTTGAAAACCACATGGATCTCATGCACACTCTTCTCCTCGGCTAAGGTTTCTTGGTTTGTGTTACTGTTAGATGAATGGTTTGGAAATGGTTTGTTGAAGATTTTTAAATTTTGATTAGCAGGGGCATTAGGATTATCGAGGGTTATATCCCCTGCATCAACCATTTCCTGCACTATGTTTTTCAACATCTTGCAGTTTTCGTGGCTGTGTCCCTTCACGCGATGGAAGTTACAGAAGTCATTTTCTTTATACCAAGAAGGTATAGCGCGGGTGGAATCAAACCCGGAGTGAGGTTTAACAGGAGGCAAGGTGATAGCTCCTGCTTTAAGCAATTTTTCCAAGATCACATCATAAGTTTCTCCCAAGGGAGTGTACTTGATGGGCTCGGCTTTATACTTATAGGTGGATTTCGGCTGGGTATTAGACGGTGCTTGAGATTTGACCGTCACCGCGTGTACGGCTCCTTTTGATTTCGAAGCAGCCGATGCGTGAGAGTTGGTGGTGTTGGGTTTGTTGGTGGAGTCTTGGGTTCGGAAATTTGAGTTTTTGTTGCGCAACTTCAATTTCTCCTCCTCTAAGGCTCGAATCTCTAGTTTCCGAGCCATAGTAAAGGCCTCATCAAAGGTGCGGAAAGTTTGAATTTGGAGGGTGGGAGAAATGTGTTTAGCGCAGGCCCGCGTAAAGAGTTCGATGAGCTCGGCCTGAGGTAAGGCATAAGTAAGTTGGTTGATGAGGCCCCGCCATCGTCCAACGAAATCTGCGATAGACTCGTCTTCAAATTGTCGGATGGCATAGAGGTCGGTAATGGATACTTTCTTGGCAATATTGATGGAGAAGTGATCCAAGAAAGATTGGGCTAACTGGTTAAAGGAGAAGATTGAGTGCTGGGCTAAAGCACTGTACCACTCCAAGGCAGGTCCTGATAAGGACATGGGGAAGGTACGGAGTAGTAAGGCATCGTCATGAGCAATCAGATAGCAGGCATGTCTAAACGATCGCAAGTGTTGTTGAGGGTCCTCCTTACTATTAAAGCGAGTAAATTTTGGTAATTCCCATTGAGGAGGATATGTATGAAGGGGGACAGAAGGATGAATAGGCTCCCGACAAACTTGCTCGTATGTCAGGGTGTTACGGCTTCCTGAAACAGAAGCCTCAAGATTTTGCATCTTGTCCATCATCTGTTTGATTAAATCATTGGTTGGGTTAGATGATGGTGTTGTCGTCGTAAACGGAGGAGGATTGGGCTAAGAGCCGCTACTAGACAATGGTGGGGTTGAATGTTGATAAGGTATCGATGATGAATGTGTTGGGGTGGCCGAATAAGGGTGTCCTATATAAGATGTTGAGGCCACCGGATGAGTTTGCGGAAATGAAAAGGTGGGCGGAGCCTGAGAGGGAAAGCTCGTGTGGATAGGTGGTAGAGAACAAGTTATGAAAGAGGCAATCTGCGAGAGAGATGAGGTAGGGGCAGTGGATGGTAGTGATATGTGGGGCCCCAGATTAACCAAAGGAAGGCCAATTGGTGCAGTATGAACCACCGAAGCCACTGAGCTGGGAGACGGGGCTAAGGATGAAGACGGTGAGGTGGAGTTATTAGGTGGGGAAGGGGCTAAGTGAGCGGCTATACTAATAGGCATACCCAAGAGGAGCTGACCGTCGGGTGTACGGTCAGGGGTATGAGACAAATAATACTGTACGGTGCTAGGATTAGCATCCAAAAATTTGGCAAAGTCTGGATCTCCTACAGGGATCTTGGGAAAAGCACTGGTGTCCGTAGGATTCCCCATAGGATGCGAAGGGGGTGACTCAGGAAAAGACACGGAACAAGCATGTGAAACCATGGCTGCGGCTTGTTTCCGGGTGATAACAACCATGGACAAGAGGATACAATAGGGAATTAGTCAATCAGGAATAGAAACAACAACAAAATGTTGGAATTGGTAGGTTGCTGGTTTGTCAGGAACTGTGAAACACAGTAACCGATATCGGTCTGGTAACCGATGTCGGTCAGACGGTAGCCGGCGTCGGTCAGTGTAACCGATGTCGGTAGAAGAGGACCGGTGTCGGTCACTGTGAAGGAAAAGAGAGAATGTAAGAGGCTGCTGGTTTGGGGATAACAAGGCTTAGTATACCCACCAAACTGTCTGAAGTGATCACTGAGACAGGGTATAACAGAGAAACAGAACTGAAAGAAAAAAAAAAAACAAGCAAGATGTACAAGCAAATCAAGAGACTAACCCTAGGATTAGTTTTAATCTCTTGTGGCTTATGCCTTAGACGCAAGATGATGTCAATCCTAAACAAAATACCTAAGGGAGATGTCAAGTTTGTTTTGGCTTGTAAGGCTACCTCAATCGGGCGGAGGAATACCGCGGGAAGGGGGGATGTTTGAGATGTTGTGTAGATTATGATGTGATTTGGTATGTGTTGTGCAGTGAGAGTAAGATTAATTTCTCGTCAATACCGTGGATATCACCCCCACGTGTATGACCTGTTACTTAATCTACGTTCACTAGAATTAAAAACAGCAAGCAAGAATATGATGCACGTGTTTTAAACCCAAATCGAAAATGATATTCGATGAAGCAAAGAAAGAGAAGAGGTTAAGAAGATGACTTTCACTAATGCAAAGATGTGAAAGAAAGACAAGTTCTTTTACCAAAATGACAAAATATTTTGTGAATATTTAGAAGAAAGAAACAACAAGTGTGCTCCCTATATGAAAACAAGCAAGAAAGAAAGAAACCCGAGAAGGGTCCCACCGGGCGTGCCAAAATGTTTCGCACAGAATTTTGTTCCAGAATAGAGTTACTTCTATCTTTTCATTCTCTTGAGAAACAGATAAGGGTTAGGGCTAGGAGGAATACCTGTTGAGTGTTGGGAAGGTGTGCGCGTACCGTAGAGAGATCAGACCGATTGTGAAGAGCTCCTTTTTGTCTGGGAAGGACTACCTGTAAATAAGAATGCAAGACCACCAGATTTTAGTTAGACAATAAGTGAGGGAACTGCCTTGGGCCCAGGAAATATTAGACTTCCTTTCGAAGGTGGTCAGTTCCCTTTTAATACAAATTAATGCAAATGATAATAAAGAAGCTATTGCGAAATCACGATTTAGGTACCTCGTTACTAAAAGCAATAGAGACTGAACTACCAATAATAAAATGTCATGTTGTTTGTTTGGTCACTGGTTATTGATACGTTCAGATCAAGTTACAGGGATAGACAAGGCTGGATATGAGATTGTTTGGAGGTAAATAGGTGAAAGGTTGGTTTTTGGTATAAGTCACAGTGACCGATGCCGGTCACTGGATAACCGACCGCGGTTATAAAACCGGTACCGGTAGGGGATAACCGATATCGGTAGGGGCAGTGATTTAGGGGCTTTTAAATGGAGGTTGGTTGTAAGGTGGTTATGGGGTTTAGAAGGTTGGTAGATGGTTGAGGGGAGTAGTAGGGTGATAGAGAAGACTCAGAGAGTGAGAAAGCTGTCTTTGGGGCAATATAGAGATGGATGAATGAAGGTTAGGTGCAGGGTGCTGCCGGGTGGTAGATCCAGGAGTGAGCTTATAATCACTATGAATCAAAAGTTCACAAAGTAGTGTCTAGAAGCATACAAGGTAATAAAAGAGACTACTTACTAGTTTCTGATGTGGATGCAGGTCCAAGGAATGCAGTGGCGAAGGCAAGGCTCAGTTGGGATGATCCGACAATCGGAAGTGAGCTGATGAAGCTATCCTCTGACTCTCCCAATGTTTGGATGAGTGTGACAGTGATCTAGTTGCTCAGTTACAGTCTTGGGCTCAATACTCCTCTCTACAACCTCTTCTCTCTCTCTCTCACTTGTCTCTCTCTTGCAAATGAAATTTGCAAATGGATCCCTTTGGTTTTGGTTGGGGGAGGTCATTTACAGGGAACCGATGGCGGTTACCTAACCGACACCGGTCGAGTAGGGACCGATGTCGGTTAGGTCAAAGTTGGCTATTTTTAGTAAAATAGCCAACTTTCCCTCCTTTTCTCCCGAGGGGTCAGTTGTGGGCTTGGTCAAGTCATTATTAGGTTCGTTTTGGTGCGGGTGAGGGGTGATGAGTCATGGGTGTGGGTCTGGACCAAGTCATAGGTCTTAATTAGGTTAGTTTAGGGTTAGGGCTAGGTCATGGTGAGGTGGCGAGGTGAGGTGGCAGGGTTGGAGATGTGGATTTATTAATTATAAGGTAATTAATAAATAATTAAGTGTGTAAGGTTTAGGTGGTGAGGTAGGGTTAGGTTGCGAGACGAGATGCGGGGCACAGGGCGTCGTAAGACCCAAATTTGGTGTAAAACAGAGTAGCATTTTCAAAGAGAAAATGTTAAGAGCTACTTCATTGTCTATAATAACTATTTTAATCTTATGGTTCATTATATAAGCTTTGATACATAAAGTTTTTTTATTTTGAAGATTAGGGTTCAACATATCTTGAGGGCCAAAAGATAAGATAAAAATTTAAGATGAAAGGTTTAAAATAATACCTAGAAATTGTTGAACATTAAAGGTTGGAGGAACATGTGCTTCATGAAGATAATGAGTGATTATGTCTTGTAATTTAGGTGACTCTTTTAATATCTCCATTAGAGATATATGTGTAGGCATGATCACTAACTATTTTATAAGGTCATACTGACCAGAAGTAGAAGATTTAGCATTGGATGCTGACTTCTGATTTGAAAGAGCCATCAATTTGGAAGTTTGAGGCTCTATAAAAGACTTAGATGATATGGATTTCCATGGGAACCCATATATTATTTCAACACGTGGCTATAACATTAGTAATAGTTTTGAATTTTATGGTGGTAACTATAGGATGCACTTCCTTAAATTGATTTGAATTCAACATTATTGGAGAACTGCCCTTTATCAACATTCTTGTTATCAACACCATGTTTTTAGAATGGGTTTAAGAACACATTGAGATTATCATTTTTATTTTTATTCGATGAAGGTTTGTCAATGGTAATATCCTTTTTATCAATGAGGTCTTGGACAAAGTGACGTAAATGGACACATCAATTCGTTATGTGACCATCAATGTGAAGAAACTCATAATACGTCTCAGATTTTTACCAAGCTGGTTTAGGTTTCCCTTCAACCTAAGGTCTTATAATAGGATAGGTTACCATTTTTGCATTAAGAAGTTTTCATAGGAATTTTGAGAGATGTTCTCCTAAACAATTGAAGTGACATTGTTTGGATTTGCGAGAAGTGAAAACCTCTTTACTTGAAATAACAAGAGGTTATTTGGATTTTTTCGGCTTAGCTTGAGTGCTCTAAAATTTATGGATGTTTTGGTTGTTCGTAACAATGTTGTAATTTCTAGTTAAGATTTTTTGATTTGTCTTGGTGAGAGCTATTGTTATTTTTATTATGGTGCCCATTATATTTTGAGTGAGGCTTGATCAAAACTTTTTGTGAGAAATGATGTCTTATATTTTTTATATTTTGAGTGAGGAATTATAGAATGGTATTACCAAGGATAATTATTAGCATTCACATCCTAGATAGAATATCTAATGAGATTGTGTGGGATTACATGGATAAGAAAGATAGCACATATGAGAGAACTTATACTAATTAGCACCATAAACACTCGCATGCTTCTCATATTTCCAGTTGAATTCTTAATAATTGGTATAGGAAAAACAAAAATAACATTTTCATGGGTGGTTTGCAGTAGAGTAATCATGGAAATAGTAGAGGAAGAAATATGCGGGGAGCTTCGTGCCAGTTAGAAACAAGCTACGATCCTTCTTGGAAGGATAATTCTGAGCTATGGAATTATATTCAAATGGGGGGTATCTCCAACTTTATTGATAAAATTCAAGGTCATAATTAGCACATTTCAATGCGTTTTGCCACAGATTGGAAGGACAGGAAGGTTAAATATGGAGGGAAAAGGGTGTTGATGAATGAGGAGATAACTGCAGAAGTTATAGCAATGGCTTTGGATGGCATCTGGTTCTTCAGCAAGAGGGTTGACAATAATTTTGAAGAAAAGAAATTTACCAATGTAGGGGAAGACATCATCTTTGTTATGGCCAACATTCAGGTAAGTTCCATTCCGGAAACTTTAGATGAAATTACTAAAATGATGGTGTGGTTTATATCCCTTAAAGGTATCTACATTACTGTTCCAACCAAACACTTGGTTTTCCTTAATCACTTTAGGAGAAATCTTGTTTTTTACTTCCTGTACTATCTCTTGAATTCTTTGGAATAATCCATTGTTGATTTTCAAAAACATACTAGGGCTATCCCCCTTCACCAAGGGCTCATATTTCTCCTTCACAAGCATTAGCTCATTAATTTCCCCACCATTCCTATTTCCTCCAGCATTCATCCCACTCCCTCTCATAGCACACCCACTTCCAACCCAACCAATTCATCAAATTATAGGAATGTCAAGGCTAAGAACCTTGCACCCCATAAGGTGACCCCGCCTACCTCTAGTCATGTCCTCTGAAGTAACAAGGATATGGAAATGGTTCACAATCTCTTACATATCAGTAATGTAGGGAAGGAAAAATATTACTAGTAGGAGAGGTATAATATTCTCCTTAGAATGGAAACATTGGAAAAAGAGGTAGATAATATCAAGAAATAGATACATCAGCTAAACTAGCGAAATGGAAAAAGAAAGATAAATGATGATGCGGGTTTTGGTACAGATCAGATTGAAGAAATTTATAGAAAATTGAATTCACTGGATAATAGATTGGGAAGAAATAAGGATAGACATGACCATAATATTTCCATATTTAAAGCAATTAGTGTGTTTCTTGAACAACATGTCAGAAGCATCACATTTTTTAGTGGAGTCCCTGAGGATATTTGGGGCACTAAAAAGGAGAGAAATTAGGTCATCTTGTAGTTAAACATTAATGACCCAACACATGTCACCACCATGGCACTTTTTACCTCCTTGTAGATGATAAATTCAAGGATTGAAAGGGCCTCAAAGAAATAATACCTTCTGGGTAGGTTGGAGGAGATGAAGTTGTTGTTTTGTTTCTGATAATTTGTTGTTTAGTCACCGCTTTGTAACTATTTTGATATTTATTAGTAGTTTCTTTTTTAACTATTTTTGAACTTATCATAATATCTGGATTCAGATCCTATTTTGATGTTTTTTCATGTTGATCTTCTTGTTGAGCCTTTTTAGTAATAGGGTATAGTCCCTTCAAAACTATTTTCCTTTAATAAAAAAAATAACTTCCACAAAAGTATTGAGGTGATGCATTTTCATATGAAAGTATAGCTTTTTGTTAAGATGGGCATAAACATGCTCACAAGATGTTTTTTGGGAATTAATAATGGGAAGTGACTAAAATATCCCACACCATATTTGTAGGAATTATGAAAAGGTTTTGTTGGAGTGTTTTTTGGCATTGCAAAAATCCATCATTGTGATTTCATAGTTTATATTGAACGAGAAAATTTTAACGAACTTCTCTTATAGGTCCACGAAAGAAATGAATATAACTTTTGGGGATTTGTAGGAACTAGTCTAAGGATTTTCCCCCTAAACTGCATGGAAAACGATGTAATAATTAGATGTCACTATAGGCCACTTCTTCGAAAGCCATATATAACTCCTTGATGTGCTCTCTTTAATCGTTCTTGCCCTTGTACTTTTCAAACTTGGGAATCTCAAAGGATTTGGGAAAGGGTACACATAAGATATCCTTATCAAATGGATAAGGATACAATTCATAAAATTTGAATTTTTTTTACCACTCGAAAGAGTCTTATCACAAATGATTCACCTCCAGGTGCGCTAAGGTCACACCTAAGGTTTGTAGTCATCGCTGGAAACCTGCAAAACCCTCAAATAGACATCAAATATCTTAAAAAATAGACCATACTGCACAATGAGGGTTCAGACTATCCTCAGCTGTCACAATGGTACAACTTACAACTGATCATTTTCATCTACATCTCAGGACCCAATGTAGTTCATAGTGTGTGTATTTGTGTGTGTAATATGTGCTACCTAGGTCATTCTTGCATTGCTCTCACACTTGATAGACCCTGGAAAATAAGCTAGATAAAATATAATAATTGTGTGTGATTTTGGTCAGAATCCTCTTGCCATGTCAAAACTCAAGAATTCCTATGCAGTAACCCCTAAATACTGAACATTATAATAATACCTAAATTTGTTACCTCATTCGGGATATTTGTATTCATGTAGTGAGATCCCTATCTTATACAATGAATGTTCTCCATATAATGGTATGTATTCACCCCATTATTATAGGGGTAAATCCCATGCTTGAATCGACTCTAATGATCCGACATATCTCTCACTAGTACCTTCTAATAGAAATGGGAACTTGTTATTTGACCTCAAATGTCATATCTTCGACAAACATTTCTAGGACATCACACACACTAGGTTAGCTATACACAAATGCCACACTCCACTGTATCACAACAGCTAGAAAGCACTATGACTACAAGTATCGACAATATGAGTGCCAATATTAAACACATGGATCTATTAAGGTAGCTTACCAAGGAAATGAGTATGAACCGATACTAGTTGTGAGACCTAAAGATATTATTCCAATAACATTTTGGATAATTTATGCGAACATGGTTCAATCATTATCTTGTACTGCTACCCAAACTGAAAAATCCATACATCGGATAAAAACCATACCTGGTGGTATGGTAAATAGTAGTAAGCCATGTAATTTGGTTACCATACACCTGTGAGGTAATTACCATACAGGCCTAAGTGGAAAAATTTCATTGGTTTTGACAGATGTGGTTAACCAATAAGCATAACTTGACGATGGTTTTATAAGGAAAGATAACATCAATATCACATTAGCCTAACCTATAATAGTGCATCTTTCAGATGTCCTAGAATCACCAAGTTCAATGTACATCCACATCACTACTCGTTCATGAAAATATGGCAGCAAATTACTCACAGCACTCTAAAGGTAGGGAATAGGTATGATCAGCATCTCCTTCTTATTTGTCAATAGCAGAAATCAAACACTAGTAGACTAAAAAAAATCGGCCACCATAAGTGTGATCCATTGTCCTCGTCTATGGCGCTTTAAAGAATCACTGAATAATACTTGTTCACAGATCCATTGCCTATTTTCTATACAAACCATACTGGTATTTCAGCCAGAAGTTGATCATGAAGCTTAATTATCGCATAGGACATTGTGTCTACACCGAAAATGAATCCGACTAAAAGTGAGGCAATTTAATTTCACAGTTGTTGTACAAGTTTGAGACATGACTAATTAAGGGTCTGATGACACAAAACAAGGATTAATTATAACAAGATGATACGATAACAAAATACTTGAAAACAAATATGACTCTTATTATAAAGACACAAATGGAATAATTATAACCTAAAATAATGATTTAGAAAAGACTTTAAAGGAAAAACAAAATAATAACTTTTACACACTGGACTTGTGCTAAAGTGTACAACTACATTGGAGATTTAAGTATCTAACCATTAACAATAGACATAATAACAAAATTATTAAAGGAGACCCGCTATAAGATGGAATACCCACATTACATAATGAAAACTTACGCAATTGATTTTTTTGTATCCTGAGCATGAAGACAATTATGGAGGACATCTAATAGACATACTGCAGGATCATAATTGTGCATACATGGATGAAATTGTGTGCAAGATCCTCCTCAAGGGATTATTGATCTAGGAGATACTCACCATTAGATGAACACGATCTAGGGGATCTGCTCATAGGATATTTTTCCACATATTTAATTCAAATGGCATGGACAATGATTTTACACCACAAGTTGTTGATATTTTATTTGCATACTGACACCAAAACGCTTCCAACTGCAAAAGTATATGGCCTGCTAAAAACTTTTCGGGCGAATGGAAAACTTCAGTACTTTATGCAGGACATGAGGCGCATGGAAACATATGGAAAAATAAAACATGTAATCATGTGGAAATCAGATCTGTGATGGTGATAAAGGGGGATATTGGACTAATCTTGATAAACAAAGACTTCACATCCTCTATTCGCTAAAAATGTCTAGTGAACAGTTATTTGATTCAGTTGGCAATATAGATTGATGCATGTGGAATTATCCCTGTTCAAATCGATGTCATCCCAATATGAAATAGCGCCTGAGTTGAATGGTGTTAAATTTACACATGCATTAAATGGACCATTCCTTTCCTTCCAACAACCTGAACTACACAAGAAATGACGATTCAAACAAATTGCCCAAGTCAAGGTTTACTAAGATTAGAATGGCTTTCAATTGCTGAATAGCAGATCGTCTAAACCAATGCATGGACAATTTTGAATAACCTGCGTGCTCCTCCAGAAAACATGAAGAACACCAAGGATCTTATGACTAATCAAGATATAAGAGAAACTGGATTCAGGGTATTTTAACCTAAGCCACTTGGGTAAAGGGATAATTTTTTCACCACTTTCTCCATAGCCTGTAGAATCTAGGTTCTTCCAAGGAGCTCTGTTTTACTAGATCATGAACATTAGAATGTGAATTAACAAACCCACAAAATTTCCCATAATTTGGATCATAACTGGGGTTTGAAGAAGGAAATTTGATTTACCAGATGTATTTTAAAAGTGACTCTTGTAATCCTTTGTGTTAAGAGGAAAGATAATACTGAGAGGAATACCAAATAAGTGTTATAAATATTTTTAAATATTTTTTTTCAAGATTTTAATAGATTGGTACCATTCAACCAGACCCGGAGGCGTAGGCCACAACTGCCGAACTCTGTTATCAATTCTTGTGTCAATTTTCTAGTGATTAATCTTTATATTTTCTAATTTTACACAGTGCTTTCAGTTTTATTTCCTTTATTAAAAATACAAAAGGTTATAAAAGTCGATTTTTATATCAAAAATCAATACAAAGCAAAGTTAAGTGTGTGCACAATTGCTAGTTAAAATTTATTTTTAGATCACTGGTATTAGAGCTGGTTTTGACTGATTTTTGGTTTAGATTAATAGTTTTTGGATTGCAAGTTGTGTATTAGATGTTAACAAGGTCTCAATCTAAGAAGGGTGAAGGAGAGTTAGTTGAAGGAGATCCTAAAATTGGTACCAGATGGTCTCGAAGTCCTACGATGGCGGATCGAGTAGAATAAAAATTTCCTCAATAAGTCCTACAGATGAAGGAAATGGTAGAAGAAATGTACCATGATATACAAAGAGAAAAGGGAACTAGAGAAGGTAAAAAATAAGATATCTCTGGTTTTGATATTGCTAAAGGGGAATCTCTAAAATCTGATTTTCCTTCATTAAAGTTAGATATTAAGTTTAAATTGCATATGTATACTGGAGAGCTAAATGTAGAGATGTTGGATAACTTGATCAATCAGATAGAAGTATATTACAGGGTTCAAAGAATTGGGGATGATGAAGAAAATATTCATTTAGCAACACTTCAAATGTGTGGCACATCACTCATTTGGTGAGAGAGTAAGCTTCAGAAAATGGAATAAAAAAAAGGTAAAGCAATCACTTCTTGGTCTAAATTTGTTTCAAGTCTTAGGTAACAACTTTATCCTCTTAGTTATAAGAAACAAGATTTGATGGATTGGAAAACATTAAGACAAGCTAAGGGAAAATTCTTTCAAGAATACACACAAGAATTTAGGAAAATGGCACTAATTCTGTGAATTTCCCTAAACACAGAAGAAACATTGCTTAAATATATTGGTGGATTGCATAGTTATCTAAGGCATATGATACTTGTTTTAAGTCCTACTAATATTGATGCAGTATGTGTTCAAGTAACCCATTTAGAAGCATAGGGGAAAATGACAAAGGATTCATCTTCCTCTTCTTTTAAACAAAAGAACAAGCAATTTGAAGGAAAATGTTCGAAAGAACAAGGAAAAGGAAAGGGTAAGCATAAGAAAAACTCTACTTTTAAAAAAGAAGATGAAAAACCATTTTTTAGTCATTGTAAAAAGAACCATGATGAGTGTAAATGTTGGAAATTACATCCTGAAATGAAACCTAAATGGATGGTTAAGAAAGGAAAGTAAAAGAAAACAAACACTGCAGTTCATGATCTTGGGTCAGATTCAGGTGATGAAACCAAGATCATGGCTATGAGTTTTCAAGGTAAATTAATTGTTTCAATTTCTAAAAATAGTAATTCAAATGTTGTATCTTCTTCTAGTAAACAAACTATACATGATGATAAGAAAAGGAATGAGCTTTTCCACATTAGAGTAATTTCAAAGCATACAAAAATTGATACTCTTTTTGATAGTGGATCTCAAGCTAATCTAATTTTTGAGGAGGTTGTTAAGAAATTAGGACTCAAAACTAATCCACATCCTAAGCCTTATCCTTTGGGCTAGGTTTGTGATGATGTGAAATTGCAGGTAACTAAAACTTGTACTATCAAATTTTCCATTACAAACAACTTTATAGATGAGGTTGAATTGGATGTAGTTCCTTTGGATATTTGTGGGGTGGTTTTGGGAATTCCTGATTTGTATGATCATAAAGAAATCTTCAATAGGGAAGAAAATAAATATTTTCTTGTAAAGGATGGAATTGATTTTATTGTTAGAGCTCACCCTGAAAAAAATATTCTATCCTTGGTAACTGCAGGTCAAATGAAAAGGCTTGTAAAATCAATAAAAAGTTTTGTGCTCATGGTGGTAAAAGCCAAAGAGAAAGAACATGAGATGGCTTTTGAGAATTGTGATCTAAAACATAAGGATGAATGGGTAAAAATTGTTTCTGATTTTGATGATGTTTTTTAGGATCCAAAAGGTATACCTCCCAAAAGAGGGGTTCAACATGAGATACAGTTGCTTCAAGATGCATCTCTTCCCAATATCAGAATGTATAGGTTGTTAGTAGTAGAGAATGAGGAAATCAAGAGACAGGTAATGGAACTTTTGGCTCAAGGTATAATCCATCCAAGTACATCCCCATGTGGTTCACCAATTATTTTGGTTCCTAAGAAGGATGGCACTTGGAGAATGTGTGTTGATTTCCATGCTTTAAACAAGATTACAGTAAAGAATCGTTCATAGAATAGATTATTTACTGGATCAATTAAAGAATGTAATTTATTTCACTAAGTTAGATTTAAGAAGTGGTTATCACCAAGTAAGAATTGCAGAAGCTGATGTTTGGAAAACTGATTTTAAAATGAAACAGGGATTTTTTGAATGGTTAGTGATGCCTTTTGGTTTGTGTAATGCACCAATAACATTCATGAGAGTTTTGAATGATATCTTTAGACCATTCATTGATAATTTTGTTATTGTCTACTTAGATGATATTCTTTTTTTTAGTAAATAATGGGATGAACATGTTAAACACATCTAGAAAGTCTTAGATGCACTAAGGAAGATAAATTGTATTTGGAGAATTGAGAGTTGATCATACTAAAATAGAAGTTATTGTAAAATGGCCTAGACCCACTAATGTGATGGAAGTTAGGAGTTTTCTAAGTGCAGCTCAGTACTGGAGGAAATTCATTTCTAACTTCTCATATATTACATCTCCTTTGCATGCTTTGATAAGTATTAAACATGTCTTTCAGTGGGGAGGAAAACAATAGAAAGCCTTTGATACACTGAAAGAGAAGATAAGTACCGCTCTGATCTTGGCACTTACAGATTTACAACATTCATTTGAGATTAAGACTGCTAGTAACTACGCAAAGGGGGTAGTTTTGATGCAAAACAAATGACCATTGTGTTACCATTCAGAAACCTTTACAAGTGCGGTAAGAAACTATCCAACTTATGATAAAGAGTTGTATGATTTGGTTCAAAGTGTTAAAAATTGGAAGCATTATTTAATGGGAAAAGAAACAATTATACATACTGACCATCAACCACTTCAGTACTTACAAAGGGTAAGTGCAGGAAGTTGATGGACAAATATAGGGTCATCTGTGGACATCATATTGCAAATAACAACATAATATCAACTTGTAGGGATTATTAGTAATACATACAGTCAAAATTAGACAAAATTATATTAATATGAATCATAGCATCCAGAATCTAGTTTCTAAAATACTAATTTTTGTAAAAAAAATGGATAAGATTAACTATATTAAACACTCAAAATTCAATGACTTGGTATTTTTTTTATAAAACGCCAATAAAATTATAGTCCGTTTGCCCACAATTTGGATGACAAAAAATTGATATATATTTTTTTCCTTTGGTGAGAAGTTATATGCCACTATCTATCTTGGGATGGATTTTATTTTGTATTTTTTTGAGTAATATTTTATTTTTTATGATGTTTTCCGTGAAAGTGGTATGAAAACATAAAGAAAACAGAGCACTTTCTGTTTGCCCGCCATAACTTCATCAAAAAACATTGAAATCAAATAATTTTTTTTTTTGAACATGTATATAATTTCACCATGGTTGGGATGGTATAAGTTTTATCACATTTTGATAGCTAAAACAAATTTTGCAGTCTTAAACGTAGACATAAACATTCACAGGAAAAAGTGTCTTAAAGACCTACTATTAGTAAAAAAATTATAAAATGATATTTATCCTCTTCTATTCACTTTAAAATCAGTATTTCTACAAAGCTAATAGTCTCCCCTATGCAATGGTACCATTTTTATGACATAGTTTTTACTTTTCGGCATGGTTCAAGTCTGCGGAAGACTAAATTTGATGTTTTGTTGTTTTTAATGTAAAATTCAGGATTTGATGTCCACTTAATTGTCCCCCAACTTGGTGCACTTACCCAGTTCATGGAAAGTTCAATGTGGTACATGTGGGTTTGGACAACTTGGATGGAACTAGGGCCACTTGTGGATGAAAATACTGAAGTTACCGCGAGGAGTTGTGTGGCTAAAGCGGGTTCGAGCGGTCCAAGCCACACTAGGACATGCAAGCGTTAAAATCCTAACTTCACCGATGGTGGGAGGAAATGCATGTACCGAGCTGGTCAATGGAATGACATGGAGTCAACAGAGGAATGGGGAAACTAAGTGTCAAGATTTCAGAGAAAATCAGCCCATGTGGTCCGAGGGAAGCCCATAACATTTAGACGTGAAACACCCATGAGTAATGTGATGCGAGTAAGGTAGAGAAAAGTGGCCCGGCTGGCCTAGGCCAAGTCAGGATAAAAGGGCTTGTGAAAGCCGAATTCTCCAATGGTCAAGCATGATATGGGAAAATAGGGGAAAAATGGCTCGAGTGGCCCGTGTCTTCAGGATTCAATTTCACCGTGGAAGAGTTGGGCCCACAACAAAGGTGGGTTGACAATAGACACATGGAGCATGAAAGAGCTCACTAATTCAAAATGTGAAGAGCCGAGGCTCCAAGTGAAGAAGTAAGTAAATGATATGGGAATGTGAATCAGTGTATAGGTGTCAATTTATCGGCATCCAAGGTGGAAGGAGGAGCTCGTAAGAAGGGTAAAGAAGTAGCCAACTCAACCGAGTTGGCTTTAAAACATTAACTCCCCCACTCGAAAAAAAGGATGCAATAAATCAATGAAAGGGCCCCACTAGCATTTCAAATGTAAAAAAAATCTTAAAAGAGGTGAAAAAATTAAGAAGGGGGAGTAAAACATTTAAAACATATTTTCCAACTAGAAAAGTTAATTCCCAGTCCTGTGAAAACCAAACAATGTCTGGCAAACTAAAACAACTTCTTGCGCTCAGATGCTCATAATTTTGAGAAATTCTCAACAAAATCATGCAAATGAATACTCATTGGAATCGTGGGTTCTGAGAACATTACAAATCAATCAAGAAATTTAGGTATTGATGTAGATTTGATGGATAATTTCATGGAAAACCATCCAAGTCTAGAAAAGTGATTTTATCAGTGGTTAGGAGTGTAATTAAGAAGCATGGTCATCATTTTTTCACTACTAAAAGTCATGAGATAGTATGGGGTGCCTTCTATAGGTCATGTATCATCATTTGGGCACATTTATGACACCTTGCAAGTGGTTAAAAAGGAAATTTTGAGATTGGAATTATCTCTCTCTTTTTATTTCTATAAATTTTAACTTGGGGCTCATTTGTAAAAGAGTTGGTCATTTTTCTCTCCTACCCCCTCTCTCTTTCTTCTCTGCTAGGGTTGAATGTGGATCTTAAGCCTCCTCTCTTTTCTTTGTAATGGAATTTTCTTTACTCTTTCCTACTAATGATGTACTATGTGA
This sequence comes from Taxus chinensis, assembly GCA_019776745.2. Classification (NCBI taxonomy): domain Eukaryota; kingdom Viridiplantae; phylum Streptophyta; class Pinopsida; order Cupressales; family Taxaceae; genus Taxus; species Taxus chinensis. The sequence goes on from JAHRHJ020003216.1 coordinate 26,596, forward strand.
ATTCATGGAGTAATAAAATCTATTTTTGTGATGAATCTTATCCATCCTTTACATATTTTATTGTCTCTTCTTGCCTCTCACCATTACAGGGTATACTGTGCATATTTCTTGATGTCTATTGTAGGTTTTGAGAGCTATGTTTAATGGGTTTGAAGTGGTGTTCTATGTGAATATCATCTTTGTCTTGTGGTGCATCTTGTCCACCCTCTCCATTGCTCACCTATCTCCATTTCAAACAGCTAGGAAATATTTAAAAACCTCCTTTTCTGGCATATCACCACTTTTAGTGTAGGTTTTACTTTCATGCACTCTCTCTCCCTGGTCACTTGGAATGCTAGAATAGGATTAGGATTAGTTTTCTTACCTGAATTTGGAGTAGTTAGTGGAAGGTAGTCTACGAGCAAGAACCAACTTTCTCTAGAGGGTCATCTCTAGCCCGCAAGTCCCATAGCTTGAGAGATGATCCAATATTACAAAAATTACACTGAATTCCCCATCCACATTTCATGCCATTCAAGGGTACTGTAATTTCGTGATAACATGTAGATATTGTGCTAACCCTCTCTTTGTACGTAACTATATTCAATAATACAAAACATACATATATTTATAAATATACAAAACCATGACATGTACACATCATTTGCATTATTAACACTTTACATTACATATGTCCTGTTAGTCACTCTAGTTTGATTTATAACATGTCTTCTCTACAATTGACACACATGTGTTTACGAGGTATATTGAGCTTGATACATGACACACAAATCATTACATACTAATAGGTGGTACCATGATTCGTTACATTCTACTTTATATTATATAGGCTATATTATTTCATTATAGTTCTTTTCTACTTCGTCCTTACACTTGAATATATCTATTGTGTATATGTTTTTTTTAGAACTAACATGAATAAAAAATGTGTCTTGTGAAACATTGACATATCTTGTTTTATGTTCTCTCTTATTGCTTATTACTTATATCATTATTTCATATTATTGTTTACATCATTATTTGACATTATTGTTATGTATGCTTTCTAGTTGCATGTGTTACTAATTGTATACTTCATTATATGTATCCTATGTGCCATAATTTTCGTGTGACAATTGTGTGTCCCAAGTTTGTGGATCCATTCCTTCTTGTGTGACATTAATGTATCTTGTATGAAGCCCAAGTGCCTTGATTATCTTTTGAATATGTGGGTGTCCAATGCTTGCAGTTCTATTCTTTGATACGACTATTTTACATGTTCTTGTGTGTTTTTACTCACTTGATTTTGTTTACGGATATATTCTAACTCTTTTACATTTGTGTTGTTATTACTACTATTTTCCTAGTTGATATCACTACTTCTATTGATCTTATTACTATGAATGTTTGTTTCTTTGCGTGCCATGGTTGCCACCATGTGCAACCCCTTTTTGACAGGCACAAGTTCCCCAAAGATGGCCAACTCTTCATCACTCTACACTCTTTTATAGCTTTTCAAACATACAATGCATGGACACACATTTATTATTTTGAGCCACATGCTCAAATGGTTTTCACATGCACTTAAAAAAGGGGGCATTCATTGGGGTATATTTTAGACTTATTGGAAAAATAACATGTTCAAAAAGAAGTTTTCACAAAGAAAACATATATAGAAACGACTACAAAAATTCACTATTTATAGAAAATACACATGGTCAAACTCGTATAGAAGGGTCAAGACTATTCGGATGGTTGTGACCACACCATTTTTTCCCTGGTAGAAAAAACACTAGATTTTTCTACAATTCTAAATTTCTCAACATCAATATAGGTTTTTGGCACAATATCACACTCAGATGAAACAATTGAGGTCATATTACAGGGGGCATGTATTTCACTCCTTCTCTTCAGTACTCATTTCTGATTGAAAAATTCATGTGTTTTGGGGACTCAAGTCTCCTTCTATATTGATATTTCAGTAGATTACATACTCTTAATTAGTTTTACGACTCATAGGAAGAGCATAGGGGAACTTGTTCTCTTTTTACCTTGTGTCTATATACTCAGAAAATTGGGCCTATATCCACTTGTAGTGGTGTGGTCCATGGGGTTATAGAAAGTATCAAAGTGGAAAAGGTTTTCATAGGTAGTATTTCCTCTCCTCATATTGAAGGGGAATATCTCATAGTTACTACAAAATTTGATACAATGTATTATTCCTTCATGGGGTGCATTGGTACCTCTTATTTATTTCATTCGGTGTTGGATTACAAGCACTCAATACTCTAGTTTCTCCCTCAGAAAAATTTGGGACTGATCATCCCCAATATTTCAACAAAGTTCTTCAACAACAATCCAAATATCCAAATATCCAATTGTAAGAAAGGAATAATAAGATCTCCCCTTCACAAAAAAACAAGTGTATTATTTCCATATTTTGCATCTCTTTATTTCACTTGATGCAAGTTCAAATTCTAAAATCACCATTGAGTTATAATTCAATTTTATACTATGAACATCGACTACACTTCATGTTATAGGTTTCATAGTAGAGCATGCCAACACAAACACACTTGGACAATGAAAACTCTGAGCAAAGACAATTTATATCTACACACTCAAGTATCTTTTCTTTTAAGCATGCAAGTTTCATTTCATACTTAAAGGGGGAGATATAGACACTCAAAATTTTCAATTTACCCTTTTAACACTAATTGTAATTGTGCTTCTTGGCTAGGACATACACCTCTCTCCTATCTTAACTCAATTCATGTTGCCTTATCTTTCCTAACTTACTCATTTTCATATACCCATGTGTTGAAAATACTTGAATATTACTGCACAAGATTGATGTTTGTTGTCCACTCAAAATTCCTTGCTCTGATGAAAGTTAAAAATTTTCAAAATTTTGAGTTCAAGTGTTTTCTCTAATGTACCAAGTTGTGAAATTGAGAAAAGTCTGTAGTTTTGGGTCATTTTGTATGTATTTCGGGCCTGTCGGACATTTTTGTCCCACCTGTCCCAAGTTCCGAAGTGCGTTCTGTTCCCCGATCGGCCGATTTCCCCGAAATTGTCCTGATTTCAGGCCCGTCGGAACTTTTCGTCCCAAGTGTCCCAAACTTTTCGTGCGAGTTGTTCAATGTTCGGCCGAAGCACCCAATCCGCGTACTTCGCTCTCTCATGTCCCAACTGTCCCAATTTCAAAAGTGCGCTCTGTTCCCCGATCGGCCGAAATCCCCAAAGTTGTTCCATTTTCAGGCCTGTCGGACTTTCATGTCCCGCCTGTCCCAAGTTCAAAAGTGCGCTCTGTTCCCCGATCGGCCGAAATCCCCGAACCGCGTACTTCGCACTTTCGTGTTCCAAATGTCCCAAATCAAATTGTGCAAGCTGTTCCATTTTCGGCCGAAACTCCCGAACCGCGTACTTCACACTTTCGTGTTCCAAATGTCCCAAGTCAAAAAGTGCAAGTTGTTCCATTTTCAGCCGAAACTCCCGAGTCGCGTACTTCGAACCGCGTACTTTTTTGTCCCAAATGTCCCAAACTTTTTCGGACCCATTGGAACCTTTTCGGCCAAAACTCCTGAATCGCGCACTTCGCGCACTCATGTCCCGCCTGTCCCAAAAGACATTTGTGCGTCTTCTCCCTGCTTCACCTGAATCGGCCGAGCCGCGTGTTTCGCGCATTCACGTCTCACATGTCCCAAGCAAACCTAATGCCATTCATACTTAGTTTTTCCCGCTCTACCCGAATATGCTGTTTTTCAAACTGATAGATATGAATGTAATGCGCATTGATCAACCTTCTCTCTCCTCAATGGCTATATAACGAGCAAGCCACCTTTGAAATTCTTACATTGTTTCCATGCTACCCTTGCTCGAACCCTTGCAACCTAATTCCCTGCGCATGTATCCCTTTTCTCTGTAATTCCTCCCCGAATTTAGGTTGCGGCTCTGATACTATCAATATGAAGATCGAAGTCCTGGAGGAGGCTTTGGGAGAACTAAAGAACAGTTGGCAGAAGGGCGAAGCTTTCAAGACATTGGTTGTTTCAACTTTCAAGGATATTCGTTGTCATCTTCAGGATGAAAATTCTGGTGTTTCCCTTTCCTTGCAAGAAATCAAAGCTCAATTCGGAGCTTATGTCAGAGATAATCTATTCAAGGAAAGCTCAATCTCCAAAGAGAAAATGAAGGAAATCTGTTCTCTTCAATCTGCCGTTGGAGAAGCAAACAAAGATTATCATACTCATGTCGAGTTTGATAAAGAGCTAGAGAAATGTCTTGGATTTTGGACGCAGTCTACGGCCAACACGTCAGTCCCTCATGGCAGAGACATAGCTGAGGCATTAGAGAAATTCAGGCAGTGGATTCTGAAGTCGGTGGGTCCCTCTCAGTGACTGGCCACCTGTCTTCTTCTCCTTGTTCTTTTCTCTTCTCCCTTTTCTTTTTCCATTTTCTTTGTAAGAAGTTAAGGTATTGCGATTGGCGGTCTTTAACTGTTCTTAGTTAAAGAAACGGTTACGAAGCTGATTTGTAAGTTATATAATGGCCTTCTTCACGCCATTCAAAAAAAAAAAGGAGAGGAAGAACTTGGCTTATTTTCTGAAAAGTGTAAATAGATTATAAAGAAATCAATACAGAAGGACTTTCCCATTCTTTGTCTATCTGATCTCTGTTATTCCCAAGCTTTCATTTATTTTCTTTGTGAAGATCATTTGTCTCAAGTTCGTTAGTCTTACCGATTGCATACTCTTCAACTTTGCAAGCACGGTGATCTTGTATAACCAAGAAGAAACTTTGTTTCCTTGATTAATGAATCTGTGTTATGTTAAGAAACTTTGTGTTCTAAGCAGATGTTATTTACAGAACTTTGTGTCTTTAAATTCCATCTTATTTATTCGATACAAATGATCTTGTTTCAATTCACTGTGACTTCGCATACATAAAGAATTACTCTAATATCTATAATTCTGCATGTTGCCTTTCTACTCTTTCCCGTACTCTCATTTCCTCAGTCCTTTTGTAATTGATAATCTTCATAGAAAACACTTTCGTGATATCCAAGTTTAACCAACAAATCATGCCTTGTACATTTGTAAATAAGTTCATTTTTGAATAAGGGAACCTCTCCCATTAAAGAGGAGGGACTTCTTGTCCCTTGACTGTTGCTCTTCTTAAAAGTCCTATTTGACGACCAACAGTTTTTTTGGCGAATCCGCTGGGGAAGGTCACATTCCAGTTCTGTAATTTTTCAATCATCCTTTGATCTGGCGACTCCGCGTTTTACTCAAGGGAGGAGGGCCCTTGGTGTTGAAGATTCTTAGTTTCAGCTTTTGGAGCAGCAGGGTTTTCCTTTCCCTTCAACAAATAGAAGGAATCGTTCGACAAGCACTCCACCTGTTCAAGACAGAATTCCCACAGGTGGTTTTTCTTCAGAACCAGCTAGCCCTAATCTTCAAGCTTTGATTCTTGCTGGTGTTGCAGTCCCTCTCCAAGCCATTTTTCCAAGAATGGCAGCACCATTACCATGGGGTCATCGTGTTGGGCCCCTGGCCCTTACTCAGCCTTTTCATGAGTTACCTAGAGGTAACCGAAAGAGCTTCCCCAAATTCAAAGGTGATGGCAAAGTACATCCTGATGAACACATCGCAGCCTTCATTGTTGCATGTGGAGTTCTGGGAGTCGAATATGAAGACATCTCCGTAAGACTGTTTGTTGAGACGTTACAAGATAATGCTGCTGATTGGTTCTACCACCTTCCAGCTGGCGCTATCACCGACTGGGACACAATGAGAACTCAGTTCGAAAACCGTTTCAAGCCGGCAGAAGATGTACATGCCTTGCTAGCCCAAATCTCTCAGATAAAGAAAGATTCACAAGAGCCCATGAGAGAATTTGTGGCCCGGTTCAACAAATTGATCAATAAAATTCCGCAGCCTACCCAACCTGTTGATCAAATTCAAAAATGTTTCTTCCTAAATGCTCAATCGCCAAAAGTTAGTTATGCACTAAGAAGGGCTAATCTCGCAACATTGGTCAAGGATCAAACTCTCGCTGTTAGTATCGAGGATGACTTGATCATGTCAGGAAGTTGAGAAGAGACCCTCCCAAATCTAAGTCTCTGCTGCTTCTTCCTCTTCCACCCCTGGACCTAATACTGATCCATTAGTTCAGAAACTTGCAAATGATCTTATTGCTATAAACAAATAATTGGCTCGGCACGCTCGTTATGCAGACGTTCCAAGGAGAAATTTTCAGCCCAGAAATCGTTTTCCTGCTTCTCAAACAAGATTAGCACTTGAAGGACCTCCTGTTAAAGTCCCTGTCAATGCGACCTGCGAGGTGGAAGAACCAGATGACGATGAAGATAATGAAGCTTGTGAAGAGTTTGCGAGAGAAGTTGATAACGAAGCAGACGAATTCGAGGGATCTCGAGTAAATTTCTTCACCACTGAGGGCATTGATGATGGAGATGATTATGATGAAGTGGTAGCAGACATGACTAGCGAATCATTCACTGTCATGACTCGAGAACAGACAAATCAGAGGGAGAAAGTGACGCTGCCTATCAAGAAATCTAAGGAGCAGTCGACAACTATTCTCGTGATTGCAAAAAGAGGATCTCCTATCCCTACTTCTTCTACACCAAAGGTGAGTCCTATCAAACCTGCTACCAAAGTTGCTTCTTCTTTTTCTCCTAAAGTTGATAAGCCTAGAGTACCGAATGATGATGGCCCGTCCACTTATGGATCCTTTGATATTGTTGATCACCTGAAAAAGACCAAGGTCCAAATCTCAGAAGCTGAGTACTATCAAACCCATCCCAAAGCTTTTTCCAAAATGATCCACTTTGTCAATTCCCACTCTAAGACCACCTCTAAAGGCCTTTTGCCCACTCCTCCTTCTGCACCATAGCCTAGTCTGGTAGCCGCTGTCACCTCGCCTGATGACAAAATCAAGCCTTTTTATGTAACACTTCTTATAGCTGGTCATAGGCTCAATAATTGTGTCATTGACTCAGGAGCCTCAGATAATGTGATGCCTACTAAGGTAGCTCATGCTTAGGCCTAAAACCCTCACACACACCTATGGATCCTGTTACTCCATGGAGAGTAAAGAAGTGCCCCTGGTCGGGAGAATTAAAGATGCACAAGTAGCTTTTGCTGCTTTTTCCCGAGAAGAAAAGTGTTGGCTACCATCTTAGTGGTAGATATTCCCCCTTCATATGGGATGTTGCTAAGTAGGAACTTCTGTAAGGACGTGGGTGGGGAAATACAAATGGACTGGTCACATGCACTCATGCCTGTCAATGGACAAATGAAGAAGTTGCTGCCTGAGAAGTAGTCTGAGTATATTGTGCAGAAAACAGATGATCCTAGAGCATAAATACTCTACGAGGATATGGGGCATGGTAACTACATGATTATGTCCCTTGATGAAATCCGACCCCCCAAAGTGTCTCCTAAAGATCCTAATGGGGTTTGGATTTTAGAGTTTGATGGAAGTTGCTCCTCAGCTGGTTCCGGAGCCGGTGTCCTGCTGGTGTCACCTGAAGGAAGCCTACACCCCTTTTCATTTAAGTTGTAGTTTGAGAATAATAATAATACAGGAGAATACGAGGCTCTCATTCTCAGATTGCAAGTGGCCAAAGAACAAGGTGTAAAGAATCTTCTGGCTCGTGGTGATGCAGAATTGATTGTAAAGCAGGTCAGAAACCTTTTTCAAGTAAAAAATGGAAGGCTGAAACATTATCGGAATCAGGTTTGGGATTCCATTGAATTCCTTGATGCTTTCTCTATCGAAGCAGTACCTAGGGAAAAGAACAGCAGGGCTGATTCACTAGCTGTCTCAGGGTCACTACTGATTCCTCATCATGATTTCTCTCAAGACAAGTTCACCATTGAGATGATCCATCGACCCAGTGGTACCTGATAACACCAATAACTCGCAGGTTTTCAATGATGATCAACATTTGCTTTCCCTTCCTGGAACTCAAGGGTAATTTTGAACAGCTGTATTTTGAGGGAAGTGACAACCTACCTCGTGAGAGTGTGCCCTTTGACAAAGCAGTCACCCAAGGGGAAGAAACAGGTAAGGAAGGGTGCATTAAACTCAAGGGGAATAAGATTCCTAAAGGATTGGTAAGCTTAGAGGAACTGTTTGATAAACATGATAGGTATGTGAAGTTTAGAGCTTCTACCGGACCTCAGCAATCAGCTGAGTATGATAAAATCAATATTGGGAGTTCTAATGACCCTAACCTAGTGAATATTGGAAAATGTTGCACAGCAGAGGAGAGGAGAAAAGCAATTGATCTTCTAAGGAGGTATAAGGATGTTCTTGCTTATTCTTATGAAGATTTGAAAGCTTTCAAACCAAAAAGATATGCAGCACTCGATTCCTCTCAAACCAAGAATTAAACCTTTTAAGCAGAAATAGAGGCAATATAATCCCAAAATAGCTGACACCATCTTTCAGGAAATTTAGAAGTTGTTGAAGGCTAAAATCATTTTTCCCATTCACCATTCAACATGGATTGCAAATATTGTGCCTGTTAGAAAGAAAAATGGTGAGATCTGCATCTGTGTTGATTTCAGGAACCTGAATCAGGCGTCTTTGAAAGATAATTATCCTTTGCCTATGATGGATCAGGTATTGCAAGCAGTTACAGGGTCTGAAATGTTATCCATGCTCGATGGATTCTCAGGATACAATCAAGTAGAGGTTGATACTGCAGATCAACACAAGACAGCTTTCACTGCTCCTTGGGGTACCTTTGCTTACAAGAGGATGCCTTTTGGGCTCATTAATGCTGGTGCCACTTTTCAGAGAGCCATGGATCTGGCTTTTGGAAGCTTGAAAGGGAAGTGTATTGTCATATATCTTGATGACCTGACAGTGTTTTCCACAAGACAAGAGCGGATCATTTTGATCACCTAGAGACAGTTCTACTGAGATGTAGAGAGCATGGGATCTCTCTGAACCCTAAAAAATCTGTCTTTTGTGTCACTGAGGGAAAGTTATTAGGGCACATCGTTTCCAAGGATGGTATTAAGATTGATCCTGAACGAGTTCAAGCCATCCAACAAATTCCTCTCCCAACCAGCAAAAGGGACGTGCATTCCTTCTTTGGTAAGATAAATTTCTTGAGAAGATTCATCCCTGATTTTGCAGAGTTAACTTTGAATATTCTCAGATGATGAAAGGGAAGCAAACATTTGGTTGGTCTTCTGAAGGAAAGGAATCCTTTGAAGGTATCAAGAGAGCTATTGCTAAAACTCCTGTTTTAGCCTGTCCTGATTTCAGCAAAGATTTCATCATCTATTGCTATGCTACAGATAATACCTTGGCTGCTATCTTAACTCAAGAAGACTCTAATGAGCATGAAATCCCAATTGCGTTCATGAGCTATATTCTGAAAGATCATGAGTTGAAATAAACCATGATGGAGAAGCATGCTTTTGCAGTGGTCAAAGCAAGCTGTGAGCAGTTTCGTTTTATAATCCTAAACTCTCACTCTATGGTGCTGGTTCCAGTACAACTTTAAGTCGATTCTCACACAACAGAATTCGGATCCAGAGAGAGGGAACTGGGTTGCTAAGGTCCAAGAGTACGACATTGATATCAAATCGACCAAGCTGGTTCCTGGAAGAGGTCTTTGTTAGCTCATTGTTGAAGACTAAACATGAGTTGCGGAGAGAAAGCGATATTCCTACTGTTCTGTTCCTTATCTCATCGATGAATGGTATGGTGACATCGCCCATTTTCTCACCTAAGGGGAATGCCCCTCTTCATTTAACTTACAATGAAAGCGAGGACTGGTTAATTGAGGTCAGCGCAATATGTATTATGGGAAAATGCTTTGTTCAAGCGTGGCTTAGATGGGATTTTTTGAGTGTGTGGACCAGGAACAGGCATAGAAAATTGCTCTCAGCTTTTCAGATCCGGCATGTTGGAGGGAACTAGTCATCACAACGACCTGCTACAATATACTCCGTGGAGGATACTACACTAACTGGCCATCCTGTTCGAGATGCATCCAGTGGGTGGATAACTGTGAGGCTTGTCAGACTTTTTGGAAGACCTAAACTGGCTTCGTTTGCCTCTCAAGCCCGTTGTGGATTGAGGAACCATTTTCAAAACAGTGGGTTTGGACTTCATTGGTGCATTAATCATTCTTCCTAGTGCTGGTCCACTCTGTTCTAAACTCCACTAACTACTTCAACCCAATGGGTGGAAGCATTCCATCAGAGCACCACTTCATCTGAAGTGGTAATGCAGCTAGCTTCTCAAAGAGACATCTTGGTAAGTATGGTGTACCTAACAGATTATGAACAGATAATTGCCTTCACAACTTCCCCTCAAACTGCGATAGAATGGATTTCTGCATGGGTATGGCACTCACTTGGCTCATGCTTCAATTTATTATCCCCCGGGTAATGGGCAGCAGAATCCACAACAAAAATCTGTGACAATTATAATAGGAAGTTTGGTCATGAGTCTCAACAAAACTTGGCACACAGAAGCTCTATTATGCTCTTTGGGTCAGACAGGATCACACCTAAGAGCATTGAAGGTCCCCCTTTTCAAGTGTGGTAGGGAGTTGAGGCTCAATTTCTATGACAGTGGAACTGCTAGCCTTACACCTAATGAGCCATTGAGGATACTATTTTTCAGCGATGCTCCTGATAAGAAATTATGTAACCCTCACAAACTGAATGAAGACAGATTGATTGTTTCTGATGAGGATAATCTTTCACCAACATAAAGGTAAGGCCCTTAAATTTGACAAGAAGCTAGGTGTCAGAGATTTCCAAGTTGGAGCACTGTGTTGCTTATGGGATAAAAGACATGAACCTCGTGGCAGCCAAGAAAGTTTTGATTCCCTTTGGCTCGGCCTTCAAGATCAGGCCTTTGGCTGGTAAGAATTCTTCTCTAGTCTTGATTACCCTGATGGTTCTTCCTCCCCTCCCACTTCCTTTAGTGGTAGTCACCGCAGTTGTTTAAGGTCCTAGGTAGACTGGGAGTCCTTTTATATTCTATACAGTGGTTTTTTGCTTCTCTGCTTTTGGTGTTTTTCCTTGTTGTTGTTTTGGTGTGTTGGCCCTTTGTATTGGTCCCTTTTGCTCCGTTGCCCCATGGATAAGGTACTACTCTGGTCTGCTCCCTTCCCCTTCCCCACCGTCTGCTCCCTCGCCTATTTGTTCTAAGTTTTCCCTCTTGGCCATGCCTCATTCCTTGAATATCAAGATCAATCCCCAGAAGGAGGGCCAGCTGTGGTCCACGTCAAATTTCCCCACACTTAAAAGTGATTTCACAAATTTTGAGTATTGAAATGTCTTCTCTGTTGTCTTTGAAATGTTAAAAGCCACTAAGTTGTTTAACAATCTGCTTCAGTGGGTCATTCTGTGTTTTCTCCTCTCTCCGCGTACATTCCTTCGCGTATTTTTTTGCCCGCATGTCCCAGTTTCAAAACGCCCCTCCTCCTTCCAATTTCGCCCGAAACGCCTGAGCCCGCGTACTTCCCGCATTTTCTGTTTCCAAATGTTCCCCAAACACTTCCGACCATGTTGTCACGTTTTCACCTCTCGATTGATCAAGCAGTCGCGTACGTCGGAAACTTTTTGACCCAGTCTGTCCCATTAGTCAAAAAAAAGTCGCTCCCTGTTTCCAATTTCACCTAAAACACCCGAACACCCAACCGCTTACTTCGCACTTTCCTTTAGCTATGTCCCAATGGTCCCAATTTCAAAAGTGGCTCTGTTCCAATTCACCAACCCGAAACTTCCCCAACCGCGTACTTTCACGCGTTTTCGTCCCCAAAAGTCTCGAAATGCATTTATGCACCCTACCTTCTTTCTTTCCGCTTTGTTTTTGCCTGGTGCTGGCCGCGTGTTTCGGCAGACATTCACATTTATCAGCGGGGGAATTAAATCACGCGTAAGGATGGGGGAAAAAAAAGGAAAAGAGGGAGGAGCGGGCAAAGGGGAGCAGAGTACCATGGCGGATGATGGTGGTTAATATATTATATCCTGGGCGGGCAATAGGGGGGTTTGGGGTCCGAGTGGGTAAGAAAATTGGTAGAATATGGACAATTGGGGTGAATGGCGGCAGACATGGAATGGATTGTACACCTTTCCATCATCGGAAAAAAAGGAAAGAAAGTCTACTCGATCCAAAATGGCCATAGTGACGGGAGCCTGAACTAAGCCAACTTAAATATATACATTATTTGCACAGCTAAGGGCGGTCTAAGCAGAAATTTTGCGAAGCAAGGTGGAACGTGGACAACTTGTCCTTCTATACTTAGTGTCGGATTGCACGAAGGGCCATGGCAATCATAATCATTTCTGCCGCACGGGAACACACACAAGAAGTCCTAGAACAGAGCAGTTTCTTCACGCCGTAGACATACTAGAATTTGCATTTCTCTCTACTCTCAATCAGGAACACTACATCGAGCAATATGATTAGCCACATCAAATTCCAGGGACACAACTATGTAAGGTATTGGCACAAAGTCACAAACATAGTAAGTATCGACATATCATCCGTCTTCTCAACCCAATCATGGGAGACGAAGTGAAATGCTCAAATACAAAGACTCTCGATATAGAGTCAATCGTGGGATGAAATATTTGGATAGATGTTCTGCTGAATTGCACTGTATACAATTGCAAATAACAACCTAGCTCGGCAAATGGGTGCAACAAAAATGATATCACAGACAGGTAATAAAATAGTGATTATTATTAGGGGAGCCTAAAAGTAAATAAATGTAAGGGTCGGGTTCTACGGGACGACAGTGCTCATATAGTACCGAAAAGCGGTCGGGATGATAACATGTGGGGTAAGATCCAAAATGTAGTCGGTTTCAACGTGAAGGTGAGTATCATCTCGACTGTGGAACTACACGAACACAAGCAGGGTTAAATATGCTAAAAAATTCCGCTCCTCGAGCGAATTAATAATATTTACCGAGGTATGATTGACAAACATAGGGAGGTGTAAAAAATGGCATGCCGAAACATCACTGTGAATGGACAAGTGGAGACAGGGAGTAATCTATCAGTCCGAAAAACGGCTGTGGTAGGGGGAATTTGGTGTTGAGAGATGAGCCAAAGGTAATAGAAGGTGTGAGAAAAATCCGGGATAGTATGCGACAACAAATGCTACGAGGCGGGTACAACTCCTCGAGTAATGGATGAAGGGGCGGGTATAGGAAAATAGCGTGATGGGAATTCGCTAAGCGAATGGTGCACTAAATGACACACAAGAGTGTGCGCTGCTCCTATCACATATACAAGAGGGGGGAAAAACACAATTGCGACGAAAATACACACAAACACCTGTGGCGAAAGTCCTATTGAGGACCTAAGAAATGAGCTTCTCCGCCTGACCAAAAACCCTCTTGCATGGCATATTTGATAGAAATTTGTCCGATTTCTAATTCTGCTGGCTCGGGTTATGGGTTTTCCCTCACTCCCAACGACTTCCCTTTCTGGATGTTTCCCGCTCATCAGTATGTGTGTGCCGAAGGAACGCAGAACATCAACTGGGCCAGAGATCATTAGACATGAATTTGGCAGAGAAAACTATCTAACGTGTAACAAATGAAGAAAGTTCTATATTACTATCGTACCTTATGTCCCACTGTCTGGCATTCATCAAGGTAGTGTTTTGTTTCTCTTACAGATGATGAACACAAAGAGATCCAATATTGCATACTGCCATAGTTCACCTTCGTAAGACCAGCAATCGTAACTTTAGAGGGTCAATGACACTTTCACCAGTACGTGGTCAGGCGGCTCGAAGGTGATCTGCCAGAGGGTTTTCTGATGAAGCTATGACTCTGATATCGCACGTAACGGTGCCACTTCAATCCAGTTCAAAAGTTATCTTAATATCAGGTTATCCGGCTAAATGAAGGGCTCCCTCTGAGACTGCCCATGTTCTTTAATGATCAAATGGCCTTGATAGAGATATGCGCAGGCAACTTAGACAAGTTGCAATAGAACCTGCAGGGCATAAGAGGATCACTGGTTTACACTTTCCCAATCTCTTTGGGGAATTATACTTCAAAACAGCCCTAGATGCACAGAATGTAGCAAGATCCTTTTTCCCATCACCAGTTTCACTTCTTCAAGCCAGGACTTGCTCGCTTGAAAGAGGTTCTTGGGCATAACATCAAATAGTTCTCATCATAGAGTTTGATACAAAGAACTAATTGCGCGTGATTGTGCCTGATGTTTGAGGCTAGAAGAGGCACGATGGCAGATTCTCCTCTCCCTTGGCAGAAATTATTGAAGAACTCGCCTATATCAAGTTCCTGAAGGGCTAAGGATACAACGTCCTGATCTAGTAACTCGTATGAGTATGAAAATGTTGTTAGTACACTCCTTAGAGAGGACGGGATTGGAATAGAAGAGAGGGTGATGACCTGGCTGAGATCCTTCTTGCTGCTGTCCAGTTTTGGGTGGGTCAGGACTGAGGGCTGGTTTGACAGGAAGTTCGAGAGTTTCAGGAGCGATTCCAGGAGAATCCCTCTTTCTAAGGATGCTTCAAACACCTAGAGAGAAGCATCCTATTCCAGTTCTGAGACACCATGAAGACCCCTGCCTCATCAACTCAGACCCTGACTCAAGAATCTACTCCTCACACTTCCCTCATCCACCCAGTATATAAGAAGAAACTCAAAGAAGTAAAGAAAGAACTGTGGAAGAGATCTCCAGGAAAAACAGTCAATTTGCCTATAAGGGCCTTATAACTCATGTTTTTCTTAGTGAAATGAAGAAAGTGAATGCAACCCCTGCAAACACTCCTGAAGACCCATCTGATAAAGATAAAGAAGTGTAGAGCAACCGAGCTTCATGTGCTTTAGTTCTTCTACGCACAATTTCCTCCAAGTTCCCCACCCACATCTCAAACTCGAGTCAACAGCTGCAACAGACCTGAGTCATCTGAGCTCTCCCTGTCTCTTGGCCCCTTGCCCCTCCTACTGATTCTGCTTCCTCTTTCACGTGGGTGCAACCTTTGGGTCGAAACAAAGAAGAGAAAATTCTCCTCTCAAGCTTCGGGATCAAATTTTGATGTTGTCGTGCAGCCTTTTGGGGCACCACCCCTTCTCGTTCCAAAGAGCCAAAGTCACCTCCAGGATAGTGTCTGATTGCTCAAGTTCAGCAATTCCTGGAGATTGGCCAAGCCCTCCAAACTGGATCCTCAGAGCAGACTTTTAGGCATCCTGACTTGGAGCTCTCAAGAAAAATCCCAATGGGAGAGTCTACCCTGAAGGTGAAATTCACAACCTCCAGAAACAGTCCATAAGAGTCATTGGGAGGGTAAAAAGGGCCAGCAAACTATTTGAACAGTTTGGAAGAACAGGCCAGTTCTCACGGGTTTCATCAATCATCAAGTCCCTTGGTCTAAGGACAAAGTTTTTTGGACCCTACCAACCACCCCCTTGAACTGCTCTCCCACCACTCCTGTAATTCTAATCCAAGATGAAGTGCAAGAGTAGTAAAGAGATGCACAAGCATTTTGTTCTATGGCAGAGCTATTGAAGCCATGTGGAAGACAGCTTCTTGCTGGGTTAAAAACTTCATCGATGAAGCTTTCAAACTCCCACGAAAGGTGAACAAAATGTGCAACGAAGGCTCTCCTCCACTATCAATCCATGGATAAAGAGCTCAAAATCTGGGCAGTATTGCATAGTAGACCTCGCCTTATGCACAGATGACAGAACAGATTTTGCTGCGAATAAGTTTTTTGATGATGCAAAGGACCAATCTGTCGAAGTCCTGGGTCTACAGTGTGGATTGGAAGATCAGAGTCTTGGATAGGCTTTGTGAGAACTGAAAACAGCTGGCGAAGGGCAATCCTTCAAGACCTTGGTTGTCTCGCTTTCATTCACAGATATACATTTTCATCTTCAAAATAAACTTCTGGTGCCCTCTGTGCCCCCCACCCCCTTTTCCTTACAAGAAGATCAAAGCGTCATTCAGTTTTGTAAAGCATTTATTAAGGAAAGCTCATCTCAAAAGAAAAAATGAGGAGATCTGCTCCTCTCATCAATCTGTTCCATCAGAAGAAAAATAAAGATTATCATACTCATGTCGAGTTTGAGAAAGAGATGGATAAGTGTCTGGGATTTGGACTCAGTCGCAGCCAACACTCAGTTCCCCGTGGCAGAGACATAGCTGAGGCGTTTGAAAAGAGATTTAACAGTAGATTAATGAAGTCAGTGGTTCCCTCTCTTGATCGGACACCCTGTCTTCAAAATTCCCCATTCTTTTCTCTTCTTTCTTCCCCTTTCGTTTTTTTTTTTCCGTTTTCTTTGTATAGGTTTAAAGGTATCTGCGAGTTGGCATCCTTAACTATCTGTTAGTATAACGAAACGGTTACTAAAGTAACTGAACTTGTAAGCTCTTAATTGGATTTTCGACGCCCTTCGAGGAGGAAGAACTTTGGCATTTTTTGGAAGTGTAAATAGATCAGAGAGAAATTCAATACAAAAGGGCTTTCCATTCATTGTCTATCTACTCTTTTGTTACCTCTGTGTTTTCATTTAATTTCGGTGAAGATCATTTGTTTCTAGTAGTCCGTTAGTCTCACTGATTGCATATGTTCAAATATGCGAGTATCGTTGATCTTGTAACCACCAAGAATGAACTTTGGTGTCCATTGAATAATGAATCTGAAAGGTTATTTACAGAACTTGTGTTGTCTTAAATTCTTTGAAGCTTCACATACACGAAGAATTATTCTGCTATCTATAATTCTGAATGTTGCTATTCTGCTCTTCTCCTTATTCCCTTTCCTCAGTCCTTGCGTAACTGATGATCCTTGTGGAAAACACTTTCGTAATATCCAAGTTTAACCATAAAACAATGTTCTGTACATTTGTAAATAAGTTCATTTCTGAATAAGGGAACCTCTCCCATTAAAGAGGAGGGACTTTTTGTCCCCTGACTGTTGCTCTTCTAAAGAGTCCTATTTGACGACCAATACATATATACAATGGTTCTAAGTGTAATTTCTGAACTTATGGTTTATTTAGGATGAAATATAGAAAGTATATATCATGGTTATTTCTTTAGAATTCATTGTTATCTTTTTGTTAGTTGTTTCTAATGATTATTAGGGAAAAAGATGTCAATTTTTACATATGCAAATCAAACATTTTCTATCATCATTAAATAAGGTATTTTGAGCACTAAGCACCAACTATAACCAAGTTTAGAAGCTCTTCAATATCCCTCATATCATCTCCAAATATTTTTATTTCATCATTGCATTAGCTCCAAAGTGTTTCTTTCACTAGCTCCAGAAATGTTCAACAGTTCTATGAGTGGACTCCTTAAGCATATGATTGGGGAACAATGTGAAAAAAAATTCATCAAGATATTATACCTAAACCTAAATTTTATTACATATTCAAATTCCTCTCAAAAAATTATGCAAGTTCAAAAAAATACCATCTTCATTCGAGTTCGTATGTAAAAGTTATATTCGTTTTAAGAATGCTTCGGAGTCTTCCTGGAATTTGCTTCCAACTTGCTTCCTAAGTTTCTCCAACTCACTTGGGAATATCTCAACTCAACTTTAGAGTTTTTATTTCCTCCACTTGCTTTGAAGTCTCTTTGGACTCGCTTCAAATTATCTTTGGAATGCTTCGGAGTCTCTTTAAGAATGCTTCGAGAGTCTGATTATGGGATAGCATTTAAGAGTTTATTCATCATAGCTTCAAAGTTGGATTATTAAAGCTTTGGGGAAGAATACTTGAGTTATAGAAGATGAATCATAACTCCATGGGTGGATATTATTATCTAATTTTGGAAGTCATTCTAAAAATAGATATTTCTATAAGTATTTTATTATTTATAAAATAAAGGAGAATCAATATTCACTTTCGATTCTCAAACAATAAAGTAATAAAGTTGGATTGTTAGTTGGAGTTAGATAAGATCTCTCTATATTTTGTTGAATATTGATGATTTTTAGATAGATTGAAATCATAGTTGATAATAT
This sequence comes from Taxus chinensis, assembly GCA_019776745.2. NCBI lineage: Eukaryota > Viridiplantae > Streptophyta > Pinopsida > Cupressales > Taxaceae > Taxus > Taxus chinensis. The sequence goes on from JAHRHJ020003216.1 coordinate 44,605, forward strand.
TAATAGAGATTTATGGCTTAAAACAATGAATTGGTTAGACAGCATGTAATTATAACTACAACCTCCCACACCTTTGAATGTAATCACCATTTTTTCTGATCAATTATAGAGATTCCATTATGTCCATTTGTAAATAGTATTGATTAAAAATATTCTTTCAAGGAATGAGTTGGAAACTCGTTCCAAGGAAGATGGACATGTATATTTATGTTTACTTTTTGTTTTTTTCATTGTTTTATTGTTATCTTTTTATTTTTACCTTGTAGTTCTTCTATGTGACTGTATAGTTTGTTGTAAACCTGCAGGTGTTTTATGTGTTATGCTTATCTTTCCTTTTAAATTCAGAAATTTAATTTTCTACAATATGTTCTTTAATTTTATGCAAGTGTGACATTTTAATTTCATGCAAGCATGTTTTGATTTCATGCAAGCATCTTTCAATTTCATGCAAGAGTGTTTCTTATTTCTGCAAGTGTGTTTCTAATTCCTGCAAGCATACTTTTCCTTTCATGCAAGTGTGGATTTTGGGTAGAATGGACCGTTTACCGATGATATATCTTTCTCCTTTTGCATATAGCATTAATACTATAGCCCTAGATTGACATTATTTAATGTTGAGGATTGAAGACCCTCATCAGATATGTGATGAGAAGAAAGGTCAAATGGCCCATAGGAAAAATTGTAAAGAGCAAAAAAAGGTTACAAATGAGAGAGGAAGTCAGAAGAGAAGAGAAAAAGCTAAGGAAAATAAGGAAGCATGAAAGAAGAACAAAGAAAGAAGAAATAAAAGAAGTTGTGTATGAAGTAATTCAAAGATGGAATGAAAGCAAAGAGTATGTAAGAATAGTAGTTCAGTCTATTGATGAGGTATGCAACCAATTTCAAATGCAAAATGAAGGTTTATTGGGTGTGAATACTCCAAGAAGAAGAAGAAGAAATTAGGTTTGATAGCTTTGTATATGATGAAGAATTATGTAAATCACATGTAGAAAAAAAATCAGTTTAGGTGAGATGATGATGATGATGGAAATTAAGAGATTCTTGTTGAGGATTAGGCAAATAGGTTTGCAGGTGAAATAATATGATACCCAAATCAAAGTGAGATGGTAAGTCAGAGGAATATAATAGATAAAGAAGGTGATGAAGAGGTCCTAAAAGAGGCCTTTGATATGTTTTTGCAATTTTATGACAAAAAGCAAGGTATAGTATACAATAAAGCACTTGAAAAGGAAGATAAGAGAGAACTAAGAAAGAGATGAGATAAAAAGAGAAAGTAATAGAAGATAAGAATGAGAAGTGGGTTTGTGAAGAGAGTGTGAAGGCCTCAAGGTTAAGAGAGGTCAAGAAAAATGAAGATAGTGAAGAGAGAGAAGATAGAGATGAAAGTGAGAGTGGAGAAGCACATTATAAAGTGCTTGTTGACCAAGAAAAAGGTCTATTGGAGGAAGGATCAATTGATGAGGATGATGAAAAGAGAAAAAATGAAGAGTATGGAAAATTTTCAATCCATTTGAGCAAGGATAGTGATGAAAAAAAGATAAGCAAGAATCATATGGAGATGAAGAACATCCTAAATCAAGAACCACAATGTATATTTTTTGTTGTTGTGTTTGTTTTTGAAGGTGTAGTTGACGAGAGCTCGGTAATGATAAAGATGAAGAAGAAACTCAAGAAATAAAGAATCCATTTCAAAGAAAATGTAAGGTTAAAGAAACAAGTGTGGGACCCAGATGGTAAAAAAGTAAGTAAAAATAGTGGGAGAGCATAAGTTATAGTAAGAACATTCAAGGAAGCTCAAGAATCATTAAGTGAAGAACAAATTTGTAGGTTTTCAACACAAAAGTAAAAGGTTGTTATTTCTCCACCTTGGGAGTATGATGCATGGGCATCATCAAAATACTACAAAATTACAAATTCTCTTTGTTATGGTTGAAGAGATAAAAGTGAATGTGTTTGGAGGTTTAAGTGGAGTCTCAAAGTTTGAATTTTCAAATTCATGTCTTTCCCTCCATTTTTGTGTTCAAATCTCTGAAGGATGTAAATAAGGAATTATGGCTTGTTAAGGTGTTGTAAGGTTGTTTGGTGGTTGTGAAGTGTGTATGGAGGGTTAACACATGTTTTTCGTGGGTCATAGTAAAAATGCCTCATTATGTGTGTAAAGGAATAAGAAGAGTCATGAAGTTAGTTAGGGTTATAAGATAAAGGGTGAATGGGATAAAAGGAAGCAGAATTCAAAGGGATGAGTTAGTTATCCTCCTGAGGAGGTAAGGGAGATGAGGAAGAGAGTATTTTCCTCGAGGACAGAGGAAAAGGAGACATGACATTTTTTTAAAAAATATATGGCTTAATGTGATAATTCTGTTAGTAGGATTGTGTTGATGTTGTTGATTGTGTAAGATTTGTATTTTTATTTGAAATATTCATCTGTTGATGTTGGAATCCATCTTAAAAGCATGAGTATGAATATTTCAATGAGTTATCCTAGAAGTAGGATGCAAACTTGATCAAAACTTGTTTTATTCCTCTTTAACCAGTGAAGCCAGGATTGCATTTGCTTGGTGTTTGTAATTTTAGTGGGTTCATGTGAAAAAAAATTGATGTGAAGATCTCCGCATGAATGCATTCCCAGTCTAAAGAATAAGGTAAGAATAATATTTCATGTTTATAACTCACTTTTTGGGGCAACAATATATTGACTTGTTGATTCTTGGTCCTTCCCACCTGAAATTTGCACTTAAAGGAATTTTCGAAGGATTTGATGTTATGACAATGTGAAAAATTGTGATTGTTGAATAAAGAGTATTGAGAGTCAAGGTATAGAACATTTCAACTCTATTGAAGAGATTATTTAAATAATTATTTGCATGTTAAAGTAGTCTTAGCACCTTGGAGTTTGCATATACATACTTTGTTTGCCACAAACTGATTTAGGGAAGAAACATCTATCCACATGTGTAGGTGATTAATTTAATTTCACTGGTAAGATAATAACATGGGAAATTAATGCACATACCTATAGAGTAATTTTTGGGTTTTGAAATAAAGTAATTAATATCTTGTGAAAGAATTAATTCCCCTGGGTTTATCAGAAACCCTCCTATGAGGTTTGGCCTATTTCTTAAAATATGACACCTAGGATACAAATATAAGTTTTGAAACTTCTTGAATGATCCTAGAGGGTTGTGTGAATATTTATTTGATGGTTGGGACAATTAATAATCCATTAGAAACTTGAAAAGTTTAACAGTTCATTGGGGAAGACAACTGTGTGACATGGTAATTACCTAGGGTTTTGGTAGGAATTTGGAATTGGAGCCTTAACCATGAAATATTGACTTAAAAATTGGTGATAAATCATTTTAAAAAGGAAAGGAAAGATATTTTTGAATAATTTAAGACTTCTTATGGGTGCATGTGGAGGAATCCTTGACAATAGTAAGTAAAGACAATCTCACAGTGCACAAACCTAGTTTGAAAGGTCATTTTAGTAAGGAAAAGGGTATAAGAGTTAGAGAAAAACATTGAAATTTTGGGGACATTTAAAACATCAAAAGAGGTTGTCATAAGTACTTTGATAATGACTTGAAACCTTCCATAGGATAAACTATGTCTTGAAAAGAGTGCCAATAGGGCTAGTAGTAAACAAGTGAACTAAGAAAGTGAATGAGGTGTTTGGAAGAGAAGATATTTGAGTTAGCCCATGAAATTTTTCTCACACCATATTAGACCTAAAGGGTGATAGGGATAGTAGTTAGTTTGTTGAGGGCATGCACCAAACATTCTAACCACGGATCAATCAAGAACACGGTCTTAAGAACCTAACAAGAGCAGTTTTGAGCAATCGAGGAAGCTGACAAGAGATTATTTTTGCTAATCACTTTGATGGTGTTTTCACATTGGTTGAGTGCATGAAAAATGTTACAGATAAGTGAAGGAGTATTGAATGCAAAAGTCCAAATTTTTGTCTATTTGGGGCCCTGAACACCAAGGAACTAACGTAGGGTGTATGCTGGTAAAACATAGCAAATGAAGTTTACAAGAAAATTGGTCATTTTAACAGTTGATTTGGCATGTGTATAAGTGTGAGAGTAGGGTATGAAGTTTGGAGAGTAATTTTTGGCTCCATAGGTCCATGTTTGCATACTTTATCCTCTAGAATGAGTTAAGAAGACATCCAAAAATAGGGTACTAGTGAAAATGCATGATATTGGTTGTTTTGAGTTGATGAATGCATGAAAATTGATAAAGAGCCATGCATCATGATATTTTCTGACCACAAGGTAAGAGTTAGGATATGAAGATCACTTCCTTACTCCTCTAGGCCTTCTAAATTTTCCTTTGTGATCAAAAATAAATTCCATGATGCTCAAACCTTTTTATGCTTGTTTGTCACTCTTTGAAATACGTCTTCATCATATAGATGAAAGAATTACTCCCTGAACAAAATTCTTGTTCTATGGCCATCCGTTGAGATAAAATTAGATGATTGCATATGCTTCCTCTTTTGAAGTGTGAACACACTACAAGGTGTCATATGAGTGTTTAAGAACACTCTTAAGTGAATTGTAACATATGGAATTGAGATGGTTGCCCATTCTTTCAAACAAGGTACTTCACATGGAAATCACCCATTTACCCTTCCTGGATCCAAAATCATCCTTGAATGGAATCATATTTATGATGCTCATACACCTTATTTCTCATATTCTGCTCATGGAGATAAGTTTCATCCTCATGATAGAAGGATTGATCCATGGATGAAACTTGAGGTAATTTTTGAGAATGCATTCCATGTTCTTGACCCCCAAACTGCATCGAAACACCACAAGTGCCACCTCCTTGTCTTGCAATATGTGAGCATATTACAAAACATTGGTTAAGTGTTTAAAAACACTTTCATGAGGTATGTATTGTTCGTGAGTTTGAGATGATATCTAACATCACACATGGTGATCCTCTCTTATCATACTCCTGATGACCATTTCCTTGATGAATTGAATTTCAGTGGAGTTCTCGATGTTCCAAATCCTTCAAAGACCTCATGATGTTCTTGATTTCACCCATGATGAATCCCTTAGTATTTTTTCATTGATGTCAAAGGTACAACATTAGTGTTGATATAAATATTGAGGTTTGAATATTATCTTAATATTCAATTTTACAACATTAGTGTTCGTAAAATATTTATCCATGTCAAAATTAGTGTGATGTCAAAATTTGAATATTTTAATATTCAACATCACAAAGGAATCCTATGACACATGGTGGGATGTGTAATGGATCATTTTTTAATGAGGTACATTTAAAATGAAGGTTACTTAATGCATGATAAATGTTTGAATTAAAAACGGGAGTTACATTTGCATTAGTGATGAGTTATGACATGGAGGAGTTACAAATTGATTCTAAAATCATGGAGGAGTTACAAAATTGAAGTCAAAAAGAGAATATATCCTTATGGGGTGGATTTTTTCATTTATGGAACATTAAGGACGTGTAAGGGAAGTTGGTCATGCGTATTTATTGAAAAATATGAGTTACACTTGACCATGAAAAAGAATATTGCTATTTAGAGAAAATATTCATTATTTTTGTAACCGCCAAGTGATGTGGCTTCCTCATTCCAAATATGGCACATTTTTTAAAGTAAATTTTCCCATGGTATGGGCACATGGTTTTAGGGAAACCAAAAGTGGTTTTTCCTCTCCTTCTTCCTATATAAACAAGTGTTGTGTGCACATTTTATGTGTGAAAAAAGATAGAGCATTTTTTGAGAGTGATATGTATGTGAAGTTATTATTGTAAATCTCTTAAGTGAGTATGAGTATGTGAGAGAGAAAATAAAGAAGGAGAAATATTATTGATTTGTATTGCAGATTTTTTGAAGTGGGTGCTTCGGATTGGGGATTGGTGTCTCCAGAAGTTGGTGCTTCGAATCAGAGATTGCAAAGTCAATGGTGTTTGCATTCAAGGGCTGAATTGGTGTTTGGCTTGGAGATTGGTGTCTTCTGTGAGTGGGTGCTCATACTTTGTAAACACTATTTTATTTTGGCTGGATTTGGATAGTAGATCCAAGCAGTCTCCTTTTGGTGGATGTAGCCCACACTGGGTGAACCACGGTATATCTGGTGTTATGTGCATTTGATTTCTGTGTGTGCTCTCATTTATTTTCAGATTTGAATATCTTATTAAGTGTAAAAAAATTATTAAGTTGGAGAAAATTTTAAATTATGGAATACTGATTCACCCCCCCTCTCAGTATTCCCGTGCTTCTAACAATTGGTATCAGAGCAGGTTCCTTCTGTGTAGCTTAACAACTAGAAGGTAGATCAGAAAGCACGATGGCAACTCAGGAAGGATTCTCCACAAACAAAGCTCCGCTATTTGATGGATCAAACTATGCCTTTTGGAGCATAAGGATGTGGACCTACTTGAATTCTCTTGGACATGATATTTGGCAGTCAGTTGAGAATGGCTATACGGTACCAACAACTCCACCTACAGATCAGGCTGGTAAGAGACAATGTGAAAATAATGCTAAAGCTATGAATGTTATTTTGTGTGGTGTAGTAGATTTGGAGTTTGTAAAGATTATGCTTTGTAAAACTGCCAAGGAGATGTGGGATAAGCTCAATAGTTTATATGAAGGAGATTCGAAAGTAAAGATGGCAAAGCTTCAGACACACAGAAGAAATTTTGAGAGTCTAAAGATGAAGGAGGAAGAGAACATTGCAACATATTTACTCTGTGTGGATGAGACTGTAAACATGATAAAAGGCTTGGGTGAAGAGATGGAAGACCCAGTAATACTACAAAAGGTATTAAGATCTCTACTTCCTAGATTTGATGCTAAAGTTTCAGCTATTGAAGAACTTAAGGATCTAGATAAAATGAAAATGGATGAGTTATATGGAATACTCACAGCTTATGAGATGAGAACAGAACCAGATAAGCAAAGAAAAAGAGAATATGCTTTCAAAGCTTCAAAAGGAAAAGAGAAGAAGGTTGAATTGGATGATGAATCCGATGAGGAAGAAGAATCTCTATTTGTGAAAAATCTGAAAAGAGGATCTGACAAGTACAAAGGTAAACTTCCTTTTAAATGTTTTAACTGTGGTGAGATTGGACATTTTGTAGCTAAGTGTCCGCATGCAAAAAATGAAAGTGATGATGAAGATCCTGTCAAAGCAAAGAAAGGGAAGCCTTTCTACAAAAATAATTTCAAACAAAGGAATTTTGAAAAGAAGAAGAACTGGAACCAAAGCAAGAAGAGTCTATGCACCAGAAAAGATGATAGCTCAGAGGAAGATTGTCTAGAAGGTGACATTGAAGAACTTTTGTTTATGGCCCTTGAAGATGGAAAAGTGGAAGCTGGAGATACAGTTGACAAAGAAGGTGAGGTAAACTTGGAAGAAGAACTCATCTGTGCCTTGGGTGAGATCAAGAGACTCAAAAAGAAGACCCTGAAGCAAAAAATACAACTTCAAGAGTATGAAGAAGCAAAGAAAAATCTGGATGCTGATAAAGAATGTGAAGATACTATTGTTGATCTAAAGATTCAAGTTGAAGAGGCAAAGAGAATAGAGGAAGTGATCAGAAAACAGCTGAAATCAAAAGAAGAAGAATGCAAGAGATTAGAGTCAGAGATTGTCGCACTTAGACTAGAAACTGAAAAGTTAAACAAAAGACTCAAGTTTGAAAAGAGTTCTGAGGTGTTGAGCAACATTCTGGATAAACAGAAACCAAAATCATCCAAAGGTGGTATTGGATTCAATGAAGTAGAAAAGAAAGAGACCAAAGAACCAGAGAAGAAATCCAGCTATGCAGATATCCTAAAAAGCTCTAGTAAAGGAGAAAGCAACAAGAAACAAGAAGATCATCCTCCACAGAACAACAACAAAGAAGACAACAAATGGAAGAAGGTGCCAATAAGAAGTTTCAGAAACTCATCTTATCAAAGGAAGCCCTACATGACAAGGTATTATTTTCATGGTTATTGTTTTTCTTGTCACAATTATGGTCATAAGATGATGAACTGTAGATCGAAAATTCAGAGTTGGAATCAGAACTTTCATGCTAGAAACTACAACTCTTTTTTGCATTGTCAAATTTTAATGAGCATGAGATTAGAGGTTATGAATGCAATGAATTTGGTGACATAGCAAGATTTTGTAGGAATAATATTATAGAAAGGCTAAAGCAAGAGAAAGAGGGAAAACAGATCATACAGAAAGCCAACAATAAGAAAGTGTGGCAAAAGAGAAAGGAGGGAGAAAAGGAAGAGGCTATGTTGGTACAAACGGTGCTTCATGCACAAGATGAAGAACAACCTTGGTACATTGATAGTGGATGTTCCAGCCATATGATGGGTGATAGAAGCAAGTTCCAGAAGCTGAAAAAGGCTAGTAGAGGTACAATAAAGTTTGGAGATAATACTACAGCCAAGATCACAGGAAGAGGTAACATAAAATTAAATGATCAAGCTAAAGTTGAAAATGTTTTACTTGTTGAAGGACTGAAACATAATCTTTTGAGTGTTAGTCAAATGTGTGATCAAGGTTATACACTCATGTTTTATGCTGAGGGTTGTGAAATTAGAAAGAAGGATACAGGTAAATGGGTTGCAAATGCAAATAGAACAAGGAACAACCTGTACATGTTGAGTGATGTTAAGGGAGAAAAATGTTGCATGAGTCAGATTGATGAAATTTGGTTATGGCACAAGAGATTGGGTCACATTAATTTTGACAACATGGTGAAAATAAGCTCAAAACAAGCAGTGAGAGATTTACCCAAGATCACAAAACCACAAAGTACTATCTGCAGACAGTGTCAACATGGGAAGAAGACAAGGGTCAGATTCAGGACAAAGGATTACTCTACAACAAATCCATTGGAGCTAATTCATACTGATCTCTGTGGGCCAACAAGAACACAAAGCTTACAAGGTGATTCTTATTTTATGTTATTAATTGATGACTTTACTAGAATGACATGGGTTGCATTTCTAAAAGAAAAATCAGAAGCTTTTGATCAATTCAAAATTTTTAAAGCTTTGATTGAGAATGAGACAAACTCTAAGATCAAGTGTTTGAGATCAGACAGAGGAGGTGAATTTATGTCTAACAAATTTGATGAGTTTTGTGAAGAGAATGGAATCAGAAGACAATTTTCTATAGCAAGAACACCACAACAGAATGGTGTAGTTGAATGGAAAAATAGAATAGTGCAGGAAATGACAAGGACAATGCTAAATGAGTCTAAGTTACCAGATGCTTTTTGGAGAGAGGTAGTGTACACAACAGTGTATATTCTTAATAGAGCACAGATTTGAGTAAATACAGAAAAGACACCATACGAGTTATGGAAGGGAAGACCAGCTTCTGTGAAACACTTCAAAGTGTTTGGAAGTAAGTGCTACATTAAGAGAGATGATGAAGATGAGCTTGGAAAATTTGATTCCAGAGCAGATGAGGGCATATTCCTTGGTTATTCATCAAGAAGCAAGGCCTACAGGTGCTATAACAAGAGACTTCAGAAAGTAGTGGAAAGTATAAATGTGAAAGTTGACGACTGGAAACCGAAGAAGAAAACAGGACACTCAGTGGTGCAGAAAGAGGATGAAGAAATAAAATATGAGAAAGAGGAAGAAGAAGAAGAAGAAGAAGAAGAATCTGAATGAGAAGACACAAAGACACCATCCAGATCTGTTCAGAAGAATCATCCAGCAAATCAAATCATTGGAAACAAAGATATTGGAGTGCAAACAAGGAGGAGACTAGCAAGTGCACCACAAGAGGTAAACTTTTCTTTGTTGTCTAAGGTTGAACCAAGTAATTTTGATGAAGCTAGTAAGGATAATTTTTGGATAAAATCCATGGAAGAGGAACTTAATCAGATAGAAAAGAATGACACATGGGAGTTAGTTCCAAGACCAAAGACAAGAACATTATTGGTACCAAGTGGGTCTTTAGAAACAAGATGAATGAAGAAGGAGAAGTTGTCAGAAACAAGGCCAGATTAGTGTGCAAAGGATACTCACAAGTTGAAGGAATTGATTTTGAGGAGACATTTGCACCTGTTTCTCGCATGGAGGTGGTAAGAATGTTTTTAGCATTTGCTTGTTTCAAGAATTTTAAAGTTTATCAAATGGATGTAAAATCAGCTTTCTTGAATGGAAACTTAGAGGAAGAAGTTTATATAGAGCAACCAGAAGGTTTTATTCTATCAGAAAATACAGATTTTGTATGCAAGTTAAAAAAGGCTCTTTATGGTTTGAAACAAGCTCCTAGAGCTTGGTACTCTAGACTAGACAAGTACTTGCAGGAACAAGGATTCAGAAAAGGAATTGTGGATAGCAATTTGTACATCAAGACAGAAGGAGAACATCAGGTGATAGTTGTGGTTTATGTGGATGACATTATTTTTGGAAGCGGTTGTAGGAGATTATGCAAAGAATTTGTAGAGGAGATGCAGAAGGAGTTTGAGATGTCTATGCTTGGCGAGTTGTCTTACTTTCTTGGTTTGCAAATTCAACAGTCTAGTCAAGGCATTTTTATTTCACAAACCAAGTATATAAAGGAGATGTTGAAAAAGTTTAGAATGGAAGATTGCAATCCGGTTAGTACACCCATGATTACAGGTTGCAAGTTGAGTAAGAATGATGAGTCTCCCGATGTTAATCAAACCTTGTATAGGTCCATGATAGGAAGCTTGTTATATACCACAACATCTAGACCAGATATTATGCAGGCTGTTGGATTAGTTGCACGGTTTCAGGCTGCACCAAAGGAAACTCATGTAGCAGCAGTGAAAAGAATTTTTAAATATTTGAAAGGTACGTTGGATTATGGTTTATGGTATCAAAAGAGTGATGATTTCACTCTTACAACATTCACAGATGCAGATTGGGCAGGAAGTGTTGATGATAGGAAAAGTACAAGTGGGGGAGCTTTTTATCTTGGTGACAGATTAGTGTCATGGTTCAGTAAGAAACAAGCCTCAGTTTCATTATCTACAGCAAAAGCAGAGTATATTGCAGTAGTGGCATGTTGTACACAGGTGCTTTGGATGAAGCAAACATTGAAGGACATAAAGGTAGAGTATGAGCATCCTATTTCCATTTTTTGTGACAATACGAGTGCTATTAACATCTCGAAAAATCCAGTCATGCATTCTAGGACAAAGCACATTCCCATTAAGTATCACTTCTTGAGAGAGAAAGTTGCAGATCAATAGGTGAAATTGGAATATGTTGGAACTAAGGATCAGATTTCTGATATATTTACAAAACCCCTACCAAAGGAATCTTTTGAGTCACTCAGACAAAAGTTAGGAGTGATTCCTATCACTCTTACTCATTGACTATCTCATGGGGAGTATGGACATAGGGGGAGCTACACATTGCATTATCTTCAGCTCCGAGTACAGGTTCAGGTAATTGGTTTAGTTATCCCTTTTCCATTGATGTCAAAGGGGGAGAATTGCAGCATGGGGGAGAGTTGCATAGAACAAGTACAGTGCATCGGTACAAAAAGAGCTCAGAGGCAGAAAGTTGGATTTCATAGCAAACAGGCTCTCACGAATAATTTTAGAAGAGGTTTGTCATCAATGACAAAGGGGGAGTTTGTTGAGTATTTTTTCATTGATGTCAAAGGTACAACATTAGTGTTGATATAAATATTGAGGTTTGAATATTATCTTAATATTCAATTTTACAACATTAGTGTTCGTAAAATATTTATCCATGTCAAAATTAGTGTGATGTCAAAATTTGAATATTTTAATATTCAACATCACAAAGGAATCCTATGACACATGGTGGGATGTGTAATGGATCATTTTTTAATGAGGTACATTTAAAATGAAGGTTACTTAATGCATGATAAATGTTTGAATTAAAAATGGGAGTTACATTTGCATTAGTGATGAGTTATGACATGGAGGAGTTACAAATTGATTCTAAAATCATGGAGGAGTTACAAAATTGAAGTCAAAAAGAGAATATATCCTTATGGGGTGGATTTTTTCATTTATGGAACATTAAGGACGTGTAAGGGAAGTTGGTCATGTGTATTTATTGAAAAATATGAGTTACACTTGACCATGAAAAATAATATTGCTATTTAGAGAAAATATTCATTATTTTTGTAACCACCAAGTGATGTGGCTTCCTCATTCCAAATATGGCACATTTTTTAAAGTAAATTTTCCCATGGTATGGGCACATGGTTTTAGGGAAACCACAAGTGGTTTTTCCTCTCCTTCTTCCTATATAAACAAGTGTTGTGTGTGAAAAAGAAAGAGCATTTTTTTGAGAGTGATATGTATGTGAAGTTATTATTGTAAATCTCTTAAGTGAGTATGAGTATGTGAGAGAGAAAATAAATAAGGAGAAATATTATTGATTTGTATTGCATATTTTCTGAAGTGGGTGCTTTGGATTGGGGATTGGTGTCTCCAGAAGTTGGTGCTTCGAATCAGAGATTGCAAAGTCAATGGTGTTTGCATTCAAGGGCTGAATTGGTGTTCGGCTTGGAGATTGGTGTCTTCTGTGAGTGGGTGCTCATACTTTGTAAACACTATTTTATTTCAGCTGGATTTGGACAGTAGATCCAAGCAGTCTCCTTTTGGTGGATGTAGCCCACACTGGGTGAACCATGGTATATCTGGTGTTATGTGCATTTGATTTCTGTGTGTGCTCTCATTTATTTTCAGATTTGAATATCTTATTAAGTGTAAAAAAAATTATTAAGTTGGAGAAAATTTTAAATTATGGAATATTGATTCACCCAAGCAACTAAGAAAGTAGATATGTAAAACCCTAGAGTGCAAAGAGAGTTAGAAATAACTAAGATGATTCGACGAGCTTTGTAGAACTGTGTTGCAGAGATGGCTTGAGAAACAAGAGGAGGAAACGACAATGTGCTGAGGTCTAGAAAAGTGAAAATCAAGGCAATCTGAGTGGACTGGGTGCTTGGATAGGTACAGGGGCACCTGTGGGTGCCCTAGTATGAGAAATGGGTGCCCTGGTCTGTGAAAAATCTTATAAACCTCTTCCTCTGAGTGTGTTAAGTGATGCTTTTTTGCTTCTTGTTCACTAGCTTCGTTGGACTAATATGTTATTGGAAATTGAGAAATGAAGATGAGACCAAAAAAACCCCAAGACAAGCATCAAACCCCTAAAAAATAAAAGATGCATATGAAGGGGTCAGACTATCCTCAACAACCATAATGGTGGACTTACTAACTGAGCGCTGCACTACATCTCAGACCCGATGTAGTTCTATGTGCTTGTGTGTGCAATCATGCCCTAGGTGCTCTTGTGCCAGTCACACTTTGTGAAAGTAGTGAGCAATAACTATGTGTAGAAATGTAATATAATGGTGGATGGAATAGAATAAACTTCCCTCCTATGTAGTGTGATGCAGATGAACCAACCTTGTGCCTTGTGATGGAGCTAGATGGATGCAAATGGATCCTTTGATGGATGCAACCTTAGGTGATGATAGTAGTGCTTAGTGCTTGGTCCCTCATTATGGTCTCATAACTTTATATTTATATGGTTCTCTTGTTCTAATTTTGTAATTAACCCTGAAAAGGCCGACCACAAAAATATAGAAGCTCAAATGGCTAGAAAGTGCCCAAAAAGTGGCGGGAAAGTGTAAAAAGGATCAGGGTGCCCTGAATGGGACAAGGGCTATGGGCACCCCAGTACTAGCCTGGGTGCCCCAGTCAAGGATAAAATGACACAAAATGACAAAAATAGACTGGGCATGTATGTGCTAAAAGGTCGAAGTGATGACAAGAAAGCATAGTAAAATGGCCAAAGGACATGGGTTGATTAGTACTTTCTTCACTCAAAAACCATATGAATAGTAGTATGAGACGAGACTAAATAATGTCTAAAGTGCATGATTTTGTGTCTACATTTTCCCCCACTTTATGTTGGTGAGTGGAACACTCGGTAACATAAAGTAGATAGAGATGCGTACCTGATGTCCATGTAGAGTGATGTAGAAAGTGTGTTGATGGACTAGACAAAGTGTGGAATGAGAAAATAGTGAAGCGTGGAAACTAAAGATGTAAAAGAAAAAAAGTGGTGAGAGTGAACCTAGGGTGGAAATGTGTGTGTAGTTGCCAATGTGTGTGATGTACCTGCATGTTAGTATGAGGTGTGTGTTGTCACAAAATGTTGTTGTTGTTGTTGATGATGCCATTTTTGTTGTTGACTTCTTGCTTCTCATACGGTCGGACCTGCAAGGAGAAGACGATCAAGTAGTCAAATATGTCATGTATTATGTGTAAACAATATAAAAAACATGTAATGGAAATGAAAAATGTAAAAGGAATATGTGCACTTGATCTGTGATGAGAGAAAGGGTGTACAAAGTATATCATGTACTGTGAGTTGTTTGGGGTGATCTCATGCCACCCTGGCCGAAGAAGTGTAGGGAGAAATCTGCATTATTCTCCAACCTGTAACTGCTTCCCTGAAGTTGTGTGAAGAGATCTCTGTACTGCCTAGTTTTTTGGGTGATCTGACACCACTGGCTGAAGTAGTGTAGAGAGGAAATCCGATGTATCCTCTAACCTGTAACTGCTCCCCATAATGCTAAGGACAACCATGTCCTGTAAAATCCGTTGTGTATGGGGTTCATAGACTGGTCTGAACCCACTCGTTGTATAACCCACAATGCCAAGGGAAGAAACTAAACTGAACTGAACCAGTGTAGAAGTGTTGTGTAGTATGTAAAACCCCAAATGATGCCCCCCTCTTTGGGGGCACATGTGATGTTGCTGATAGGAGAATGTGGCCCCAAAAGAGGACCAATCACATAAATTGTTCCCTACATGGGGAAAGGAATGTGTTTGATAGAAACCAAGGCACATATAAACAAGTGGCTAGAAACAAGTGTTAGTACGAAAAAAAGCATGCATGTATAAAACAAGTGTAAGCTACCAAACAATGTGTAAGCTAGAATGCAAGTAAACACACAAGAAACCAATCATAGACCACCAAAGTGGGTTGCAAACATGGGACATCACTCACGATGTTGCAAGACACTCAAGGCCATAATGGCCGCATACAACAAACAAGTGTGCACACCAAACACAGGGCAAGGCCTGCATACAATAAAAAACAAAACAAACAAGTACAAACAATAGATAGCCATGGAAGAAAATAATCCTACAAAAAAATGTTGCACATGAAGCACCCATTAGCATGTTAGAAAGATAACCCATATGTCAAAAGCGTGTATAAGAAAGTAATGTAAAGTGCTAAGTACAAAATGAAACAATAACACCTGTAAGAGACGAATGTGGATGCCCCCAGTGACTGTTGTAGGAGTGGTAGGAGGCGAGCATCCATGTTGCATGTAAGAGACCTGTATCTATGATCACAACTAGAAAATACGTGATCACACATGTGTGTATGGTATAAATAAATGACATATAAGAGATCTAGATAACATGTGTAATAAGAAAACATGAATAAGAAAATGTAAGCAAGATTAAAAACAACCAAGATATGCAACATGTTGTGGATGGATGGAATGGAATGCAAGATGGATGATAGGAGCCATGTGCCCCCCTGAGTGAATGGAATTGTATGTAGTGAGGTTCATTTAGTATGCCCCCTCAGCAGTCAAGAATGAACCGTAAATGAGAGTGCGTCATCGGGAAATGGTCGAAGTGTGTGTTGTGTCTAACACGTTGTGATGAGTGTGTATGTGTGTGATGATATGTGACCTAGAGATGATGTGTGCATGACCCTTATAGATGAACGTATATCATGAAAAGATGATAAATGATGATGTAGCATAAAGTGATGTATATCACTACAAGATGAATAGAGGGAGTGGTGATGTAGCCTAAAGTGTATACCACTACAAGATGAAGGAATAGGTGACCATTTAGCCTATAACATATGTCACTAACCTAGTAATGTCACATGATAGAAGGTTGAATGATGAACGTGTGTGTATGATAAGGTCCATTTGATTTGTAAACCCTTGATAGTCGAGTATGGACCGAGGAACTAAAGTGCGTCATAGGGTAGTGAGTGCAACACGTAGAAGAAGATGTATGTAGTATGTGTGATGAGTAATGACGACCATATGATGTGTAAAATGTGTAAATATGCAATGTATAGAATGTAATGTAAGATGTGTAGATAGCCTGGTAGTGTAATATGTGTAGTATGTAGTATGTAGAATGAGTATGTAATGTAGAATAAATAATGGGAGTGTAACACAAACAGTATGAGAATGAGCATAGATGTGTATGTAGATGCTGTGAATGTCAATATCCAAATGTATGTAAAGTGAATGCATTATGCAAAATGCAAGATGTATGACCTACGAAGTATATGAATGTGTATGTAATATGATACCATGTATAAATAATATGTAAATGCATAAAATGGTACATGTAAAATACTAATGATGTTAGAAAAGCATCAAAATGATGTAGAAAAATGTATGAATGTATGATATGTGATGATATGTGTAAAGACAAAATGTGTAATACCTATTGTGTAATGTGTGGGGTTCATGTGTAGTATGCCCTCAACAGTCAAGAGTGAAACGAAGCACAAGAGTGTGTCATCAAGTAATGGTCGATGTATGGGGTGTGGATGAATGTGCCTATGCTATGAGAGTGATGTATGATAGTGCAAAGATGAGAGATACACTAATGCTAATATGGGGGCGGGGGGGGGGAATGTGTTTGATGCTATGCCCCCTGAATGTGGAAGATGAAGAATCGATTATGTAATATCATCTAAGAGATCATTGGTTTCAGGGTCAAAGTCATATGGATATGCATTAGTTACTTGATAAGCAATAGTGTCTGGTTGATCACATAATGATCCATTGAGGCATAAGTTGTACATACCCATGGCATATTCTTCATTAGTAAATGGGGGAAGTGGACAACCATGTGAATACCAATGAGTGAGATTTCGTGTATAGCCATGAAAGGAACTATTGCAAATGAATATGCAGCCAAAGGGCATAGGAAATGATATATCAATATGATCAGGATCTAATGTGCCCCTATATAAGTAAGCCAAGACTCTCCTAATGTGAGTGGAGAAGAGTGAGGAGTGCATGATAGATAGAATTGTAAGATGAAAGACATGTAAACCATAAGCATCAGTAATAGTGATGAAGCCATAATATAGATGAGGATCATGAGTAGGAGGATAAAGGTCCTTGAAAGTGAAACCAAGTTGAGCTAGACCATCATGTGAACATATAGTGACATCACAAGTAGGATCAAATGGAATATGTTCCCAATATGAATCATTCATGAAAAGTGTGCAAGTAAAAGGTGGGCTAATGTGCTAATGTGGCAGTGGGACATGTGAAGGTGTAGGTGATAGACGACATCCATAGACTAGATAAGCCCCTGATAAGGAATCATAGCAATATAGTAGTAGGTGGCATAGAAGACTTTCATCTATCACACAAATGACACCTTCAAGTGGTGGTAGATGAGGCAATTCATCCATTGGTTGAGGGTCATATGTAATATCAGTACATGGAATAATAAGGGTAGTATTAGGATCTTGGTCACATTATTGGAAGGCATCACGGTCATGAAGTACAGTATATTCAATACCTTCATGTATGAATTTAACACAATGATGTATGGTAGAAGCAACGACTTACATAACATGGAGCCATGGTCTACCAAGTAAACAATTATATGAGATTGGAAAATCAATGACAAAGAAAATAGTGTTGAGGGTTTTTGGTCCTATAGTAATAGGAAGAACAATGTGACCTACACATGGATGAATGAACCATCATATGCACAGAGTGAGAGGGATGATGGACTAACATCGAATGAGAAGGGATACCTAACTTGTCAAGGAATTACATAGAACATAGATTAAGTTTAGATCCATTATCAATTAAAGTTGCTTGATACCCATATTGAGAATGTGGAATCATAATATGCAAGGGTGGGTCATTATCAAAAGTGTTTAAAATCAGTGGGAAGATTATATTTAAATGATAAGTGTTTAGAAAATGCCTATACAAAAGTTTGATATACCGAGTAAGGATGCATATCACCATGAATGTGGGTAGTAGCTAGAAGGTTTTGGAGTCTATACCTTACATTAGGATGTGCAAAAAGCTAATCAGTGATTGAGATATTCATGATGAATAGACTCTAGGATAAAAATAATGAGGATTCTAAAAGTGTGAAAGCATTGGGTTCACCAAAATGATTAACTAAAAATTAGGATTTCCCCCCGAGGTCGTGCCGGAGCAGCCGATGTTGAATGTGTGTGGCTAACTATAGGAGGATCAATGACTAAGATCTGGTAGTGTGATCTCCTAGTAGCTGAGTTGGCAAAGGGGAGATTTAGAGGCTATGAACGGGTAGCGTAAATTCCCTATGGTTTGTTTTCCTAACTTGGATCTAAGTGTTGAACTAGTTTGAAGTGTCCAAATTAACTAAGATGAAACTAACAATCTATGCTACTACTGAAAGGGAAACTAATCTAAACAAATCACAAAACTGAAATATTACAATCACAAACAACAATTTGCTTCTATTCTAAATAATTAAAATATTTCTACACTAAAACTAAACAAGCAAGATAACCCGGTGTGGTTATTCACCTGTGCTGAGTGTATTGAAACTAAACTAACTTACAAAAACAAGAACTTTTCCAAATGATCTATGATGTGTAGACAACCTCCTACAGATATTCTCTTCTTCAAATCCACGGGGATGGGAAGAAGAGGATCCATCACCAGGGATTGCTATGAAAGATTTAAACCCTCTTGGAAATTAACTAATTTCTTACAAATGAAAGGAAATTGGTTTCTACTCTATTTGATATGATATAACAATGATAAATTACATGAATGAAGGAAATCAAACAAAAAATCCAACTTGAAATTCACAGAACAGAGGTAAATCCAGCTGTGTAGTAATTTGTCCCCTCAGTTTATCCTTTCTTTCTCTGTGTGTCCATATGAGTCCAAGGAATTGGGAATGCAAAGGTAACAACAAGAGAAGGTGCTTGAGCAATGGTAACTTAAAGGCAGTCTGGTTGCAATGCAAGTGGAAGAGAGATAACACAAGTGAATAGAGCTTGGCTATGCAATTTCTAGCAGGATTGTGGCAGCAATACTATGCAAGATACACAAAATTCTCAGGCCATTTTCTTGAATACAAGCATTGAATATATAGGAATTGGCTGGGATGTGCCTTCATGCACAAGGCAAGCCTTGGAGTGCCAAATCATTGGGTGAAGAGGCAGTTCAAACTAATTAAATCTATTTAAAAATAGAAGAGGGAAGGAATACCATGCAATCAAGACTATTTTTAGGCAATTTGGTTCACAAATGCACCTTGGAAGTCAAGTTAAGTGAAATCATGCGTGTTAAAACCACGCATGAAGAGTTCTGGAAAAAGTGCACAGGACCACCACCCTACCTAGGGTGGTGGTTTAGGACTGCCACCCCCTTGCCTGGTGGCGGTTTCAAAACCGCCACCCAGGCAAGGTGGCAGTCCTGACACTAAAGGCCATAACATGCACAAAATGAAGTAGGAAGTTGGAAGAAAGCATGTAAAAGCTAAGTAAGGATGTCTAGGCTACAAATATACACTGCGAATGGGTTTAGGAACTCGAACACCTTCTGAAAGGACATGAATCATCATTGGGGACTTTTGTAACCATTTTCTGACAATGTAGCACATGTAATTTTGGGTGCGTACATATTGTCCCCTCGGAGAAGCGTCTTAGCCATGAAAAAGGCATAAAACGTAGAGTCTGAGTATGGCATTCCCGAAATGGGGAGTTAGAAGCTATACCTGACATGCCCGTGTGTCAAAATGTTGTCATCCAAACTCCTGCTACCTGTAAAACAAAAAAGAAGACTCAAGTGCAGATAGATAAAATATCAAAAAATAAACACTAAATTAAAATGACAAGAGGACTTACCATTTGTGTGGGGATATAGAAATATACCTGCGCCAATGCTCCAACCCTGTGAACATATGCACTCAAAATGAAGTTATAACAAACATATATATCAAAATAAACTTATTTTCAAATTCATTTGCGCATATTGACTTGGTGATTTTTGAGCTCTGGGCCCACGGTGACCATTTTCATTTGTGAGTATGGTTGAATTGGAATGGATTTAGGAATGGTATTTTGCGTTAGGCTTGGCCCTTTGTTGTTTGAATGCTTTTGAGAAGAACTCCTAAGAAATTTGTAACTAGAGTGGTCATAAGGGGCCTCAAAGAGGTGGATAGGTAGAGTGCCTTTATTGCTTAGTCTCCATTTTGTGAGGCATATATGATGTTTTGGTATTTCATGCTCATTGCGAGCATTTTGACCGCACCTAGTGTGTGATGGCATTGTACAAAACTATGACACACCATGATATGTACAGATATCTCTTTTTGGCTTGGTTATTCCTTGCATAGAGTTGACTTCCATTTATGATTTGATTCACATGTGTACTCTTAGATGTTTAGAATTTCCATTTTTATATGCTTTTCAGAATGTATGCAGTGGATATGAATGCTAACAAAATGATTTCTTTTTTTTGTTTTGTAATGCTGATATATGATAATGCAATCACATTGTAATGTTGAACTTTAGTTTCTCTAAGCAATTTTGATACTTCGTATTATTTTGGCAAAATGTGATGAAAGAGTGATATGATAAGTGAATGAACTTGCCCCACTCCTAACTCCATGCAACCAGTAAGATGCGAGGGCTCAACACCAAGAGCCAGAAGGGGCACAAGTTATAGAAATTTGTTGAATGGTAATGATGAGAGAAAGAAAAGGATTTGGCAAAACCAAATTGAGAACCCTACAACCTCATTCTACTCAAGTTTTGCTTCATAGTTTAAAATGTGAATTGCTTTCCAGTTTATCTAGACTTAGATCCATAGATGGCCACTTGGTTGACAAAATCTGGTTTTGAGGTTTTAAACTCTTTTGGAATTTGACATCTAACTCACTTTGTTTTGATTTGTGATTTTAAAACATTTGGATGAACTGTTTCTAACTTTCAAATTTTTCAAAGAGACCCCCTACACCTTGCCCCATGCTACCAGTAGGAAGTATGGGCTCATCACCATGGACAAGGCATAGGTGAGTAAGGGCACTTCTCTCCTTTCCCAACCCTACATCACTAGTAAGAGATGCAGGCTCAACACCGAAGGTTGGTAGGGAAAAGAAATGTGTAAAATAAATTTTTTCATGGATTTGCATTTGACTTATTTATCTAGGAAAAATGTCTAGAATGTTCTTATTTCCAAAGAGATGTATATGGGATAGATGTGACACCATGAAGCTTCTATAACAAACTATAAGCAAAAAAACCTAATCTAGAAGAAACTATGAGTAGAACCAAGTATGCAAGTCTTGGTATGGTTATTGTCAAAGCTTTGTCTTATCTTTTTGGAATTGATGAAATGATTTGGAAACAATTGATGATACCATGAAAATTTGAAGAGATATGATTTGAATGTTTTTCCAATGTTTTCAGAAGTTTTTAGGAATTGCTATAAGAATAAGTCCCTTGATCACAAATTTTACGAAATGAACTGGCAGATGAAAATGCAATGTGGATGCAGTAATGTACATATGGAAATGCAGGTGAAACTACATGTCATGATGGCTAAGGTGAAGAAAGTTGATGAATATCGAATTCTTCACCCCTAAAAGTACACAGTGGAGAACCATGATCCTCAAAATTTTTGTTCTCTTGACAAGGGCCTACCATTTTGGGTTTAAACTTACAACCCTTTCCCAGAAGTGTATATGTCCAATCATTAAAATCATTTGTCTGAAAGAGGCATTCGTGAACCTCTTTGTCATGTTCTTGAGACATGGTGTGTGGGTGAGCATGACTATGTTGCTCGGCCTTGTTTCCTATGTAGAGTGTTGTGTTTACTTGTGACACTTGCTGAATGATGAGGCCTTGCCCCATGGATATGGAAAGCTTAGTTTCAGATGCACATGGGTTGAAACCGGGGTTTAGAATAGAACAACCCTCAGAGATGGTTTTGATGGGCATCATTTCAATCTCAAATTTCCCTTCTTCATTTGTTAATTCTATCATGTTTACACCTAGACCTAGGTCATTGGAGGGAAGAGATGCTAAACTGAGAAGACTACCCATCCCCTGTGGTTCAAATGGGAGGAAGATCAGATCATCACTCTCTAAGAGTTTCATAATTTCTGTTGTGGTTTTAGTGGACACTGTTTCCACAGATATTGATTTACCCTTATCTATTTTTGCCACCTCAAATGTTTTTGGGTCAACGACTTCAGCCTTCGGAACACCCGGGGTGATCGGGACTAACTCTTTTGATGGAGGTGGTTTGTTCAATTGATTCGCAGGAATTTCATACTCTGTATGGACTCCTTTCTTCTTCTTGAGGTTTTCTAAGTGTATATCGAAGGGCTTAGGATCCCCTTGAGCGACAAAGACCTTCCCCAAATGGAGGAATCTAATCTCCTGGAACATGGTAGAAGGGATAGCCTTCATTCGATGAATCTAGGGTCTCCCAAGGATCATGTTATAACTTGTTTCCCTGTCGATAATGTAAAACTCTGTCAAGATGGTTTTTGGACCAAGCGTGACTGGAAGAACTATGGTTCCAATCGAGGTCACTTTAAGACTGTCGTACCCCCGTAACGTGTTTCTTGTAGAGGAACAATTTGTCTCTCCATATCCCAACTTCTGCAAGAAAGAGAAGGGAACCACATTTACAACAGCCCCATCATCAATCATGGCTCTCTTAATGTAATTGTTATAAACCCAGACTTGTAAAAATAAGGCAGGATCACCTCTTCGGGAAATTTCAGCGTCAGATGGCATCTTGTCTATATCAAAAACAAACCCAGTATCCCTATCATTCTATCTTGGAGGATGTATGTCAAAGTCAATATGATTTATTTGAGCACTAGGAGGTGGTGTAACATGGATTAGATGACCAAGACCTAGTGCATTGAGCAACACAGAATGATGCGCAGGTGAATTCTTCAGCAAATCTAGAAATGAAATGTGAGAAAAGGTCTTGTTCAAATCTGATATTAAATCATAGGCTCCTACTGGTTTTGAGATTGTAGGAACATCATCCTATGGGAAGGAAAGAGTGGGTAGGGGTTGTGAAATGTACTCCTTCATCCGAGTTATTGCATTAATTTCTGGCTTGACCTCTAGCTCGACTAATCCCAAGATTTTTGTATTATCATTTGAACCAAGGTTAGGAGCAACCCTGAGAGTTGTCAGAAGTTGAGGCTTCATGGTCATTGTTTCCTATAGGAATACCCTTGTTTATATTTTGAGGATTCACTTGGGAATCCCTAGGATGTTTAGGGTTCACATTTTGAGGTGTGATAGGTCTGGTATGACTAGGTTGTGGGTTTGTTTCAGGATTTTCTAGGAACATGTCTACAAAGAGTTGCCTTTGGTTTTCAGGAAGTCTTTGCAGAAACTTGTTGCAATCATGGAAATTCCTATCGTCATGACCTCGAACCTTATGGAAACCACAATATAGGTTAGGGTCGTAATCTCTTGGCCTTTGATAAGCATCTTGTTGTTGTTGATTATAACCTCGGTTATAATTTTGAAATTGATTGTTATAACCATGATTCGTTGCCCCTTGGCCAGAGTTTTGATACTGGTTTGGGCCTTGGGTTTGATTTTTTTTTTTGAGAGGGATGGTTTACATCAACTGTGTTGATAGAAGACACAATGTTAGGGCCTCTTTGATTTCCCATGTTGTTGTTATTTTTAGTGTTACCATTGTTTGGAAAACCAACTTTTTTGGCTTGATCAATAGAACTATTTTTGGTAGCACCACGATTTTGATTCATGCCCTTAGGTCCTTAGTTGTTGGCACCATTGTTTTGATAATTTGCATTATTTTGATTTGGGGATACCAATTTCCCATTGGGACCATAGATCTTACGCCCACTATCTATAGTGTCTTGGTCAATCTGAAGTGCACCTTCCAATACTTCCTCATAACTATGGAAAGGAAACTTTTGGACTTCCTCCCTAGTCTCTTGATTGAGTGAGTGAAGGAAAAGATCACAAAGTTCCATCTGGTCCATGTTGGGCACACTTGCAGAGGAATAGAGAACTTGGTGCCATCTCTAGATGAAATGGGTAGAAGATTCATTTTTCTCCTGTCTAATATGCAGGAACTCCCTAATCCCTGTACGCAACAACTTGTTCATGTCAAATGCTTTGATGAACTCAGAAACAAGTTGTTTAAAGGAATGTATTGAAGCTTCTGGAATATGGTAACACCGATCCAATGTGATTTGCTTGAGAGTCTTTGGAAATATCTTAGCCACTACAACATCCCAAGGAAGTAATTCCCTGATAGCAGTAGCGTAGGCCTTGATATGAGCATTCGGGTCTCCTTCTCCCTTAAATTTTGGAAGATCCAGACAATGGGCATGGAAGCATGACACCACATATGGTGAAGTCAAGAGGCTCCTTTAAGTACTCAGCGTATGTACCCATTGCGTAAGATTCCACCATTGAAGATCCTTGATGAGGAGGTGGAGGAGGAGGAGTTGGATAAGCTGCATTATAAGCATTGACGAGAACATATGGGGTCCCTTGATATGGCATGTAGGGAGTGGGAATGACATATGGGTCCATCTGGGGAGTTTTTGAATACATGTGCATGTAAGGTGGGATAGTACCAGGATATGGACTAGTGGGCATAAAACCAAGGGAACGTTGCATTGCCTGTTGTGGTGGCATTTGAGAACACACTTCCGGCTAGCCCTTGTGTAGGATAAGCTTGAGAAGGATGAGGACCCATCCCTAGTGTGTCTAACCCTGTGAGAAGATCACCTAGATTTGAATGAATCAGATAACCTTGTTGTACAAGATATTGTGTTGGTTTCTCATTGGAAGGGATGTATCCTTTGTTGTCAACTGGATACCCCATGTTCTTCCCTACTACATGTGTTGGTTGTGAAGTCTGGGCACTTTCTAGTTCTCTAATCCTCCCTACTAAAGTAGAAATAAGATCATTGGGAGAGGATTGAGTCCCTTGTTGGGGTGCTTGTGGCATAGGGTTTGATTGAGCAGGCTCATGATACCCTGTCATGAATTGTTCAGTGTTATAATTCTTGTCTTCCTCAGAAGTAAGAATCTTAGGATAGGCATTCGAAATCTCAGAGGTTGTAGCCTTCATTCTATCCAAAGACTCATCTATCTGATGAAGAGGATTAGCTATTCGTGCAAATATATCATCTTTTGTTGATTGCATGGCAATGTGAGGTCTTGACAAGACTCTATGGTAAGAACCTGTTCCATTTGTGATAACAACGTGGTTTGCATTGGGTTGACCATATTGCATGTTTAACGGTTGATCAACCTCCTCCATCCTTACATAGCTAATGGGGTTTGAAGTGTAACTAGGGGAGGTTTGGATGTTGCTTGTGTAATTATCACCCCACCTCGAAAGAGAAGGGGATTGTTGTGGTTGAACGTTGGTGTAATATCTATAGAGCCAAATGGCCCACCAAACTCTCTTCTAGACATATTTTAGAAAGTATAAAATACCTACCAAAATAGGGGAAGAAATGGAAAGATGAGGTAATAACAATGAAAGAAAAGGAAACAAGAAGGAATTAATCCTTCACGTTGGGTTCACCAATTTGTATGGATGAAAATTGACATGCAACCTTCAACTGCACTTGACCCCCCGAGGTCATGCTGGAGCAACCAATGTTGAATGTGTGGATAGCTAACTATAGGAGGATCAATGACTAAGATCTGGTAGTGTGATCTCCTAGTAGCTGAGTTGGCAAAGGGGAGATTTAGAGGCTATGAATGGGTAGCGTAAATTCCCTATGGTTTTTCTAACTGAATCTCAATGTTGAACTAGTTTGAAGTGTCCAAATTAACTAAGATGAAACTAACAATCTATGCTACTGCTGAAAGGGAAACTAATCTAAACAAATCACAAAAATGAAATATTACAATCACAAACAACAATTTACTTCTATTCTAAATAATTAAAATATTTCTACACTCCAGTGTGGTTATTCACCTGTGCTGAGTGTATTCTAAATAATGCTAACACAAAACAAGAACTTTACCAAATGATCTATAATATGTAGACAACATGATCAGGAGATCATTTTTTTTTTAAATTCCCAAAACATCCCTAAATGGTGTTAGTGCAGAAGATCATCTCGAGAGCTTTCCAATGATTGTGAGAATGCGACAATCAGACATCGGGAGCTCTAGATATGTTCGGTCAAAGTTCAGACAACGAGAAAGTCAACTCTAGTCAACTGGTCAATATTGGACCAATGGCACTGCGACACGTGGCGAAAAGGCAAAAGGGAGTTGTTTATTGGTTTTCGATCACCGGTCTTCGATGAGCGTAAAAAATGGTACACGGGAACAAGAGGCTCAACTTTTAGTACGGAGGGGAGCCCGACCGCCGTGTGGACTATGGTATTATCGCCAACGTGGTGGGTCCACAAGCCACCACGTGTCAAATTCGCTCAATTTGCCTATCGGGAGATGACAAGTGGACTACAAGATTACTGAGTTAATTATTTCTATGCCACATTGTATGGGTCGAAATTATATTATCTTGGTAAGTCCACTTTCCAAATGGCACGCATATATTGCCAAACCACTATATATATTAATGTGTATACATTAGTATTAAAATCTAATACATTAGTATTAAAACCTACCTAACCACCAACATGCATTGCTTCCACGTGGAGGAGGAGTGAAGCGGTGGTGGGGAGCATATCGAATGGTATGCGTGGCATGTTCCACTTGAATAATGGAGTGGGTAAAACCTTACCCAAATTTTATGGCACCATATGTGGGACTTCATACCCACTTAACCAATGCCGCGCCAAAATTGGGATTTTATCCCATTAAAACAAATGAAAATGCGCCAAAAGAATAGCACCACCAGGATTTGAACACCCGACCTATCAGCTCCCAAACACATCACGCCAACCAACCCGCTGCCTATCTCGGATGGGATAGAAATGAGCTCGCCTATATAAATAGAGCTCTGTACTCTGTGTAAAGGGGGAAGAGGAGGCAGTATCAGAGAATGCCATTTTATAAGGCCTTACACTGAGATTGGGAACTCGGAGTAAAAAGATGGAATGAAGGAAATTCTGAGACGATTCCAACGATGTAAGATTTGATCTTTTTTGTTGAGTTTTATCCTATTTTTGGAAACTTTTAAAAGTGAGTTAAAAATACAACAATCGTTTTCAAATCAAGTTTGGTATCAGAGCAGTTAGATTGCCAGATTAGCTTCTAATTGTGTTTGGCTTCAATTTCAGTATTGATTTCACTTTTCAGTGTGTAGACATTTTGGGGCTTGTTAATCTTCTTTTACAGTGTGCAGTTTTGGAAGTACAAGTTGTGTTTGCAGGAACCGGGAATCATGGGCATGTCATCCAAACAGGAGCAACTGGATGAGCTTGAAGCCATAAACCGCCAACTCCAAGAAGAAAACTCTTTCTTGAGAGATAAATTTTATTCCTTGGAAGAGGAAATAGTGTGGTTAAAATCTGAGCCACAATCCTCTATAACCAAGAAAGAGGAGTATGTCAACAAGATGCTTGAAGAGAGTAAGAAGTTGATGGGCTTTGTTAAAGAGTTGCAGGAAGAAATACGAACCAAGGATTCCCTCTTGGAAAAGCTGCAACAAGGTGAACATAAGAAGGAAATGCCTTCCAAATCAGATGCAGGCACTATGATAGAATGCACTGTAAGTTGTTCACATTTTAATTCTTCCTCTCATTCAGTTTCAGATATTCCTTTGGGTCAGTTTGAAAAACACACTAAGGGAATTGGATCTAAGCTAATGGTTAAGATGGGATTTAACGGAATAGGCCTTGGTAAAAATGGACAAGGTGATGCTAACCCAATACAGGTAAAGGATCAGCCTCAGTTTGCAGGTTTGGGTTACTCTAGTGGGAAAATGGAAATTGGAGAAAGTTCCAAAGCAGCTGAAGGAAGATAAGCTTCCAATAGCCAAGGATCTACGCCACTAGAATTACAGGATTCTGCCATCAGGAGGAACAATGAAAGGTGTAAGAAAATAGGTAAAAGAGGTAATCAGATTCCACCTCCTCCCACTTACACTAAAAATAGCACTAAGGGAAAATCAAATCCTAAAACTTCTAATACACTCTTTCAGTTGGAACAATATAGCTTTGGTAGGCAGAAATATGCTTTCCCTTGCACATTTTGTGAAGGTACTAATCATTCTGTTGCATATTGTTGGAAGAGGAAAAATTTGATTAAGAAGTTAATGCCTTTTGTGAATGATAAGGCAGGTGCTAAAGACCAATCTCACCAAGGAAAGGCGAGAAATGGAAAGAATGTTACCTCTCCTAAACAGGGGAATCATTCTCGTAGACAGAGTTCTGAGAATGGTAAAATGGGTAAGACTCCTAAAAATAGGGAAGTTAAATTTTGTTCCCATTGTAATAGGAATGGTCATGATGTTAAGGTTTGTTGGTTTGTTCCTAAACAAAAAAATTGGAAAGTTGTTAAAAAGAACAGTATTGTAAAACCAACAGTGCTAAACCTAACTAAAACTCATTGTGGCATTGAGAAGGTAAAACAACCAAAATGGAAAAACCCAAGTGATTGGTTGGGAAAAACACTCCTCAACTTTATATTTGCACTACAGTAAATTCTTGATAGTAGGCAAGTAAATTTTTTTTTCAGAGCTATATTTTAGGGATTCCTGTTGATTGATAAGGATTTGTTCCTAAGTTGATATTTAAGCTTTGAAAATGAATGGAAACAGCTGAAGAGAAGATTTGAGTGATAGGTTCATCATACTCATGTTTTGTTTTCTCAGATTGGTTGGTAGTTCCATTGTTGAAAACACTATGTAGGGATAGGCATCAGTAGCATGTCTAAATTTGAAACTTGCAGTTGTAATCAGCATAATCACAAAGTGTTAGTTGAACACTAGCTTCTGTTATAGATGGGTGTTATTATCTGAGTTATTATTTGTGATGGCGATACAGTGTTTTGGCATATTCATGTTGATTCAGTTGTTGACTATAGCTATTTTTGGGCATTGATAGTCTATTATATTCTGATCGTGAATAATTGCAGTTGTTACAATTTCAGATGGGCAGTGGGCACTAGCCTAATTGTGGGCAGTTTAGATGTCTTGTATACTGATCTGTGTTATGGAATTGTAATTTTTGGTAATCGACCGTATCACAAAGTGACAGTTGAACACTAGCTTTCCATAATAGAATGGGTGTTATTATCTGGTCAGTTATTTGTGATGGCATTACAGTGGGGAATAACAGTTCACAATTCTGCGTAGAGTTGACAGGGTTGCAGCATTTCAGTTGAACACTAGCTTAATTGGGTGTTATTATCTGATCGGTTATGTGACTAGCTAATCAACTATTTGCATTTATTTAACCTATAATGTTATTTTGGGGGTTCTTGTATGTGTTTGTGCAATGCAGGAAGAGATAGCATGTTTTTGTGGGTTGATAAATAGCTTTTTGTGGACAAAAAAGCCTTTCTTAGTGGGGAGGTGTGATCAGGAGATCATTTTTTTTAAAATTATCAAAACATGCCTAAATGGTGTCAGTGCAGAAGATCATCTCGAGAGCTTTCCAACGACTATGAGAACGTGACAATCAGACATCGGGAGCTCTAGATATGTTCGGTCAAAGTTCAGACAGTGGGAAAGTCAACTCTAGTCAACTGGTCAATATTGGACCAATGGCACTGCGACACGTGGCGAAAAGGCAAAAGGGAGTTGTTTATTGGTTTTTGATCACCGATCTTCGACAAGCGTAAAAAATGGTACACGGGAACAAGAGGCTCAACTTTTAGTACGGAGGGGAGCCCGACCGCCGTGTGGACTATGGTATTATCGCCAACGTGGTGGGTCCACAAGCCACCACGTGTCAAATTTGCTCAATTTGCCTATCGGGAGACGACAAGTGGACTACAGGATTACTGAGTTAATTATTTCTATGCCACATTGTATGGGTCGAAATTATATTATCTTGGTAAGTCCACTTTCCAAATGGCACGCATATATGCCAAACCACTATATATATTAATGTGTATACATTAGTATTAAAATCTAATACATTAGTATTAAAACCTACCTAACCACCAACATGCATTGCTTCCACGTGGAGGAGGAGTGAAGCGGTGGTGGGGAGCATATCGAATGGTATGCGTGGCATGTTCCACTTGAATAATGGAGTGGGTAAAACCTTACCCAAATTTTATGGCACCATATGTGGGACTTTATACCCACTTAACCAATGCTGCGCCAAAATTGGGATTTTATCCCATTAAAACAAATGCAAATGCGCCAAAATAATAGCACCACCGGGATTTGAACACCTAACCTATCAGCTCCAAAACACATCACGCCAACCAACCCACCGCATATCTCGGATGGGATAGAAACGAGCTCGCCTATATAAATAGAGCTCTGTACTCTGTGTAAAGGGGGAAGAGGAGGCAGTCTCAGAGAACGCCAGTTTTGAAGGCCTTGCACTTAGAATGGGAACTCGGAGTAAAAATATGGAATGAAGGAAATTATGAGACGATTCCAACGATGTAAGATTTGATCTTTTTTGTTGAGTTTTAACCTATTTTTGGAAACTTTTAAAAGTGAGTTAAAAATACAACACTCGTTTTCAGATCACAACATCCTACATATATTCTCTCCTTCAGATCCATAGGGATGGGAAGAAGAGGATCCATCATCGCGATATGCTATTAATGATTTAAATCCTCTTGAAAATTAACTAATTACTTGCAAATGAAAGGAAATTGATTTCTAATCTATTTGATATGATGTAACAATGATAAATTGCAGAAATGAAGAAAATCAAACAACTCCAACCTGGAATTCATAGAATAGAGGTAAATTCATATGTGTGATGACTTTTCCCCTCAGTTTATCCTTTCTTTCTCTAGAGTGTCCATACTTGAGTCCAAGGAATTGGGAATGTAAAGGCAACATCAGGAGAAAGTGCTTGAGCAATAACATCTTGAAGGAAGTCTGGATGCAATGTAGGTGGAAGAGAGATAACATAAGTGAACAGAGATTGGCTATGAAATTTCCATTAGGATTGTGGCAGCAATACTATGCAAGATACAAAAAATTCTCAGAACCTTTGCTTGAATACAAGCATTGCATATATAGGAATTTGCTGGGATGTGCCTTCATGCACAAGGCAACCTTGAAGTGCCAAATCATTGGGTGAAGAGGCAGTTCAAAATAATTAAATCTATTTAAAAATAAATGAGGGAAGGAATCCCATGCAATCAAGACTATTTTTAGGTAATTTGGTTCACAAACGCACCCTATAAGTCAAGTTAAGTGAAATCATGCGTGTTAAAATCACACATGAAGAGTTATGGAAAAAGCACGTAGGACCGCCACCCTCCCTAGGAGGTGGTTTTAAAACCACTACCCATGCATGATGGTGGTCATGAAACTAAAGGAAAAAACTATACAAAAAAATGAACGGGAAGCTGGAAGAAAACATGGAAAAGCCAAGGATGTCTAGGCTACAAATATACACTACGAATGGGTTTAGGAACTCGAATACCTTCTGAAAGGACATGAATCATCATTGGGGAATTTTGTAATGATTTTCTGATAATGTGGCACATGAAATTTTGGGTGTGTATAGAAATCACTATGCTGAGGTCTAGAAAAGTGTAGATTTGGGAAAATTGAGGAGACTAGGACACCTAGATAGGTACAGGGGCACCTGTGGGTGCCCTAGTCTGAGATATAGGCACATTGGTCTATGAAAAATCTCTACAAACCTTCTCTGAGCCATCACTAAGTGATCATCTTTACTCGCTTCATGTCGCACTAGGTTCGTTAGACTACATGATATGTCGCTGGAATTCATAAATGAAAATGAGATCTACAAAACCCCAAGACAAGCATCAAACCCCTAAAAAGATAAAGATGCATATGAAGGGGTTGGACTGTCCTCAACGTCCACAATGGTGGACTTACTAACTGAGCACTGAACTACATCTCAGATTTGAAGTAGTTCTATGTGCTTGTGTGTGCAATCATGCCCTAGGTGATCTTGTGCAATGAAAGTAACGGGCAATAACTATTTTATAAAGGCCGCTTCTGGGGGTTGTGTTGTAATGAAAAAAATTCTAGAAGTTTATTATTTTCTATAGGAATCTTTGCTCCAATTTTCAAGTTTTTTTGCCCACTAGATCTTTTTAGAATAAAAAAGGTAATTTTATGAAATTTGATTTTATAGCATGTCTAAATAGTAATGGAGGTTGAGAGGGAAAAATATAAGAATTTTCTTGAAAATTGCTAGGTTTATTCAGAGAAGGATTTAGCTCAATTTCGAAGTGATTTTTGACCTGGTCATGGCCATGAAAACTTATTTGGAGTGAAGAAGGTTGAAGTGGAAGAAGGGGGAATTTTTTTTGTGTCTCCCTTGTCCCCATTTTCCCACTGGGGGATAGAGGGGACATAAGGGTGGTAAAAGTGCGACGTAGGCTTGAGCAGGGGCTTGAATTAGGTTTTTCAGAGGCCAAAAGAGTGTTTTTAGGTGACCAGGGGTTCACAGGGTTGAGTGAGGTCAAAATTTTATGTTCCCCTTGAACCTTGGGGGATAGAGGGGGCAACAAGGTGTCCAAAGTGTGACATGAGAGAGAGGGGGTCACACTTTGGTGCCCCCCTTGCACCATGGGGGATAGAGGGGAAAAATGAAAGGAAAAAGTATAACTTGGGAGCATGCATGAAGGAGAGGGGGTTACAATTTTTTGTCCCCCTTGTCCCCCTTATTCCTTGGGGGATAAGGGGGACACAAGGGTGTATGAAGTGTGAATATTCCATATTAGGAAAGTAGATTTTACTTTGTGTGTCCAAATTAGGACACCTGAAGTGATTTTTTCACACATGGAGCATAGGAAAATGTTTTGGGGTCAAACCTTATATGATTTTGAATCCAAAAAACATACTCATGATGGATAAATTGAACCATTATTGAGGCCAAATTATTCCCAAAATTCCAAATTTAGGGTCCATTTCATATTTGGCCGAGAGGGGTAACTGCAGTGTTCTGAACAAGCTCAGGAAGCCTTTGAGTCTTAGAACAAAGTTAATGTTTATATCTTGTGGAGGATTTCAAGAGATTTACTATGAATATTTTTTTACTTCTTAAATAAGTCTAAAACACCTAGAATCACCCGGAGAAGTCAACTTTCACCATTTTAGCCTTCATTCCTTACACCTTGAATTACCCGATGTTGAACAAATTATTCCTGAATCAAATTTTCACAACCAATTTTTCCTAAATTACCTTGTACACCTTAAATGTTCCCCAAAATCATGCACAAATGATTTATATTTTACCTGTATGCTTATGGAGGGTGTTTACCTAGCTACAACATGGACAAAATGACCTTTTTAGGCCTCTAGAGGAAGCTGTCTTTCATCAAATCTCAACGAGTTCTTCTATCACATTAGGCACTTTCACTTACACACTAAAACCCACTTAATAATATTTTTATAAATTTCCTCTGAGCCTGGGTGAGGGTTGAATAGATGGTAGGCTGGCTAGAGGAAGGATTCACAGTGACCTAGAGACAAAATTTTTAACTATGGGATTAGTTGTCATGCTTAAAAGTTTCAATTTTTCATGCTAGACATTTTTCATGAAAAAAACTTGATCTAACTCATGGAAATTGGAAAGTAAGGGGAAATAGAGAGCCTCATGTATCTCATGGGGTAGTAGACTAGTTCTTTATACATTGGGCAACATAGTCATCAAACTAAAAAACTTAGAAAAGCTACAAACAAAAGCAAGAAATGAACACAAGAAAGTAAAAGGCGACACAAAATGGGAAGGGAAACACGAAAAAATTGAAATAATGACAAAATGATTTTAATCACCTATGTTACATGCGGGGGAAAACCCAATTTCATTGTAGCATTAATTCTTAGTGAATGTTTACCCATACACGAGTATCACCGAATGCCTTTCTTTTGCAAATCCACTGACAGGATCACTGAAATATAACCCCTTTCTTAATTTCTTGAGAAATTTTGCATGATTGTTCTTGTAATTGAGGGTCCACTTAGTTAGTTCATTTTCTTTGTTTATTTGGCATCTTCTTTCATTATTCTAATTTATTCCCAAGTTCATTCCAACTGTTGATTTTCCTTCACTGCTATGAGAATGAGTCTTGATCACACTAGGCTTGTTATTTTCAAACTGAGGCTTATGATATATTATGAGAATTTGACCTTCACTTGTCTCGTGCTTCTTTACCATTGTTTCCACGAGTTGGTTCTTGGCAAGTGTTTCTGTTGGAATGTGGTCCCAATAGGTGTTGTCATTGATGCAAAACCACATCAATGAAAAAATGAATATTATGATAGGGTCATATGATGTTGTAAACGATGTTGACATATTGTTTCTGATGTGTTGGTGCTGATACAGTGAGATCTAGTGAGGTATGCTTGCTCTTGCAAGCCTATTCAGGTGCCTTGGAGATGTAGCTTGAAAGTATGAGCTTCTTGGATGCCTAAGAAACATGTTGAAATGATGGAGAGAATGTTGAAATGTGTGGGGGTTTCCTGAAAAAGTAGACCCAAGAAGCGTTAACTTCCTTGTCGGATGTCAACCCCCATTTTAAAGAAAGATTAGAGTAAGATATTTATAAAGGAACTGTATGCAGAAACAAAAATAATACTGAGTCTCAAACTAATGAGGATATGATCTAAGAACTGATTTTATTGAAAGAAATAAAATTAAAGGTTACCTAGCCTAGGTCGACGGAGACCTAGACTGTGCAGAGGTAGGTCAACAGTGACCTGGGAGACTAAATCAAGAATGTAAGAGAAATATGTAGACTGTGTAGGATCTGAGTGCAATATCGAAACTACAATAGTCTGAAGATGGTGGAGTCAACATGTAGAGAGAATTTGAAGGAAAAGAAGCCATAGGATGATAGAAAATGGCAACGAGAGAGGCTAGATGGAAAACCAAACCTGTGGGTGCTGAAGGATGACATGCAAAATGATCTTTGAGATAGAAAGGTAGTGAAAAAAGACAGAAAGTAATGATTTGGATAGGATATTGGATGAACAAGAACCTGGTTGATGGTGAATGGAAGGGATCAGTGGAAACTGTGGTAGACTATGATGAGGTTGAAGCTAAATGGATGGGAAGGATGACCTGTAAGAAAAAATAGCTGAAATAGAAGGCTGCTGAGTGATCCTTGGATGTTGTAGAAGTTTCTCTAATCCTACAAAATGTTAGCTACAAGAAAATTAATGATAATATGATAAAAATGTAATTAAATCAATACACAATGATATTGATCTCACAAAGGCTGATCATGATTGACATAAACACGTTCCAAGGAGGTATGAGAAGTCTGTAATTACTTTTAGAATTCTCTAGCACCAGAAAAATCTTGCAGGTGTGCATGTATCTGATTTTTTGATTCCTCCCCTGAGTATAAAGGAAAGATTCAATTTTACAGGGTCGACGAAGACGAGGCTAGGTCACCACCAATTGTGGGGAAAGTTTCCCCAGAGGGATGCTTTTTGTGCTTTTGGTTAGGATTTTGGGCTTCTTAAAGAGTGGAATGATACTTTAAATAATTTAGGTGGGCAAGAGATAATATATGGGTAGTTAGGGCATAAAAATTGATAAAAGGTAAAAAAACAAAGGAATGTGTGTGTAGGAAAAAAGAAATTGAAAGAGAAGGTTATTAGGACAAGGTAAGATATTAATGGATTGATTAATTAATTAATGTAACTTAATTAATTAATGGGACTTGGATGGGTATTTTAAAATAACTAGAAGAGGATTGGTTGATTTAAAATTGATTATGCGCACACAGGGAAAACAAGGGGTATATATACCAATTTTAGGTGTCTACACTTTGCCCCTTTTTGTTGAGTGGTTTGTGCTGACAAGCCATGAGACAAAAATGATGAGATTTGGGTGGGGATTGAAAAAAAGTAGATGATGAGGTCCCCCTAAAAAGGGGATCGATGACACCATGAGAAATCAAAGACGCATTTGAAAAAAAGGTAGGTGATGAAGGGCGGGCGAGTGAAGAAAGATGGGTGAAAGCATAAACAAGTCAAGATGCCCCAAGAAAAAAGAATAGTAATATAAATAAAAAATATGGTGGTGGCTCTAATATCACATCAATAGAGAACAATTGCGGTCTCAACAGAGATGGACTACAACGTTCTACGGACTAGTGAATGGGTGAATATCACTACAATATGGATGCAAGATGGGATGACCAAAGGGTCATAGGAAATTCATCAAAATATGCCCAACTATATGCAAAATCCTTTGTACACGAGTAACCAGAAAAATAGGTATGCATCCTTAAGGGACGAGGATGAAAAGGTATAATGCCTAGTGGGACACAAAAAATGGTTGAGAAGGAAAAATGAAAAAGTGAATGGTGAAAAGGTATGCCCCAAAGGGAAAGGTATAGTGGCGAAGGCAAAAAGTGAAAAATATGTCCTAAGAGGGGAAAAGTATGGCCACCAAGTGGACTTTATGCGCAAGTTAAATAAGATTGAGAAAGAAAATGCTCGAAGGAAGAGTGACTATGGCCACAACAAACAAACTTTGAGAATATGTATGCTCGAAGGAAAGATAAATATGACCACAACAGTGGATTTGTGAAGAAAAATTAAAGGAACGAAAGAGGAGAAAGCCCAAAATAAATATTAGAAAGGCCAGTTGATGATGACTAAAGCCAATTGACGGTGACCCAATGGGGTTGACAGTGACCTGGTATCGGTGAGCCATATAAGCCTAGGGGTTGGCCGACGATATACATTTTCACACCCAAAATTGACGAGATAGAGTAGAGAAATAAAAGATATGATTGAGAAATGGAGGCCACATGAGCTGCGAGGAAATGCTAAAGGGTGCGGAGGATGGTGAGTAACAAAACCCACACTAGTTTTAAACTTAATTTAATGTTTTTACATTTTTTGCAAAAAGTGGATAACGCCAGGGGTGGTTGGCAGTGACCCTTAGATTTGGTGGTTGGCGGTATTGACGTGGCTATTTGGATCTGGTGCACCTTAGATCAGGTTTTCTTCAGGGGATTTTTCATATGAGCTGCGATATGAGGCTGGAGTGCCATGAAGGTGATTGATCTGTTTAGTCATGATGACCGTGTCGTGCTTTGATTTTCCAGAATCAGGAGGAACTCAATTTCCATGGGCATTAGCTGGTGTAGTGGCATATATAGTTGATCATCAAATGATATTTTTCATTCAGACTTCTCTATTGGCTTAGGTTTACCATGAGCTTTCCATGTATAGGATAGGTAGGAGGTCAAGGTTGGATGTGGGTTTTTTTCTTCACCGCTGGGCCTATGAGCATATTGCTATGATTAGGCCACTAGGGCTTCCATGGGACGCATGAGACCATATTGATCTCATAGTTGAATTTCTGAGATGGAGGGTTGATTAGGCTTGTGGTGACAGGAGTGAGAGGAGGGTGGATTGGTATGTGGACCAGCTCATGGAGTTATATGTTAATCAGATTATATGGAGGCCATACTGGGGATTACTTGTATGGATTGATGCAGATGTGGAGTTAATGGGGATGAGGAGGATGAGGAAGATTCAGGGGAGAGGTCCGGAGATGATCGAGGATGTTCAATTCGATAGGGTGAGACAACACTTTGGAGTCATCCATATAGTGCCTCGTGATCCTATTTTGTATAGGAGAGAGGAGTTAGATAGGGAGATGATGATTCCTATCATGAATGATCCAGTGGAGGAGGAGATGATGCCATGGGATGAGGACAACGACATTGGAGTCAGAGTGGGGTATTTATATTAGCATACCGCAACATGGGCAGTTCAGGTGACCGAGGAGGGAGGAGAGGAGGAGGTAGAGGATATGGAGATTAATGTGGAAGGTGGTGCCTAGAGGAGGCAGAGACAATGGAGTGGAGGGGTCTGCAGAGGTGGCTCGACTACGTGCCAAGCTAGACTAGATGAGAGTGGAGAGAGATCTGAAACGTGTGGAGCAAGACACAAATCTACAACTGTGGGATGCAGTCACTTAGGAGAGGGACTGAGCTATTCAAGATAGAGACTGTTATCACAGGGAGAGGGAGGCCTATAGGGTCTATTTTGATGATATTTCTACTATTTTGGTGATGGAGTTGATTAGTGGTGTGAAGGTAGCTCCATAAGGGTCGGGATAGATTACACCTCTTGGCATGATCTCGATGGATAGATTCAAAGTACTATCTACAA
Organism: Taxus chinensis; assembly: GCA_019776745.2. Classification (NCBI taxonomy): domain Eukaryota; kingdom Viridiplantae; phylum Streptophyta; class Pinopsida; order Cupressales; family Taxaceae; genus Taxus; species Taxus chinensis. Next base: position 82,947 of record JAHRHJ020003216.1, read on the forward strand.
AGGCTAGATATTACAAGAGGATCCTGTTCAAGAAGCTACCAAAGACCTTGTGCTACTGGGAGCACTTACTAAGGACAATGGTAGGAGGAGTAGAGCCTTCTAGGATCATGACTAGCATAGCACAACCAAAACGAGAGGGAGGAGTCCATGAGGGTGGTGGTGAGGTGTAGGGATCAGTTGCTGTACCTACCCCTGGATGAGAGGGATTGAGGCTCTCAGATATAAACTATACTTATTTTGATAACATATCTTCTTTGAGAGATCCCCATTAGAGGGAAATTATGATGTACTAATACCCTTTTGACACACGCATGCAGACACACACATATATGATTTTTATTTGCATTATATTTGATTATGTGTTTATGTAATGTGGTGAGTTAGATTTTTATATAATTGTTGTTGCAAATCAGCAGCACCACTGGATGCAAATCAGGTTTTTCTAAGTTGATGTTTCAGGCATCCAGTGTGATTGCACAACATTGAAACCTCTCTCCAAGTGTGGGACTTGTAAAATGAGAGAGGAATCTCTAGATTAGAGGTTGGTTCCTCAAACTCCTCTGATCAGATCTGTTATTTGCACAATTGCAGAGGTTTGAATCCTAATCCTACTCTAGATTCTAAGGAGACAAAGATAGAGAGAGTATGTAACACTCTGATTTTGTATGTTAACTTGGTGAATGTTTTACATACTGTTATAGCTCTTGGAATGAAAGCAAACATGTTAAGATATGTTTTGATCTTAAGAGAATGTGTTGCTAATTTGGATTCTTGCATACTGTGATTTATTGCATGGGACAGCAAATATTGTACTTGTGTGTTTGCTGATGTGACGACAGATTGTCGTATAATTGTTTGCTCTCTTGTGCTGATTGACAACATACCCTGAATCAATTCCATTGATTCAAGTATGCTGAGGTCCTCTTGTGTTTTCTATGTTAATTCACACTTGAACTGGACTAAAATTGTTATGAGCGTGCAGCGCCTGATTACCGGTGTGAATAGCTAGCACGAAAATGCCAACGACAGGGGTTCGATTCTTGAACCCTGTACTGTCGAATTTGGGACCTCGCGGGGCGAGAAACGCCTGGACACGGGTGACCTTGGCATGTAATCTAAAGGATGGAACGTCCTGCTCTGCGTTAACGCGAATGTTAGTAAGGGGCTGGAAGGAAGTTGTTAGTGTTAATGGTTAGTGTGAATTAAACCTAAACTAACCCTAAGACCTAACATACATCCTACACTACTATCCTAAGTGGATTTTTAAATTACAATCAGCTACTTACCCTAATTGGATTTTCAAATTACAAAAAAAAGGGGGAAAATAAACCTAGTTCTAAAACCTAAGGCTAAACTAGACCTAGGTGGAACACTTTATACAACCAAACTAATCCTAATCTAAGGGGTGCGCAGTCCCTTTTTTGGAGGGAAGGATAGGTGAGGAGGGCATTCATTGGCATTTAATAAAACAGTCCTACGTGGACAACGCCAGTTTAGGCGGGGCAGGTAGGATTAGAGGCATCTATTTAGAAATATAGACAATTCAGTTGGCATGGGAATTTGAAATTTACAAGCTCGCAACCTCAGTTGCGGTGGGCGTGAGAACAAGTCAAAAAGGCAGAGCCTTAAATTGCATTAATATTTTGGTCCTCGCGACCAGCTCACCTTGGAACAACATGAGGGAATTGATTTTCATTTTGTTGATTTGATCCTTTTGTGAGTTGCTCTACATTTTGGTTTTTCTGAGGCGACCGCTCTTGGCATTGACATTTTTCGTGGATTTGGAGCTGTTGTTAAGCCTGAAATAAGAAAGGAGTGCTGGGGAAGGTTTGTGTTGTCTTGTGAAGGAAAAATGTGCAAACAAGGTTTTCTTTGAGCTCTGGAAAGAGATTCAGTGCATGTAAGGCCCTTCTCGTTTAAAAATCTAGCTTTGCTTTGATTAAGTTTTCATTAAAACACCCTGCTCCTTGGGTTTTGGATTGTACTATTGCTGTTGAATCGATTTTGATTTTTTTTTGGATTTTGTTGGTTCTTGCTTCCTTTCTTTGGGAAAGATAAAAAAATGGCTTCTGGTTGCTCGGCCTTGAATGCGTTTTTGCCACGAATCGAAGTTAGAATGTGAATTAAATTGTATTGATTGGTTGACTGTATTGTGGAATAAAATAGACATTTTCTTCTCTGGTACATCATATGAAGTGGAACGGCCGTGGTAATCATTCCTTATAGCATAACTAATTTTTCATTGGAGTGTAATTCGTTCCTGTTGTTGTGTTGGGGGACTGTTCCCTTTGCTTAAAAATGGAGTGTTGAATATGTTGGGTTTTTGTACCATGATTTTGGGTTCGTGACCGTGTTGTTCTTTTCTTTTGAAATGATAAGAAAAGTCGTTCTCTGTGCTGTGTTTTACTTCCTTGCTCTTCTTGCATATAATACCTCCATGCTGTGTTGTTGTTGATGATTAGAACGGGGTTTCAACTGTTTTCTAGCAAAAAAAAAGATGATAGGAAACTGTGCAGGTAGTGTTGGTCATGCCCTATGCCGTATGATTTTCCTTTTGTCACATGAACTTGGTGATCAGATAGTGAAGTTTGGTTGTGCGACTTGATGGTCGATTCTGTGCTGAAGTTTTCTTTCTTGGCTGAAAGAAATAGAACTTTTCTCTTCCTTTTGCTGTTTCCGGATTTATAATGAATGGCATTGGTTATTTAAAAAAGAATGGGCAGGGAATTTTATATAGTGCTCACAATGAAAGTTAGAAAAGAATAGTTTATCTTTCTGAACTTATAGTATAATATACCATTTTCTTGCTGAGAAGGTAAGATGAATTGTGGTGTTTAATGATGATCGCTCATCCTCTGTTTGGATTGTTTTTATGAATGGCGTATTTGACTTTAAAATTGCTGTGTGAAAGAAGGTAATCATGGGAATTCTGTCTTGTTTGTTGGGTTTGTCTTAACTGATCTATTACCGCATTTAGCTCCCTATAACGGGTTTACTTCAAAAATGGTATGATAACTGAATATTGCATTTCGAAGTCTTGCAATATTATGGACTCAACCAAAGGAATTCGGGTAGAATGCTTGTTGGCATTAAAGCACGTTTGGGTGTTTTCTTTCTTTTCTCTTCTGAACAATTCTTGAAGTTCTGAAGAGATGATTGTAATTTCTTAGTAAGGGTCAGGACAGGAAATGTTCTTTGTGCTTTTGAATTCGGAGATAGCATTAGTGGTTACTGTGCTTTATTATTGAATTTGCTGTAGGTAACAACAATGAATAAAATGTTATTTTGAATGGGTTTTCTCATAAGATTAGGAAATCATGTGATTAATTGACTGCAGGATGGAAATATTGTTGGTCTGTTTAGTATGCAGTGAAAGAAATATGGTTTCTTTAATTATGGTAAATCTATGGTATGCATCCTTATATTGTTTGATCTTGGCTGTACATAATGTTGTACTAACCTATTTCGAATCTTTAAATGAGTCTGATTCAAATGAAGTATGCATATGGATGACGAATTCTTTCCCTGTTTTCATTTAAAGCTGATTATAAACGAAATTATTCTTGCTGCCGGAAAGTGAATTCTGAATGGATTTTGTAAGTTTCACTCTGAACTGTTATCTTGATTGTCTTTTGTTTGGATTCCACTGTTAGGACAGTTATGTGGAAAGAAATAGAGGTATGAATGAATGACTTCGAAAAATGATCTTTTCTTCTTTCATTCAGTTGGAAATCTAGAATTCGTGAATATAAATTTTATAGTGCTTAGATGGGAGCAACTATATGCATGCTGGGTTTGTTTCTTGTCTGTACTTAACTGGGTTTGCTTTTGAATTCATATGAATTCTGAACTAAAAGGAAGTATGGATTATATTTCATTAGTTTCATGCTGCATTTGTTTATTATTATGAAAGGGCGTGAAAGAATAACTGTATGCTATCTAGGGAGTAAGCTAACTTGTATTTCCTAACTTTAACAAATTGTGAAACTGATACTTGTAATGATGATGTGGAAACGGGACAGCAGTTGCATTGGCTATTGTGATGATATTTTGATAGTTCGAAGTTGTTATGCTGATTTCTTTTGGTGCCTATTTCGTATTGATGTTTAACTGTCGTTTCATAAAAGCATGGTTTCTTTTATTGAGACAGTTAGTTGAAGCATCTTATTTTTTAAGGATAAGTGCTTATATGCTCAGTTCATTGAACTGACCCGTGTATTCCTTTTGCAGATGAATTTGATTAGAATAGAAACTTGGCTGTTTTCTGATGCTTTTTTATTTGATGATGTATTGAAATTATTGCTTTTATTCCTCTTTGAGGAATTGTGAAAGAAGAAAATATATTCTTCTGTCCATGAGCTGTATGGATGTTTTGTATAAACTTATGCCCAATCAGCTGGATTGGCAATGTACAGATTATGACTTGAAATATTGAATACAATTACCAAATGTGATATTTTCAATAATTATATCAGTTTGATACTACTGTCTAAATGGAAATATATGTTATTTTCTTGACTTTGGATTTGTTTATTTGTCCTTGGATGGATGCTAAATGGAAACAGATATCTATTCTTACTTAAATGCAACTTTAAGTTGAAAATGCAATTAGTTTGATACTTGGGTAAAGATGAATTTTAATTGACATTAAAAAGGATAGGAAGAATATGATTCCATAATCGGAAGGTATTCAGGATTAGCTTAGGAGCTAAGGAATATCAATTCAACTTCAGAATAATCAAACTTCGCTTTCGAACTCCATTAATGATCCCGTTTGATAAATTCAGAATAAAGGATACAGGATAATATATCCATAACTAATGGACCTTAACTATATAACGTTAAGGAGAACAAATGAATAATTTCTCAAAATTTAGACCTCGTTTGAATGACGTCTAATAAGTTAATATTCTGAATTTAGTTGCAGTTTGAGAAAATCTTGGCTAAGTTTTATAGGTTAAACTTATCACGTCCGTCGGCACGGACCGCTTAATCCAATGATTAAGAAGTGAACCAAGTCGGGAAAATGCAGCCCTTCGATACGAAGGAGAAGATGCATAGTAAGCTAATGGACGGATTTAGTCCCTCTTAGCTCTGTACAACTGTACGGAAACAAGGATCAAGGGATCAGCATATGAATGTTGAAAGTTGATTTTAGTTATTAATTTGTGGCTAAGTCACTTGAGCAGGATGTGTATTCTCGATGGGTGGATTCTGCAGGAACATTGGCATACGCCAGCTACAACAAGGTGTCTTCATGAAGACGGGGTCTTCATACGACACAAGTTGTAGGTGACATAGAATGCCCTCCCGAATAAAACATTTAGAATACATAGGCTATGTGTAACTCTTGCAGGGGATGAGTATGATCAATAATACAGAGTGACTCCGGAATACTAAAGATAATTAGAACACATGGAGTCGTGGGTAACGCACCCGTCTGTCGTGGCATCTTTAGTGATCAGGAGTGCTTCTTATATTCTTCATATTCTAATTGGAAAAATTGAGAGTTTAAAAAAAACGGATTTTAAACTATGATGACTGGTAGGAGGAACAGGAAAGACGCATTCGATATACAGGTGAAGTGAAGTGAAGGACGTATTCTGTAGATGTGTACACACATCCAGGAATATGATCATGCAAGCATGTGAAAATCTTTTGCACAAGTCATGCAATTGGCTGGTTTGCGTGTCCTTATCACTTGTTAAGATGCAGCTGTCAGATTAATATCATTAACAGATATTTAGATAGGCTTCTAATGGATCACTTGATAACTGGGGAAGGTTATGAGGACAGGTATATTTAATATACTATGCATAAACAAACATGAAGGATCGGTTGTTGCCACGTCATGAAATGAAGGATCGTTGAAACTCCGAGCCATGAAAATGGAAGATCGGCAGTTCCTCGAGTCATTTATAGTAGCATATAGAATCTGTTATAAGATTGAATGGCATTGAATGTGTGTTCCATATTGTAAATATGCGAACAAGGAACATTCGTTTTAAAAAGGAATTGTGTGATCCAAACTGTGTTGTTTGGGCAAAGAACAATTATTAAACTTGAACGTGTGTTTGAATTTTATAATTCATAACAGTGAACGTTATCAAAAAAAAAAAAAATTTCCCTTGTATTGGTGTTTTTTAAAATGGGGATGTTACATCTTGGTATCAGAGCTGAAGGTTTCAGCTCTTGGACCTAATGAGTCCACGATATAATAAAGTTTACATTTTCTTATTGAACCGAAAATGGTCAGGACAAGAGGGAATGCTGCGAATAACCCGTGCAGGGTGGAAGAAGCAGCAACTGCCCAAAGTTGGATGAAATCCTTGCTGCCTTACTTGATACGAGGGATCGTTTGACTGCTACTGGAATAAGCAGTCAATGGGCAATGAAGAGGAGGGGAATGAAGCTGAAATAAATGATCAGCTGCCTCCTATGGACAACATTAACGGAGAGAATCTGGGTGTTGATGATAATAATGTAATTGCTCCTAATCCCCCTGAAAATAAAAGGGGCAAGATTAGCAACTGAACTTACAAATGATATAAAGAGAATAAGTCCTCCAAAGTTTGATGGAACAACTCTTAGGGACGGAGCTGAGACCTGGCTCAGTGAAATGGAGAAATACTTGCAATAAGAACTTCTCCGAAGAGACTAAAGCGATATGGGGAGCATATCCGCTTTCTCATGAAAGCATCATCCCTGGTGGGAACACGTAAGGTTGAGCTGAATATGTCGAAATCAGACATAACTTGGGATCAATTTAAGGGTTTATTTTAGGGCACGATGGCTGCCTCAAAACTCTATTTTGATAGGAAAATACTGAAATTTTCAGAAATGGTCGCAAGGAAGGCTGTCGGGACGGAATACTGGGAGGGGTTTACTAAACTCCTAAGTATGTACCGCATTAACCCAAGCGACAAGAAGTTCATAGACGGAATCCTAATGGGAACTGAATCCCCATCATTGGTGGTGAAGTGGAATGTCCTGGCCCCAACCACCATGGATGGAGTTGTCGACAAGGCAAATCAGACAGTAATAGAAATTGAGTAGGCAAATCTGCTCACATGGGGGGATGGTCCAGGGAAGAGATAAGGAAGAAGAATTCCTAATCGTTCCTCGGCTCTTGCACCAAAAAGGGGACCTTGGAAAAGGGTTTTTTGTGGGAAAAAATAAAATTGTTGTGGATAACAACAAGAACCTTGTGATGAACGACCTGTAAATAGTAGCGTGCGGAAACAAACTTCCCAAAAAGTTAATGGCATTGGACAGAAGTCCTATGGAATCCAGAATGATAACTTTAAGGCTGGGAACAGATTTGAACCTAGAAAAGGGCCAGCTGGAGGATGCTTCAACTGTTGGAAAGGACCACTATGTGAATCACTATCCTCTGAAGAAGGATGATCCGCGGACAGCAGCATAGGATACATGCTGCCGGGGCTAACAGACAAGCTGAAAAGCAAGTTGCCGCCCATAGAAGTTACGGGTAAGTTTATTCGGTAAACCTGTAGTTGTACTTTTGATACTGGAGCTACAGAATGTTTTATTTCTGCCTAACTTACTATGAAACTAAAAAGAAAGGTCTGCAAAGAATGGATAAAACATGGCCAGTGCATTATGGGAAAATGCTGTCCATACAGTCGAAATGTGCTTTTTGGGGCAATTCTTGATCTTCTGGTTTCTCCACCGAAGTTGACTTGTATGTCACCCTTTAGGTATCATATGATATCATTATTGGAGTTAACTGGTTGGCTAAACATAAGGCAAAGGTTGACTGTTATGAAAAACAAATCTGTTGCCTTGATGACCTGCAGAAAGTAGCAGTCATTCAAGGTGTAAAGCGGGAAGTTGCAGTTAGGAAACTGACGGCTATGCAACTAAATAGGGCTAAAAACAGAGGGAGCACTTTGTATGCAGTAAAAATGACAGAAAATGCAGAGCAAGATAATGATTTCCATGGAAGATACCCATTGTTGAGGGATTTTCTTGATGTATTTCCAGAGGAATTGTCGGGGTCTTCCGCCAAGCGTGAGTTTGACTTCGCAATAGAGATCACACCAGGAACGGACCCCATATCTAAGGCACCTTATAGCATGACTACCATTGAGTTGGTAGAGCTGAAGGCTCAGTTACAAGAACTTCTGATTAAGGGCTGATAAGACCGAGCGTCTCCCTTGGGGAGCGCCGGTAATTTTTGTAAACAAAAAGGATGGCACTTTGAGTCTGTGCATTGATTACAGAATGCTGAACAAAGCAACTATTAAAAATCGTATACCCCCTCCTAGGATTGATGATCTATTGATCAGAGGTGAGGAGGCATCATTTATTCAAAATTAGGATCTGCGATCAGGGTACCATCAGCTGAGAATAAAGGAAGAAGATATTCATTAACACAACTTTAGAACGAGGTACGGGCATTATGAGTTCCCCGGTGTTGCCTTTTGGGCTGACTAAGGCACCTGCCGCCTTCATAGATCTAATGAAAAATATTTTTCAAGAATACTTAGAAAAGTTTGTGCTTGTATCTTAGACGACATTCTTATATACTCCAAAAATGCGAAGAGCACCAAAAACATCTCAGGATAGTGCTAAACTCTTAAGACAGAGGAAGTTCATGGAAAACTGTCCAAATGTTCCTTTTATGATGCAGAGGTGCATTATTTAGGACACGTTATAAGCAAAGATGGGGATAGCTGTTGACCCTTAAAAGATCACAGCTATAACGGAATGGCCTGCGCCTAAGAACGTGCACGAAGTGAGGAGCTTCATGGCTTGGCTGGATATTATCGAAAGTTCGTTAAGGACTTTTCAAAAAATTGCTGCCCCAATCACTTCGTTGCAAAAGAAAGAAAAGAAATTTGTCTGGACCGACAAATGTGAATCTACCTTTAAAAAGTTAAAGGACAGTTAACTATGCACCTATTTTGACTGTACCTGATTGCAAATGGAGATTTTATGGTTATAACGGACGCCTCAGGAGAAGGCTCTTGGAGGTATTCTATTACAGAAACAAACCATGTCACTCACTTATGAAAGTAGAAAGCTTAAGTTACATGAACAGAACTATGCTCCACACGATCTTGAGCTGGCTGCCATTGTCATGCACTTCAAATGTGGAGGCATTATCTTTTAGGCAAACCCTTCGAGTTAAAAACAGACCATCGGGGCTGAAGTATATTTTCACTCAGCACAAATCTGAATGCAAGGCAGCGAAGATGGTTAGAATTCTGTCTCAGTATGATTTCGATATAAGTTACATTAAGGCCAGGAAAATAGAGTAGCAGATGCTCTGAGTCGAAGAAAGAAAGCATATCTCTGCTCTTCTAACGTTCAGAACTCAGTTTAAAGATGACGGTAAAGATGCCTTTGGAATCATATCCTTATTTCTAGCAAGTCAAATCAGCACTTACTGCAAACCCACAAGACGTCAGGTATAAGGGATTCCGTTTTGACAATGAAGGAGTTCTAAGGTTAGAAAACAGGGTATATATACCTGTGGCAAATGACTTAAGAGGAAAATTGTTAACTGAATTTCATAATTCACCTTTTTCTGGCCACCCTGGCACTACAAAAATGCTCGCTGATCATTAAGCAGCAATATTTTTGGAAGGGAATGAAAAAGGATGTGGTTAGAGTTTGTAAACAACTGCTTGGAATGTCAGCTGTGTTAAAGCGGAACATATGCCACCCTACTGGATTATTGTATCCCCACAGCATTCCGCAGTATAACCTGGCAAGTGATAACGATGGATTTCGTTCAAGGATTTCCAATGTCAGAATAAGCATGACTTATCCTGTTGTTAGAGTCCGACAAATTGACCAAAGTGGCACACTTCATTATGGTAATTTGAAGGACGATGCACAAATAACTTAGCAAGAAGATTTGTAACATGAAAATCTCAGGTTACATGGAATACCATAATTATCATATCAGACAGAGATCGGAGGATGACATCAAGGTTTTGCAAACGCTTAATGTGGCCTTGGTGACTCAATTGAATTTTCAGTTCTCATATCATCCAAACTGAGGACGACTGAGAGAGTTAATCGGTTTAGGGATATGTTAAGGATGTATTACATGGAACCAAAAGTATAACTGGGAGAATACCTTTCCCTGGTAGAATTTGCTTACATAACCCTATCATGCCTCTTTAAAAATGGCGCACCCTTTGAAGCCGTGTATGGAAGAAAGATGTCATTAATCCCTGTCCAGCTGGGCTAAGCATTGAGGCAGAGAGGTAATTGGGCCAGAAAATCCTTATGGAAATGGAATAGCAATCAAAATGATTCGGGAACATCTAAAGGAGGGCTGCCAAAGGCAAAAGAGCTATGCCGACTTGAAGCGGGTTGATAGGCATTATAAACTTGAGAGAGAAGGTCTTTCTTCGGGTGAAGCTGAAAAGAGCTCCTAACTTTTGGCAAGTCTGCCAAGTTTGTCGCACGTTACGTGGGACCTTTGGAAATTATTGAAATAATCAACCTGTAGCTTATCATCTAGCATTACCTCCTGCTTTGTCTCAAATGCATGATGTTTTTCATATTTTTTCTTAAAGAAATACGTGACAGATTTATCACATGTGCTAAATTGGAATTCCTTGGCAGGTCCCAGACCCAGGAATACTCGTGGTTAAGCCCATTCGAGTGCTGGGAACTCGCCAGGTACTTGAGAAATCGCGAAGTGAACCAATGATAAGGTCTAGTGGGACCAGTTCAGCGAAGAAAGTGCACTTGGGAGAATCTCGAAGAAATGAGATCTACTTTTCCACACTTGTTATTGAATTTGAAATTCAGAGAACTGATAATTCTACCAAATTTAGACAATTATTAGTCTATTGTCATTTTGTCTTAAAACGTTGTTTTAAAGAGAGAATCTGTTTTTGGTATGAACTATGACGAATAGGACAATAACTGAACTTTGCCCTGGGACTCCTTGATTTTGTTAATCTGATCATCGGGACGATGATTCTTGAGGAGGGAAGAATGTAACCTCTGATTTTGTATGTTAACTTGGTGAATGTTTACATACTATTATAGCTGCTGAAATGAAAGCAAACATGTTAAGATATGTTTGATCTTAAGAGAATGTGGTTGCTAACCTGGATTCTTGTATGCTATGATTTATTGCATGGGATAGCAGTATTGTACTTGTGTTTTTGCTGTGAGTGACGACAAATTGTCGTATACTTGCTAAACTCTCTTTTCTGATTGAAAACATACCTTGAATCAATTCCATTGATTCAAGTATGCTGAGGTCCTCTTGTGATTTCTGTGTCGATTCACACTTGAACCGGACTGAGATTGTTATGAACGTACAGTGCCAGATTGCAGGTGTGAACAACTGGTGCATAGATGCCAACGACAGGGGTTTTGATCTTGAACCCTGTACTGTCGAACTAGGGATCTCGTGAGGCAAGAAATGCCTGGACACGAGTGGCCTTGGCACACGATCCAAAGCTGGAACGTCCTGCTCTGCATTCCCGTGAATGTTAGTACGGGGGGAGGCTGGATGGAAGTTGTTATTGTTATTGGTATTAGTAGTTAAAACCTAAACTAATCCGAAATCTAACCTGCACCCTACCCGCTACCTAGTGGATTTTTTAAATTACAAAAAAAAAAGGGGAAAATAACCTAAGTTCTAAAACCTCAGGCTAAACTAGAACCTAGGTGGAACACTTTTAAACACCTAACTAATCCTAATCTAGGGGTGCGCAGACCTGGAGGGAGGGATAGAATGAAGAAGGGCATTTCAGTGGCAGTTAATAAATATCCCATACGTGGACAGCGCCAGTTTTGGCGGTGCAGGTAGGAATTGAGGCATCTATTTAGAAATAGACCAAATCAGTTGTGCATGGGAAATTTGAAATTTCAACTCGCCAACTGAAGTGGCGGTTGCGTGAGAACAAGGAAAAAGGCCAGAGCCTTAAATTTGCATTAATTATTTTTGGTCTCTCGCGACCAGCTCACCTTGGAAACAACATGAGGGAATTTCCATTTCATTTTGTTGATTCGAGCCCTTTTGTGAAGTTCTCTACATTTGGTTTTTCTGAGCGACCACTTCGAACCAGCTCTTGGCATTTGACATTTCTTGGGGATTTGGAGGTTGTTGTTAAGCCTGAAGAAGGAAGGAAGTGTTGGAGAGTTTGTGCTGTCGCTGTGGAAGGAAAAATGCGGCAAACGAAGTTTTTTTTCTTCAAGTTCTGGAAGAGAGATTACAGGCATGTTAAGCCCTTCTCTTTAAAAATCCTTGCTTTGATTAAGTGTTTCATTAAAACAACCTTGCTCTTGGGTTTCCTTCTTACTTGCTGTCATTTTTGGAAATAATGGGGTAAAGTCATTCCCTTGCTGTTGTGATTAATTTGACCTTGCATTTTGATTGGTTGGAAACACTTCCACGACGTGCTGGTTTGTTGACAGTATGGTGTTTAAATTAGATGTTTTTCTTTCACTGTTCGCGTTGTTTGAAAGTGGAACAGGTCGTGTAATCGTTCCTTGCTGTTGTGTCTGGAACTGCCTTTGCATGTAAATGGAGGTTGAATATGGTTGGGTGTGTTGCCATGATTTGGGTTCGTTGACCCTTGCTGATTTTTTTCTTTTGAAATGATAGGGAATTGTTTTTCTGTGCTGTGTTTAACTGCCTTGCTCTTCTTGCATGGAACTCCTCCATGTTGTGTTGGCTATTGACTTAATATGAAATTGCGAACTGGTTATTCTTGTGAAATAGAATGTGGAACTGTACAGGCAGTGTGGGTATTTTATTGCTGTATTATTGTTTTGCTGTCATCTGAACTTGTGTTATAATTGTATCGGCTGTGCGAGTTGCATGAGGTCGTTTCTATAATGATATTTCTTTTACAAGAGGAAATAGATCTTCTCTCTTCTGCTGTGTTTGATTAGGATGAAGACAACATTCAATTTTGTCTGAATATAGGAAGTTGCCTTGGGAAAAAGAAAAGATAACACATTATTGACTGTTTCTTTCTTTCCTTTCTTGCTTAAAAGAGATAAGACTTCTCTCTTCCTTCTGCTGTTTCGAATTATGAGGAAATGGCATCTTGTATTTTAAAAGGAATGGGCATTAGACTTTTATATGAGTGTTCATGGGAATTGGAAAAGAAATAGCTTTCCTTTTGAAATTATAATGAATAAAGGTGATCTTGCTAGGAAAGTATGATGATTAGTTATGTTGAACAATGCTAAAACGGTCTTTGAGAATGGATTGTTTTGGTGGTTACGAATTAGCTTTGAATTGCTGGGCAAGGAATACATGCAATGAAATTTTGTCATGCAATGGGAGTTGTCTTGACTGTACTAGGTTCATGTTTTGCCACCCTGTACAGTTATTTTGCTAAAGGTAATGACATCTGATTTTGCATTCTGGAAGTTGTGCATACTGTTATGAAACTGGAAAATGGATTGGGTAGAATCATTGTTGGAAGGAAATCCTCCTTCTGCCTGCTGTTCTCACTTGGTGAAATTCATAGTCCTGAGAACATTGGACTTGCTGTAGGTAACAGCAATGAATAATATGTTATTTTGAACGGGATACGTTCATAGGATTATGAATTGATGTGAGTTATTGACTGCATGATGAATAATTGTTTGTTTGGTTAATGATACAGTGAAAGAAATATGGTTCCTTATATTATGGTAAATATAAGGTATGCAGCCTTATATTGTTTGATCTTGGATGTACATAATGTTGTACTAACCTGTTTCGAATCTTTACATGAGTCTGACTCAAATGAAGTATGGATATGGATGATGAATTCTTCCTGTTTTCATTTTAAAGCTGATTATAAACGAAATTATTCTTGCTGCCGGAAAGTGAATTCCGAATGGATTTTGTAAGTTTCACTCTGAACTGTTATCTTGATTTGTCTTTCGTTTGGATTCCACTGTTAGGACAGTCATGTGGAAAGAATAGAGATATGAATGAATGACTTGGAGAAATGATCTTTTCTTCTTTCATTCAGTTGGAAATCTGGAATTCGTGAATAATGAATTTTATAGTGCTTAGATGGGAGCAACTATATGCATTGCTGTTCGCTTTCTTGTCTGTACTTGATTGCTTTGAATTTAATATGATTCATGAACTGAAAGGAAAGTAAGGGAATTTATATTTCAGTTAGTTTCATCCTTTGCATTCGTTATTAATGAAAGGCGTGGAAAGGATAACTGTACGTTATATATGCAGTAAGCTACTTGTATTCCTAACTTTACAAATATTGTGAATTGATACTTGTAATGATTATGTGGAAACGGGACAGCAGTTCCTTGGCTGATTGTGATGATGTTTTTGATAGTTCAGTTGTTATGCTGATCTTTCTTTTGTGCCTATTTCGTGATTGATGTTTTACTGTCGTTTCATAAAAGCAGGGTTCTTTTATTGAGACAGTTAGTTGAAGCACTCTTATTTTAAGGATAAGTGCTTAATATGCTCAGTTCATTGAACTGACCCGTGCAATTCATTTTGCAGATGGAATTTGATTAGAATGAAGGCATGGTTGTTTTCTGATGCTTCTTGATTAGATGTAAAATGAATTGTAATTGTTGCTTTTATTCCTCTTCGAGGAATTATGAAAAGAAGAAAATATATTCTTCTGTCCATGAGTTGTATGGATGTTTTGTATAAACTATGCCCAATCAGCTGGATTGGCAAATGTACAAATTATGACTTGAAATATTGAATACAATTACAAGTGTGATATTTTCAATAATTATATCAGTTTGATATTGTTGTTTAAATTGGGAATATGATGTTATTTCTTGATTTGGAATTGTTTCATTGTCCTTGGATGGATGCTGAATTGAAACTGATATCTATTCTTACTTAAATGCAACTTTTAAGTTGAAAAATGCAATTAGTTCATACTTGGGTAAAGATGAATTTTTAATTGACATTAAAAAGGATTAAGAAGAATATGATTCCATAATCGAGAAGGTATTCAGGATTAGCTTAGGAGCTAAGGAATATCAATTCAACTTCGGAGTAATCGAACTTCGCTTTCGAACTCCATTAATGATCCCGTTTGATAAATTCAGAATAAAGGATATAGGATAAATATATCCATAACTAATGGACCTTAACTATATAACGTTAAGGAGAACAAATGAATACATTTCTTGGGAATTAGACCTCGTTTAAATGACGTCTAATAAGTTAGAATTCTGAATCTTAGTTGCAGTTGGAAAATCTTGGCTAAGTTTAATAGGTTAAACTTATCACGTCCGTCGGTACGGACCGCTTAATCCAATGATTAAGAAGTGAACCAAGTAGGGAAATGCAACCCTTCGATACGAAGGAGAAGATGCATAGCAAGCTAATGGATGGGTTTAGTCCCTCTTAGCTCTGTACAACTACAATGGAAACGAGGATCAAGGGATCAACATGAATGTTTAAAGTTGATTTTAATTATTAATTCATGGCTAAGTCACTTGAGCAGGATGTGTATTCTCGATGGGTGGATTCTGCAGGACATTGGCATACGCCAGCTACAACAAGGTGTCTTCATGAAGACGGGGTCTTCATGACGACACAATGTTGCAGCTGACATATAGCAATGCCCTCCCGAATTAAAACATCTAGAATATATAGGCTGAATGTGTAGATCTTAGCAGGGGATAGGGTATGATCTGTGTATACGGAGTGACTCCGGAATACTAAAGATAAATAGACACACGGAGTCGTGGGGTAACGACACCGTATGTCTGCGTATCTTTAGTTACCAGGAGTGCCTTCCTATACCCGTTCATATTACTAGCTGGAATTGAAAGTTTAAAACTGACCTTAAACGATGAGGACTGGTAGGATCCAGGAAAGACCATTCTAGATAACAGGTGAAGTGAAGTGAAGGACGTATTCCGTAGATGTGTATCACATCCAGGAATATGATCATGCAAAGCATGTGAAAATCTTTGGCCAAAGTATCGCAATTGCTGGTTGCGTTGTCCTTATCACTTAATTTAAGATGCAGGATGTCAGATGAATATCAGTAACAGATATTCAGATAGGCTTCTTAAATGGATCACTTCGATAACCGGGGAAGGTTATGAGAACAGGTATATATAATATACTATGCATAAACATCGGTTGTTGCCGACATGAACATGAAGGATCGGTTGTTGCCGAGTCATGAAATGAAGGATCGTTGAAACTCCGAGCCATGAAAATGGAAGATCGGCAGTTCCTCGAGTCATTTACAGCAGCATATAGAATCTGTTATAAGATTGAATGGCATTGAATGTGTGTTCCATATTGTAAATATGCGAACAGGGAACATTCGTTTTAAAAAGGAATTGTGTGATCCAAACTGTGTTGTTTGGGCAGAGAACAATTATTAAAACTTGAACGTGTGTTTGAATTTTATAATTCATAACAGTGAACGTTTATCAAAAAAAAAAAAAAAAAAAATTCCCTTGTTCTGGTGTTTAAAAAATGGGGATGTTACACTGCTTGGGAAGGATTTTATTGATTGTGGGGTTGTTTTGGTAGATTTTTGGGACTGACATTGTGCCATGGTTGACATTGATTGTTCTAGTGGATATTGCATTTGGCGGAATAATTAAGGACAGCTTTGTGAGACTCTTCCACCAATATTTGATGTCTGAAGAACTCAGGTTGCATGAAAAAAATATTTTTGGATCTGTGGGTAATGAATTCTCACAGACATGTGAATAGCACTTATGTTTGAATCTCGTAATACCTAGGAATCAGAAAGCATATATCATAATATTATAGAAGCAAGGATGAATTGAATCAAATGATGCTTTGTTGCATACTTGGCATTGAGGGATTATATATAGAAATATGGACACACTACAAGGTTTCACCAGGAACACATTCACAGTGACATCTGTACACATGCACACAGAATGTGTTTATAGAAACGCTATTAAACAAGTATGAATTTATCTGAGTTTGTGTGTATATAGGTATAATGAGGAAGGGCAAGTATGGAAATTTTAAATATACAACGACAATAAAATAATAGTAAGTCAATGATATAGGTATTGACATAGTTGTTAGAATCGACAAGCTTGGGTCTATTATAACTTGGAATAGACCTTTAGCGTAATTACATTGTGTTGGAAATATAATGGAAATGCCATAGTGGATACATATAAGAACTAGAACCAGCAGGAGAGAAATCGTGATAGAGAAAGAGGGGCGACAAAGAAGGGGTTTGAGGGAGGATTAGTGTAAGGGTAGGGAGAGGCCTTATGTTTTTCAGGTAGGTAATACACGCAAATGTTAGTCGAATTCACAAACAAGTTTCATGGGACATTTTAGAGACATGGAGACGTGGAGTAGACTTGACATTTTAGGGCAGAGATTACATGCACATGTGAAATTAGGGTTTTCGTCTAGATATTAGGGTAACAATCAAGGTCCCCCATTAACTGTCCAAACGATGTAGTTTGTCAGGCATCAAATGGATAAATTTGGAGGGATTGATTTTACGGGAGAGAAAAAGGTGCAAAGAAGATGGCGTTTGAAGGAGGAGAAGTGCAAGGGTGGGGAAAGGCCTTGTGTTGTTTTGGGAAGCTAGAACACACACAAATGCACGGTGAATTCGCATACACGTTCCACGAGACATTTTAGAGACATGGGGATGTGGATTTGACATCCAAGCGTAGCGATTACATGCACATGTGAAATTAGGGTTTCTCTCTAGATATCAGGGTAATGATCAAGGTTGCCCTCATCTACAATCCTAGTAGTGTAGTTTTCCAATGAACATTGATGTCAATTAATTTTAATTTAGATGCATTTTATTTGTTAGATATCAAGATGAAGAAAAACAAAAACTTACCAATAAAAAGGTGTGAACTAATTTAGCACGTAAGACAAAGACATGAATCAAAACTTGGAAATTAAATGCTTGCATGCCCTACACCTATTTTGCAGCTCATATTGTTCCCACCCAAATAATATCTGATATGTGTGCTCCACTAAATACAGTTTTGATCTTAGACAAAAAAAAAATCGCTAGTCATACGAGCATGTGGAAGACCGGGATTCATTTGAGGTTGTTTATACGGCCTATCAGATGGACGACTGAGATAACAAAAAAAATCGCCAATCACATGTGCACGTGGACGCACGAGATTCATTTGAGGTCGCTGATGTGGCTTATCAAATGGACGAGTGATATCATCTCGTATTGATATGTCTTTCAGATTCCCTCAGAGTTTCCACCAGTGTAAACGTATTTGGTGCAACAACCTAATCAATGCGTAGAACCGCCGTTCCTTTTAAATATTTGATGACAGGTGAATATTTAATAGAAAATAATTATTTCCCACGAAATGTACCATAAATTGCATATTTACTCACAAGCCTTTTCTGAACATCCAACAGAGATTGTTGTTCACGCAGAAGATATTTACATTCGGTCAAGAGAATTTTTTGAACCATAAAACATGGCCAATTCTCCCTCCTTCCTAGCAGAGTATTTGCGTGAATAAGACGAAGAAAAACAAAGACTTACTAATAAAAAGGTTTGTATTAATTTGGCGAGTAAGACGAAGACATGAATTGATGGAAATGAACTGCTTGCATGACCTGCACCTATTCTGCCTCTCGTATTGTTCCCACTCAAATAATATCTGCTAAGATTTGTGCTCCACTAAATACATTTTTGATCTTGGACAAAAATAATCGCCAGTCAGACTGCACGTGGATGGCCAGTATTCATTTGAGGTCGTTGATAAGGCTAATCAGATGGACGACCAAGATAACAAAAACAATCGCCAGTCATTCGCGCACGTGGACAATTGATATTCATTTGAGGTCGTTGATATGGCCGATGAAATGGACGAGCGAGATCATCCCGCGTTAATACGGCTATCAGACTCCCTCCGAGTCTCCTACTGTGTAAACGTCTTCGGCGTTACAACAAATCAATGCATAGAACTTTATACCTTTTAATCTATGATGGCAGGCGAAGACTTAATAGAAAAGAATTTTTTTCCCTGAAATTTACCGTATTCATACTGTTAGTTACTAATCTCTTTTCTAAATTAATTTTTTTTAGAATTAAAAGAACGAGGAGAAATTCAATGAACGGTGGTAGTTATTCTTCCAAGCAGAAGCACAGGGATAATTTCATCTTCACTCGCAAGCCTTGAAAATTATTAACACCTTTAAACAGAACACAGAAGTGCAACTGCAGGTTTTGATTTATTTCTTAATCTTATTTGCTTGTGCTCTGCTAAATCAGAGAATACAATCTTTATAGAATAACAGTAAACAGAGTCTTATTCAAACTCAAACTCAAACTACCCTATCTCTACTCTTCATCCTACATATGGACAACATATGCCAGCACGTACACATATCATCTAATGTGCTGTCAATTACAAAATAACTTCCCTACATGCTAGCTACAAAATCCTAAATGCTAACTACAGAATCCCTAAATATTAGACTATAATTTCTGCATGCTAACTCTCCCAATTAGCCAAATATTTGTCAACCAGCTTGTATCACATCGAATCCTTTTTTGCAAAACTCAAACTTATTTCTTGGTAATGCCTTTGTCAATGCATCCGCCACCATCATCTCAGTTGCACAGTACTCCATTTTGATAGTGTTGTTCTCAATTTGTTCACAGATGAAATGGTATTGTATCCCTATATGTTTAACTCTCCCATGATACTTCGAATTCTTCGTCATGGCTATGCAACTTTGGCTATCACACTTTAATATTGTTGGTTGGGATTGAGTAACCCCAATGTCTTGCAACAATCTTCTCAACCAAATCAATTCTTTTGCAGCTTGACATGCTGCTATATATTCTGCTTCTACACTGGAGATAGAAACAGTTCGTTATTTCTTACTTGCCCACGAAACTGCACCTCCACTAAGGAAAAAACAGAACCCTGAAGTTGACCTCTTACTATCAACGTCCCCTGCCCAATCTGCATCACAATACCCAGTAAGTTGCAGAGATTTTTCTAAACTCCCACTGAATCTTATTCCATGTTTAGTTGTTCCTTGTAGATATCTAAAAATTCTTTTAACTGCTGCTCAATGTTGTGGCCCAGAATTGCTAGAATATCGACTCACAATACTTACAACATGTGCAATATCAGGTTTGCTAGAAACCATTGCATACATTAGGCTCCCAACAACATTTTGATATGGAACCATACTCATATAACTTTCTTCTTCTTGTGTTTTGGGACACATGTCCAGTGAAAGTTTGTTTCCTACTTCCATTGGAGTACTTACTGGCTTGCAATGTTCCATCCCAAATTTCTTGAGAATGTTCCTAATGTACCTCTCTTGGCTAAGATGGATTTTCCTCTTCTCCCTATCTCTTAAAATTTGAATGCCCAAGCAATAATGAATCTCACCATGATTAGACATCTCAAATTCTGCAACTAATTGAGACTTAAACATGCCTAACATCTTAAAATCATTACTCATAATGACGGTGTCATCAACATATAAAGCTAAGATGACTAGAGACTCACCAATATGCTGTATGTAGACATTCAAATCAACATTGAAACTTACATATCCTTCATTTTGGAGAAACCCATCAATACGCTCATACCATGCTCTTGAAGACTATTTCAGTCCATACAATGTTTTCTGAAGCTTGCATACTAATTGCTCCTTTCCATCTTGTACGTAGCCTTCTGGTTGTTCCATATAAACTTTTTCTTTTAAGAATCCATTTAAAAATGCAGTTTTTAAATCTAGCTGATGTGCATGAAGATCCAAGGTTGCTGCCACTGCTAACAGAATTCTGATGGATGTTATATTGACTACAGGAGAAAAGGTGTCATGATAATCCAAACCTGCAATTTGGGTGTATCATTTTGCCACCAATCGAGCCTTGTAGCGGTCTATCGACCCATCAAACTTGTACTTTTGTTTGAATAACCACTTGCATCCAACCACTCTTCTTCCAGGTGGAAGAATCGTGAGTTCCCATGTCTAATTTTTTATGAGTGATTCATATTCAACATTCATTGCTTGCCTCCAATCTATTGCATAAATACTTTGAAGTGCTTCTTGAACACTGAGTGGTTCATCAGCCTCTACACTAAGTGCATATGATTCAGATGCCTTTTGAGTGGGTTTTCGTAGTCTTGTTGATCTACGAAGCTGTTGCTCTCCTTGTTCATCTCCTATGGGCTGTGTGGCTACAACTTGTAATGGTCTTGTTGGAGTAGAATTCTCATCCTCAGATTCTTCATCAAATCCGAAATCATAAGGCCTTTTTTCTGAATCCTTATCATTTTCCATCTCTACTGATTTGTGCAAAACTGAATTTTCGTCAAAAATGATGTCTCTTATGACTAGAATCTCATGTGTTATAGGATCATAAATTCGATATCCCTTCGAATTCAAACTGTATCCAACCATTATACACTTCTTGCTTTTTTCATCTAGCTTCTTTCATTCTTCATCTGGTATATGTGCATATGCTATGCAACCAAAAATTCTTAAATCATTGATACTTGGCTTCCTTCCATGCCATGCCTCATAAGGAGTCTTCTTATGTAATGCAACAGTTGACAACCTGTTTTGTATATATGTTGCACTGGAGATTGCTTCAGCCCAAAAAACATTAGATAATCCACTACTCTTAAGCATGCATCTAGCACTCTCAACAAGAGTCCTATTCCTTATTTTAGTGACACCCATTCTGTTGCGGTGAATAAGGAACAGTATACTCAAGTTTGATACTTTCTTTTGCACATAAAATTTTGAAAGCATTTGAGGTATATTCACCCCCATTATCACATCTGAGTCGTTTCAAAGGTTTTCCTGACTGCTTCTCACTAAATGCTTTAAAAACCTTAAACATCTCTAATGCACATGATTTATTTTTGATAAAATAAACAAAGGTCATTCTAGAGGAACCATCAATAAAGGTAATAAAATACCTTTCCACATTGTGTGACATTGTTTGCATTGCACCGCAAATATCTGAATGTACAAGTTCCATTTGCTCCTTAGCTCGTGTTGCTCATTTCGTCAAGCTATGTGGGAAAAGCCGTTGTGGAGAAAGAAAAGGTACTATTTGTAGGAATTTAACTCTACATGTGATCATAATAAAAAGGATTGTATTGGGGCTAATATCCTATGGAAAGCAAAGATCTTCATAGCTCAATTGAGAACTAATTCACACTGTCTTCGGTGTGAGACAAGAAGATGGAAAAGACCTAAAGAGACATGGGAAGAAATAATCTGTATCTTTTGCACGTCTGGTGCGATGGAATCAGAGAAACATTTCATGTTGGATTGTAATGCTTATAATGGCATTAGGGCCTAGTTTGCTAGCACAAAGGCTATTTCTTCCTTTCTGGGTATTTTCAATGAGAATATGGTTGAAAAAACAGGGGAGCTAATCATTGAACTTGCTAACAAGATATTTGAATGCCAGAAATATCTTTAGCAAGATTGGTTGTCCCATAGGATGCTTTGGTGGATGTCTTCTTCTTCTACATTCACTTTATTGAGGTACGGAGGACCGTCAGATTTCAACGCAAGTTTGAAAAAAATCTCTGCCGTCCAATTTCAAAAAGTGTTAGAATTTGCAACGGGCCATTCAACTAGTGTATGCCTTCCAACGTAAATGTGATCTTACCTTCTGGTCATGGCTCTAGGGTTTTTCCTCTACTCTTTGGCGCGGATTTCCAAATGGAAGAATTTCATTATATCTACCTCTGAATAATCTTCTTTTGTTTTTTTCTAAAATGATCGTTTGATTAAACATTTAAACGCAAGTGTATAGGAAAAATAGTAGAAAAATGGAGTTGTTCTGCAACTATAATATCCTACGGATGAATTCTCGATAAAATAGCGGGTAACATTGGTCTATAAAGAGGGAGTTGGTAATAATTTCAAACTTGCATATTTCCGCTGCAACTCTTTGTATAACCAGATTTTTACCGTCTATAAAGCATTCCTTAACACATTGTTTTGAACTCTGGAATGCATTTCTTATTCCAAATCTGGTTCCTCTCTATAATGCGCATAGTGGCATTATTGAAGCCAGAAGCCAAAAGCCCAAAAGGAGCCATAGGATGAGCTGACATGCAAAGAAGGGCAAGGTATAAATGCCATGAATTCAGGTATTTGCAAGCTTTCATATAAGTGAGGAAATTTTATCTCATTTCCTTTTTTATTTAATGGAGGAGGGCAGATTTTTGGGAGAGGACGTTAAAAATCCACCAACAAATAAAACTATTTATAGGTGCTCATGTTTTGATGGAACAAATATAAATTTTATTGTTATGCAGGAAATGAAATTTCAACGAATTGATAAGACAACATTGCTAACTATGAAACAAGTTAGAGAGCATGGTTTGATAGAAGCATCGTACATAAGTAATTTTTACCCTACCACAACATCCATAGATCTCTCTCAGGCCTCAAACTATCTTATGAGATGGTACGTGTTGCTCAAAAACTAATTAGTGATTCCTAAGTAATAGCCAGATTCCTTTAAGCACACAGTGATTAGTGATGAATACTCAAGTTACAATAAAACACACTTTGATCCGAGAGGCGATGCCTTTTTAGACATGGCATATCCTCACGAAGTTATAAACCTTATTAATGACGATCATGTTCTTTTCAAATTCTTCCATGTCTATTTAGTTGTGGGAGTATTTCCACTGAAATTAGATGTCGTTGGTTGATTGCCATTTGCATCAATATGATAAACCAAAAAATATCATCCTCGTCATCTTAAATATCATACATACTAAATGTTATATGTGCAGCAGTAGATTCAACATTTGATTAATTAGTGGTGTCCTTTTTTGTGTTTTCATTAGTACTATGAAATAAAACAATATCGATATAAGTTTTTGGGCCAATGAATATCTGTACACATTTTTTGTCTTCTAAATCTTTGAACAACACTCAAGATTTAATTTTATAAATATTGTATTAGTGTTCTAGTTTTCCCTACAACCAAATTAAGTATTTCATTGATCGTGTGTTGGGAGCTAATGTCCCTCGCATTCCTCATGTATCAATTTTTTCTTGTCTTCTCGCAAGCAAATACCATATTAGGATCATTCACGTAGGAGCCAGGGTTCAAGCCATGGTCAAGAACAATGGCACCACGTCCTATATCAGCTCAAGGCTAGGTACACCTTCCAATGATAATACTCACTTATGGAATTTGGGATTTGTTACAGAATGATATATGTAGAAGAGGGAATGTATGTGTCTACAATTCTCTTATCTCTATCCCCTTTGTTGGTGAGAAAATTTGTCAAGTGGAAAAATCAGGTGTCTCCACCAACATTCACGGGGCTACACCCATCTACATTGAATGATACATCTCCCATTATTGAATGTAATTAATCTTAATCCTACCTAAATGTCGTGGGTGGCCAAATTGGTCAAGGATCACACAGGGACACTTCACTAAACCTATGGCAAAGTGATTGTACGAGGTACAAGGGAGTAAAATCACAACGATGAGGGGGAAGGAGATAAATCAAGAAAAGAAGATCACTGCCGTAAGTAGATTGCAGAGCTCACACCCAATAACTAGAATAGTTTCACATTCAATATAGAAGAAAGCAATGATGAAGCTGGTGGGATCGATAAATTAAAACACAAAGTCTTTAGGTTCATCTACCGAAGATACAAATCTCTTGCATCACTATGCTTACAAAGTGCATAAACTAGAGAAGTGGAAGAAACGAAATGATTCTTGTACCAACTATGTTTATTGTGTCAACAATGAGAGGAAACTATGCATATAAAGTTGCACACATGCATACATCTTGGAAATCAGAAAATCTATTCCTTGATTGACTTTTACACAAGTTGTACAAAGCAAGGGGAATGAAGAATTAGAAGAAATTGTAGTTTTTATTTCATGTACATTGGTGACACAAAGTTCGACAAGAGATCACAATCTACTATTGCTATAGAGTGATAGTTCTTAAAAAATATAGAATCCCTTGGAATGGAGAAGCCATCCCAGTTTATATAATTTGAATTTTCCTTTCACCTCCCTTATATGACTGTTCATTTCCATATTCCACTTGTGAGCTTTCATTTTCGATGAATTAAGTATTTCTCTTATAATTTTGAGAAAATACCTATACAAATTTAAAATAGGTCACTTAAGTGAATATGACGAAATACAATGATTATACTCAACAAAGAATTAGAACAACAGTGTGCAGGGCAGAGCCCCTCTTTGAGACAACAAAGTGAAAATGGTTTATTGCTAATCTATCAAGCAGGAATCTGTGTAAATCTACACTATTCTAACTTCAAGGGGGTTTGGGATCTCATCCCAGTAGAGGTAGTTCCAACTACGAACAGAAAGGTAGGAAGGAAGGAATGGAGGAGGATAGATCTGAAGGAAGAAAAGAAATGAATTCCAAGACAGAAAGGTCAGAAGGTTTATGCTTTGGGCTGGTAGTAAACAGAGCCAAACTTACTTGCATAAACAATTAAAGCAATACTGATGAACATATGACAATAGTAGGAATGAATCTAACAGAATAAAAAAAACATAGATCTAACTTAAGAAAGATCTGATGCAAATAACACACATATTAAGCACAAAGTCTGAATATGTGTATTAATATTTCTTCTGTTGCAAGAAAACACAAAGTCTTTCTTTCCTCACTTCTCTTTTCATACAAAAAATGTTCACCCTGAATACAACAAGTATTCTAGTATTTATAGAAGGAGAGGAGGAAAGAAGACAAAAGCAAACCCACCACTTACAAAATATCTTACAAGATATTTACAAAAGATCTAGAAAATATCTAAAAAGTCAACAGTTGACTTGGGCAAGTTTTTGGATGGCAACATCCCATGGTGCAACATGGATGAGGTCATCGTGTATGCCAACAAAACTTTTTAAATATTTTACAAAAATGATCAACGCATCCCAGAAAGAAGAAACTACTCCTCGTCATTCTTTTTCAAACTTGTATCATGCTTTTGATCACACAAATTTCTACCTGATTATCAACAAAATTGATCCTGAAGGAATTTTGATAACCATGCATCAAATGATTCAGGTTTCTGCATCCACTTAGAAAGTAAGATTGAATCAAATACTTTGTTCAAGAGGTCCAATCATACGATGTTTTTCGGGGCTTTTGTTTTCAGATGACCATCAGCATGCACTTATCTTTTTATATATCTTGCAAGAAGAAATTTCCCAACAGTGATGAGGAAAATCATAAGTGAAAAACTCGTGTTCTTTCTTTTCGACAAAGTGTCCCAGGCAATCAAAGTGCATTTTCCACATGCCTACTATCAAGGGTATCATCCATGGGCCATTGTTTGCCTTGGTGGTCCTTACCCAGAAATCATCCATGTCAATATGACCCAGCTCAGAGTCTCTGATGTCAAGGCACACTCTGCATATGAGTCAGACTTTCTGACTTTCTGGTACTTATACTTCATTTCTTGTCTTTGACTGCTTAGCTTTAGCTTTTACTGCGGTCCTAGCTGGTCTTCTTGCTTGATGAAGACATATGTGAGCTCAAGGTGAGATGTTGTTGTTCTACAAGAAGTATCAAGAAGGTCCAACACAGAAGAGCCATGTCAACCGTCATGTTATTCATGATGAAAGTTTGAAGAATAATGAAGAACGAACAATTATATGCATGAGAAAATAGTTAGGTTTAGCTTGCAGAAGGGAGAAGGCAATTTTAAGCCTTAGGGAAGGCACACAGTAGGCTGCAGGAGCTTGTTATGCTTTGGTGTATTTGGACTCCAAGGTGTTCAACATGAAAAAGTGCACCTAGTGGTGTTGGTTTCATGGAAAAGTTTTTTGCCAAGTTAGAAAGGGCGCAATTTTGAGAGGTGCGCAACAAGAAATTTTGGTGCCAAAGGGTAAAGCGCATGGGGCAAGGATCTGTAGCATACAACATGTTATGTTGATGTTGTGGAAGTTGCACTGCTTTGCCTCAGGAAAAAATCTGCGTAAGTGTTCTTTGGCTGGGCGTGGAAAAATTTATGTTACATGAGTACAAAGTGCGCCAAAGCGCAACTTTGGAAGGTGTTACAAGGAAAAATAGTGCGCCAAAGATTTTAACAGTTTAACTTTGGGATTTTGGAAATTTTCTTGATTTTTCACTTTCCTCTCTCTTTTGGATTTGTCAGATGGCAAAGAGAGGGTTTTTTTGGCAAGGCAACAAGTAGGGAGAGATGGTTTTTTGGTTTACTTCAGAGGCAGGGGCCTTCCAGATTTATAGATCTGGAAGGAGAGGAAAAAGGGTTTCAGCTGGGTTGGGATAATTATTAGGTTTTTTTAGATTTTAATCTTTTTAACACAACCCTAACCTTAACACAACAAAAACAAAAACCAACAATTAGGAGAGGAGCCACTTACCTGGATTTATAAAAAGATGAAGAAAAATGTGGGGTCCACAAGCTCAAAAAATGGCATGTGAGGGCTGACAAGGATGGCTGACATGTGCACAGAGAAAATACTTTTCACAATTTTCAATTCGTGAAAATGACAGGTGTCAGGCTCATATTTATAGAAAAAATGGCATTTATGACCTCACCAACCACTTTTGGTGTGATTTTTGGGAGTGTCGACATGAGGAAAAGTTGCCTTAGGCAAATTTATGCTTAGTGCCACAAGTTTTTGATGTTGACACAACAATTTCAGCACCAAAGGATTTTAAAAGGGGGCACAATTTTGATGTCGACATGACATGAAATTGTGCCCAGTGTAAAAGGGTGCAGTTTTAGTCATGTCACACACACAACTTTCTGCGCCGAAGGAAGCTAAAAAATGGCTAAGTTTTGAAACAACTTGATTTTTTGAAAGGGAGTTTTGGGCTATTTCAAACGTTATCAAACTTCCCTAGGGGCCAAAATAGAATTTTTGGTATAGTTACCTGCAAATTGCCCTTGTCAATTTTGCAGGATAACAGCTGGCTCTTTCTGGGGACTATCTTTGAGTGAAACTTAAGGGTAGAGAATCCCATATTTTCATGTGCCTATCCATTGGGTTACAGAGAGTCAAAAACAAGGGTGACCAGAGGGGAAGAAAGGGAAAAAAGGAAAAGAAAGGGAAACACACAACAATAGAAAGCAAACACACAACGAAAGAAAACTGTACAAAGAAGAGAGCAAGCTCTACTTCCTGAAGATCTTCAGGTGCTGCCCGCTATAGGGAAGTGGGAGCTTGGTTCCATCCAGATATGAGAGATAGAAACTATTCTCTCCATTGAGCTGCTTGATTTTGTATGGCCCTCTCCAAAGAGAGTCAAACTTCCCGTGCATACCTTTCGGTTCTCTTCGTTTGTCCCATAGAAGAACAAGATCTCCCACTTGGAAATCTCTCTGCTTAGCTTTCTTGTCGAACAACCTCTTAACTTGATTCTGATGTTCAGTGATCTTGTCGACCACTTTCACTCACTTTTCTTCAAGTTCCGTCAGGTACATAATCCTCTTTTCAAGAGAATTCTGAAAAGTTTCATCTTCAATTGCTCGAGCCAAGCGCAGAGCAGGAAGTTCTGCGGAGATAGGGATTTCAGCATCGATCCCATATAACACCTGGAAAGGTGACATGCCGAGAGACCTCTTTGGAGTGATACGATCCACCCATAAAGCATCGTATAATTATTTGTGTCAGGACCATTGGTTTTCATCAACTAGCTTATGTATGATAGTTACTAGGTTCTTGTTGCTGGATTCCGCCTGACCATTTCCTTGAGGATAATAATCAGAAGCATGAGCCAAGGTTATTCTGTATCCATAACAAAAACCAATAACTTCCCGTGAAGAGAAGTTGGAAGCGTTGTCAGCAACGATTTTGTGTGGAATGCCAAATCTCACAATAATATTCTCCTTGATGAAGTTGCAAACAACTTCAGAAGTGGCATGCTTGACAGGTATGGCCTCCACCCATTTCGTGAAGTAATCCATTGCTGTTAGGACGTAACTATGTCCAACACTCGATTGAGGATTGAGTGCTCCAATGAAATCAATTCCCCATTGCCTGAATGGTTCGTCAATGATGACGGGCCTGAGGGGAAATGCAACCAGCTTTGGTTTGCCAACAAACTGTTGGCAAAGTTCACATTTTGCTACCCAGGTGGCTGTATCTTGAAATAGCGTTGGCCAGTAGTACCTGGCCCGAATGATTTTATGTGCTGTCACAGATGAGGAGAAGTGACCACCACAGGCTGAGTCATGAAAACTCTCCAACAATTTTACCTGTTGCGGCTTGTCAACACATCGTAGAAAAACACCGTCAATTCCACGTTTGTACAATCCATCATCCCATATGACATATCTTGCGGCTCTGAGCTTCACCGTTCACTTTTCCTTTGTGGTTAGGTGAGTTGGGCACTCGCCATAGGTGAGAAAGAATGTGATGTCAGAATACCATTCGTCGTTGGTTGCGACAAAATAGAACCATGGGCAAAGAATCCACTTTCTCCAGTTCATTTTGTTCTCCATCAATGTGATCAGCTTTCTCTTCAGGTACCTCTGAGTCTTTATTTTCAGCCATTAGCTGACACAGGCCCTTACCTCTTACCAACTTGGTTGGTTTGATGTCTAGATCATATTCTTGGACCTTTGCGATCCAATTCCCTCGTAAGCTCCCTAACTCCAGGATAGACTTAACTCACTACTGTATGAGAATTCAGAATATAGTATAGACTTAACAAGCCAATGTCAGGAACCAACACTCACTGTATGAGAATTCAGAATATAGTAGCGGAAGTTCTTGACTACTTTTACCATGGAAAATGCTTTTCCAATTATAGGCAGCTTTTCCAATCATGAAAGGCAATGACATCTTCAGTTCATGAGGCTTAAGAGGAGAGCTCATGAAAGCAATCGGGGATTCAATATCCTCGGAGTTCTTTTGCATCAAGATAGCTGATACAGTATGCGCAGATGCATAACTGTACATGATGAAGTCTTTGCTGAAGTCAGGACACACCAGAACAGGAGCATGAGTGATGGAGGTTTTTATGTCTTCGAATGATGTCTTGCCTTCCTCACTCCATCGGAATGTTTGGGACCCTTTCATCATATTAGATATATGACGAGTCTTCTCAGCAAAATCAGGAACAAAGCGTCTAAGAAAATTTACCTTTCCGAAGAAAGAGTGAACACCAGTCTTACTTGTAGGAAAAGTAAGGCTCTGAATAGCCTTGACCCTTTCGACATCTATCTTAGTTCCTTCTCTGCTGATGACATGTCCTAGCAGCTTTCCTTCGGTGACCCCAAAAACTGACTTCTTGGGATTTAGTGAAATTCGTGCTCTCGGCATCTGATCAAGACTTGTTCCAAATGATCGCAGTGATCACTTCATCTTTTGGAGAACACGGTTAGGTCATCTAGGTAAATGACGATGACTTTTCCCATCATACCTTTGAATGCAAAGTCCATTGCTCGTTGGAAGGTGGCACCGGCGTTGATCAAACCGAATGACATTCTGTTATAGATGAAGGTACCCCAAGGAGTGGTGAATGTTGTTTTGAACTGATCTTCAGGCGTGACTTGAATTTGATTGTAACCTGAAAAACCATCAAGCATAGACAACATTTATAAACCGGTTACTACCTGTAGCACTTGATCCATTATCGGCAATGGATAGTTATCTTTTAAGGATGACTGGTTCAAGTTGTGAAAGTCCACGCATATGCGTATCTCACCATTCTTCTTCCGCACAGGCACAATATTTGCAACCCAGGTACTGTGATGAATTGGAAAAATAATTCTTGCATCCAACATCTTCTGAATTTCAGCCTGGATGGTACCTGAGATTTTGGGGTTGTAATGTCTTTGCTTTTGATGGAAAGGCTTGACATCATCCTTGAGCGGAATGTCGTGCCGAATGTCCTTTGGCTTGAAAGACTTCAGATCAGCATAAGACCATGCTAACACATCCATGTACTTTTTCAGCAACTTAACGAATTTTCACTTTTCCTCGGGCGTACAACACTTCCCGATATTCATGGAATGAGGATGTTCCGCAGTACCCAGATTGACGGATTCAGTTTCGGAAGAAGAGGAAGGATCATCTTGTCACTTTTTCTTGACAAAATGGTCATGATTATCAAATAATCATTCTAAGGAAACCAAACCTTTCAGGAATCTTATTTCCTTTGAGCTGTATCACTGTATCTTTTTCAGATTCATGTGCTTGACCGGTGAGAGACTCACGACACGTAGAAGTTGATCCATTGAAATGAAGTTCTTTGAAACTGTCAGCTTTCTCCAAAAAAGTGATAAGTTGGTTGTCATCATTGAACACTTGCCAGTGTTGTGAATTATCTGGCACACTTGGGTGAAAAACCACCTCAATGGTATATGTATCCATTTTTAACCCTGGGTGAGGGAGCATGAGAGAGGCTGAGATGGCCAATGAATCAGCCATGTCATTTTGAGCTCGTGGAACTGCTTTGATTGAGAAAGCATCAAACTCTTCGATGTTATCCCATACTGCATTGCGGTAGTGTCTGAGCCGGTCATTTTTTACTTGATATATCCCTTTTACCTGATTGACAATTAGCTCAGCATCACCTTGCACTCTTAGATTCTTGATTCCTTTCTCTTTTGCAGCTTGCATGCCAAGTAACAAGGATTCATACTCGGCAGTATTATTCGTATTGAAGAACTGCAACTTGAAAGAAAAAGGGAAAATCTCCTCTTCAGGAGATATTAGAACAGCCCCAGCACCGCATCCACTTGTTGCACAACTGCCATCAAACTGCAATGTCCATACTTTGTTGAGATCCTCTTTTTGGACAAGAACATCCATTCTATCTGAGTCGGTGGACAGGAAGTAGTTCCCCATCCCTGATGATTCGAAAAGAATCTGAGCCTTAGAGTCATCAGAGTTGGTGACTAGATATTTCTTTTGTGACTCTGGTTCCAATGTCTGCATCACCCCTTTGACAGGAATCCTGGCTTTGGACCAGTCCATATGAATTTCCCCACCAACTTCTTTACAAAAGCTCCTCCCTAGCAATATCCCGTATGCTGCTGGAATATCAGCTACGAGAATAGTCATTTTTACCCTTTTCTCAGGAAATGCCGCGAATGCAAACTGTGCATCCTTGATCTGACCAATCAATGGTACCTGTTTGGTTTCCATGGAGTAGCATCTGCCAAAAGGTTTAGTAAGTGTGAGGCCCAAAGCATGGGTGACCTTTGCTGGCATAACATTGTCAGAAGCTCCAGAATCAATTATACAGTTACTTAGTTTATGACCATTGATCAGGAGAGATAGGTAAAAAGGTTCAATTTTCCCTGATGCGGAAGTCGAGGCAATGTTTATGTGAGACGTAGGAGGAATGGGAAGAATTCCTTTTGGGGAAATGGGAGGAGGGATGACAGCCTAGCTTTGGATATACTTAGTTAATATTATAAGCTGCTCTGGGTTGGACTGAAGGTACTCAACTTCAGACATCTGGATCTTGGTCTTTTTGGCGTGATCAATTATATCGAATGCGACCAAGGGTTGTGCTAACGAAGGAATGAGTCCTTCATTTCACGTTTGTGGAGGAGGATTACTGGTCTTTATGGGACTGGAGGAAGGCTGAATTGGAGGAGAAACAGGAGGAAAATATTTCTTTACAAAAGGTTTAACAGGAGGTTGAGTAGGAAGGGGATTACCTCTTTTAGCGATCGTTGGAGGAGGAGTTACCACAGCCTTTTCCTTTTGTTTTTCAGCAGCAACCTTTGCTTCTTTTCCTTGCGAGTGAGTGAAAACTACGTATGATTGTCCACTCGCATACCCTTGGGTACCCTCTTCTTCATCAGATTCCTCATCTTCAAATTCCATATACCCAATAGTAGAGTCGCCAGTCGGTTCACCGACATCTTGATCATCTTCGCCTTGCGACGAAGGTTCTTCGTAATTTGGATCATCTTCTTTGATTTCAACCAAAGCATTAACCGGAGGGGCTTCAATTGCTAACCTTGGAGAAGCAGCAGGAAAATGTGGCCTTTGGGGGGCGTTGTTGGGAGTGAAGTTCCTCCGTGGGATATCCCGGTATGGAGTAGTAGATGATGTTTGAGCCAATTGCTTCTTTAATGAGAGCAAGTCATTCGCCATCTTCTGGAATGCTGGATCTGATGAGGTAGCCTGAGAAGAAGTTGAAGCCTTTGATTTTGATGGCTCTCATCTTAACTCACCAGATATAAGAAGGTTGTCTTCTATCCGAATGGCCATAGCTTGAGCAAGGGCCAAGGTGGGTATTTGTTCCTGTAAAAGTAAGAAACTTACTTTCAAACTCATGGCGTTCAAGAAGAAACACTTTTGATTCTCTAATGTTGGCATCATGGCAAGTGGCACACGGTTGATCAGTGAATTGAATCAGGTGATAAAATCATGCATGGTTTCATTGGTCTCCTTCTTCATGTGAGTGATTTGTGACAATAACGCAAATGTGTCTTCTGAAGGTTTGTATCTGTCTTCAAATGCAGTCCGCAATGTGGCCCAATTGGTGATGGATCCAGCTGGTAAGTGCTGGAACCATTCTGCTGCAGGCCCTTGCAAGGTCTCCAGAAAGAGACGTACCGATACGTCCTCATGAGTCACGTCCAGAATGCTGCATGACATAATAAATGTAGCTATATGTGCGTCTGTGCTTTGATTTCCGCTCCCATCAAATTTTGGGAAATTTTTGTGATTTCCGTGAGGGAGGGGGTTGACTGGATGTGGCAATGCTAGAGGACCCATGGCATTTCCCCATGGTACAGGTAGATTATCTGCCATTTGAAAAGTAGGAAAAAGAACACGAGCAGGGAGTGTGGTTCCACTTAGCAAAAGAGCACTGCAAGTTGATGTCGAGGCACCCTGTGAAATCTGGCTCTTTCGTGGAGGTGAGGCACTTCTTGCTGATCGATCCGCTGAGCTCAGTGATGTGAATCATGCTGGAGTGATACTGAAATTGTGCCTTTGAAGTAGATCAAAAATTGGATCAACTTCCCCACGAGCTCTTCTGCTACGAGTAAATGGTTCACCGCCAGCGTACCCATTCAGATCTGCAACAATTAGGAGCAGATTTACAACAATATTTTTGTTTATACTTGCTGATTTTCTGATTTTTCTGGCAAAAATCAGCAGCATGTACTTTTTTCAATATTTAATTTTACCCTTTTTTAATAACAACCGATTGTGGTTTTCTGACAAAGATTAATAAGGATAAAAAGTGGGTCAATTTAGTAGGCTGATTTTTGGATCTTTGACCTGAATTTTGCAAGGTTTTGAAAATAACATAAAATGTCAGAATCTCAGATCTACTGAAATATACAAGTTTTTGTAAAAACTCAGTGAACTAAAAGTTTCTATCTGGTCCAGATCTATGGATTTTCATAAGGAAATTTTCAGTTTTGATCACTTATGCAAAAATTTTGATTTTTAACAAAGGGTTAAAATTTGCAATCTGGTAGTGATTTTTACAGTTTTTTAGTTATTTCCTTAGTTCGATCCCCAGCGGAGTCGCCAAAAACTGTTGGTCTGAAAAACTGTCGGTTAGGCAGGTCATGGGGAAACAGGCCAACAGTGTGCAGGGCATAGCCCCTCTTTGAGACAACAAAGTGAAACTGGTTTATTGCTAATCTATCAAGCAGGAATCTGTGCAAATCTACACTATTCTAACTTCAGGGGGTTTGGGATCTCATCCCAGTAGAGGTAGTTCCAACTACGAACAGAAAGGTAGGAAGGAAGGAATGGAGGAGGATAGATCTGAAGGAAGAAAAGAAATGAATTCCAAGACGGAAAGGTCAGAAGGTTTATGCTTTGGGCTGGTAGTAAACAGAGCCAAACTTACTTGCATAAACAATTAAAGCAATACTGATGAACATATGACAATAGTAGGAATGAATCTAACAGAATAAAAACATAGATCTAACTTAAGAAAGATCTGATGCAAATAACACACACATTAAGCACAAAGTCTGAATATGTGTATTAATATTTCTTCTGTTACAAGAAAACACAAAGTCTTTCTCTCCTCACTTCTCTTTTCATACAAAAAATGTTCACCCTGAATACAACAAGTATTCTAGTATTTATAGAAGGAGAGGAGGAAAGAAGACAAAAGCAAACCCACTACTTACAAAATATCTTACAAGATATTTACAAAATATCTAGAAAATATCTAAAAAGTCAACATTTGACTTGGGCAAGTTTTGGATGGCAACATCCCATGGTGCAACATGGATGAGGTCATTGAACTTTCTGGTACTTGTATTCATTTCTTTTCTTTGATGCTTAGCTTTAGCTTTTATTGCGGTCCTAGTGGTCTTCTTGCTTGATGAAGACATAGTGAGCTCAAGGATGGATGTTGTTGTTCTGCAAGAAGTATCAAGAAGGTCCAACACAGAAGAGCCATGTCAACCGTCATGTTATTCATAATGAAAGTTTGCAGAATAACAGAATGCCTTAGGATGCATGAGAAAACAGTTAGGTTTTGCTTGTAGAAGGGAGAACGAGCAATTTTAAGCCTTAGGGCACAAGGCACAAGTTTACAGTAGGCTGCAGGAGCTTGTTATGCTTTGGCGCATTTGGGAAAGTGTGTACATGAGAAAAGTGGTGCCAAGGTGTTGACATGGGAAAAGTTACTGCCAAGTTTTAGAAAGGGGTGCATTTTGAGAGGTGTTACATGAAAAATTTTAGGTGCCAAAGGGTAAAGCACGGGGTGCGGATTTGTAGCATACAACATGTTATGTTGATGTTGTGGAAGTTGAGCCTGTGCCTTACAAAAATCTGCGAAGTGTTCTTTGACTGGGCACATGGAAAAAGTTTGTGTTACATGCATTTAAAGTGTGCCAAAGCGTAACTTTGGAAGGTGTAACAAGAAAAAACAGTGTGCCAGTGTATTTACTGACTTACTGGCAACAGTTTGATAATTTTGGCAATTTCTTGATTTCCTTTTGCTCTCCCTTTTTGGATTGTTAGATGGCAAAGGAAGAGAAATGGTGGCAAGGCAACAAGCAGGGAGAGATGGGTTTTTTGGTTTCTTCAGAGGCAGGGGTCTTCCAGATTTACAGATCTGGAAGGAGAGGAAAAGAGGGCTTCAGCTGGGTTGGGAAATTATTAGGTTCTTTTAGATTTTAATATTTTGACACAACCCTAGTACCTAACACAACAAACAAAAACAACAAATAGGAGAGGAGCCACTTACCCAAATTTATAAAATATGAAGAATGATGTGGGGGTCCACAAGCTTGAAAAATG
Organism: Taxus chinensis; assembly: GCA_019776745.2. NCBI lineage: Eukaryota > Viridiplantae > Streptophyta > Pinopsida > Cupressales > Taxaceae > Taxus > Taxus chinensis. Next base: position 119,135 of record JAHRHJ020003216.1, read on the forward strand.
GCACGTGAGGGCTGACAGGGATGGCTGATAGGCACAGAGAAAATACTTTTCACAATTTTCAATTCATGAAAATGACATCTGTCAGGCTCATATTTATAGAAAAAATGGCATTTATGACTTCACCAACCTCCTTTGGCATGCTAATTTTGGAGTGTCGACATGAGGAAAAGTGTGCCTTAGCACAATTTTTTTGATGTCAACATGACATTTCCTGCACCTCAGTGCACATTTCATGGTGTCAACACAATGTTTCCAGTGCCTTAGTGCACATACATGTCTTATGATGTTGACACACATAATTCCAGCGCCAAATGGCTTTTAAGAGGCGCAATTTTGGTATGTCGACATAACAATTTTCTGCACCAAAGGATTGTTTTAGGTGGCACATAATTTCTTGTATGTCGACACATGAGAATTTCCTGCACCTAGTTCAAAAAGGCATGTTTTTGAGATCATGTTGACACGAAAATTTCTGCGCCGAAGGAAGAAGTAAAATGGCTAAGTTCTTAAAAAACTTGATTTTTGAAAGGGAGTTTTGGACCATTTTGAATGTTATCAGACTTTCCTAGGGGGCCAAAACAGAATTTTTGGTATGGTTAGAACTCAAACCTTTGAACACAATGATAGACTTCCTTCAAGATTTCAGAGACATGATGCCCATGGGAGTCCAATTTGGATATGGCCCTTTTTATACATTGCATACCATGCATCCATGATGTGGATCCAAATCTGAGACAAGTCTTTTAGCAATTGATGCGAACACTTCCTTACTCATGAGGGCATGAGAGTTAAAAGAACTCATTTCAAATACTAGTGGGAGTATCTCCTCCAAGTGACGACCTCTTTTGCAAACTCCTCCTTTGTCTTGTTTACTTCAAATAATGTTGCATGAGCATACTAGATGAGAGAAATGATGTCCAGACACAATTCCTTTCCTTTCTCGATGATTTCCTCAATCCATTTTTCATAGGCTTTTCCCCACATCATGTATTCATGTGTTTCTTTATTTCCTTGGGTCAATACTGATGATTGGGGGAATATCTTCAATCGGAAGGGGAGGTGTTAATTCTGCTCCTGAGAAGGGTTGAATGTATGCACCAAGAACTCTTACATGTTCCTCCAACTACACAATATTTTTCTTGTATTCTTTGATATGAGCATGAAGGCAGGAAGAGGATTCTTTGAACAGAAGTGAATGTCACCTTCGTGAGAAGCTTGACCCAATGAGATACGAGTCAACTCATAATAAGATAAAGTAATTTCTTCCATGGGCTTTTTAGTCTTAGGCCTAAAAATTTCAACATATTGGTTACTCGAGGTGTCACTAAAGAAGCGGGAAGCTACCTAGGCCTTCTTTCTTCACTTGGGTTTCAACATTCTAGAGATTTCTACGAGACTGGGAATGGTAGCAAGTTGTGTTGTTCTTGGCCCACTCTCGAGCACTTCTTGAATCCATGGAAAATGATCTCTTCAGGAGTTACCATGATGTCAATCACTAGAGTGCTTGCAGAAGCTTTCATGTGGGCTAGCTCTTGATCACCTTGAGAAGACATAATTAGATGTTTGTGTAGAGGAATATACTACTATAGATTACTTCTTCATGTCCTGATAAGCTCAATCTAACCAACTCTCCTTGGCCCACTTAACCAACTCTTCCAACTCACCGAGCTGACCGAATTAGCATGTTTGGAACCAACTCACCAAAGTGGGTGATCTTGAAGTGAAAATTTAACTTCATTACGAGAGATGATAGCAAATTTCTGCACCTGGGACCAAAAACTGCTATTTTTTGAAATAGGTCCCAGGACAACTACTATTTTGGGCAGGTTACTTTTTTGCCTTGTTACTTTCATTGAAAGGTTTCCTTCACGTTTCAAGATTTTTTCATAGATGTTTTGGGTCAATTCCAAGATCACTTTCCATTTTTGGAAAGTTTAGTTTTGCTTTTTTGCATTTTTTTTGCCTTTTTGACCTGCGTGCCCTAGTTTTTGTTTGTATGATTTTCATATCTTATCTTCTGAAGGAGTTTTCCGTTTTTGGAAACTTACTAAAAATGGAAAGTGTAACCAACAAACTTGACTATTTTTAGAAGCTAAAATCAAGTGTCGGATTGATGACGAAAGAAAATTTTGGATTCTTTCTGGGTTTTCTCTTTGATGTCTCTGTTCAAATTTTCTGGTCAAACCACTTCACGGTTTGACAACAAATGAAGGAAAGATACCCTAGGGAAAGAAATTTTTAAATGGATTGACATTAAAAAATTAGGGAAGTATTTCAAGTTTTGTTTCTTTCTAGCTTCAAGGCATTTGGATGAGGAATATTTTCTCAAAATTTCACTGAGATTCGATCACGGTTCATTAGTTATGAGAAATTCTTCGTTTTCAGCCCTAGGGTTTCTGACAGCTCTTGATTCATGGTTTTTTCTTGAAAAATACCTCTGTTTCTTCATTTAAAACATGGAAGGATGATTGAAAAATATTATGGAGGTGGTGGGAAGGTGGAAGCAACAAAAATGGAGGAGAGGAAGAGATTCTAGTAGTTGAAGAAAATGTGTAGTGCGTGTAGAAGAATGGAAGCAGCTAGTGGAAGCCACGACAGTTAGAATTTTGCAATATTTTTGATGTTTTGGGGAGAAGTGCACTTTTTTGCACCACTTGCACCAATTTATTAGTGCACTTGGTGCAAAAAAATTGCCCCATCATCATTGGTCCACTTGGTTTGTGAATTTTTGTCATTGAGGATGAGAGAGGGGCTTGAAAAAGCACTTTAAAAGCAGCTTTGGGGGCACATGGGTGACCAAGAGATTAAATGGGAGGGCTGGGGATATTTTGTTCCCAACATCCCAAATATTTGGTGCACATGGGACACAAAAGTTCTCCCTCACCCTGGCTTGACAAGTGGCGGAGCGTGATTACACAGAGCGAGGGCTGGGAAATGGAGCCTAGGGGACTTAACCTTGCAAAAAGAGTTGAAGTGTTGTTGTGTGGAGGGTCCAGGGGTCCAAAATAGGTTAGGGATGAAAATTTTATTTCACCTATTTCACCAAATATTTTGTTCAATTGGTGAAAAAAAGTGTGCCACTCTCCCATTGGTTGGATTTCCAACCCAAAAAATGACTAACTATTGAAGCTTGTGCCTTGGAGAGTGACTTGTCGGGACCATAACTTGAGTTCCTAGAGGAGTTTTTTGATGAAATTTTATATGATTCCACCTAAAAATGACCTTATTAATATAATGGTGGTGGTTATCATCTTATTATTCCAAACTCCCTAAAAAATAGGATTTTTGTTTTGGCTTGAAGGTTGCTCCTGCTTAAAAATGGTTGTGGATATAATGCACCTAGGTGTTGTGAAAAATATGATTCCACCATCTTGTAGGGATCTGAATTACCTTTCCAATGATATCTTTTTTGACTCCTAACTCCTTATGGAGCTCTCAGAATCACTTCCTGAAGCTCAGGGGCTATTTTTGGCACTGTGCACTGCCTTAGGCCTCCAAGACCCACTTTTGCTGAAACTGCTCCAAAACTTGTGAAACCTTCCAAAACCTTCCAAAAATAATTGCAAAATGTTATCATCTCTAAAGTATGCCTCCTTGATGATTTTAGGCCTTTTTTTCCACTTCAGGGGGTGTGCACCAGCTTCAAGAAGACTAGGGAATAACCTTTCCTAAAGCTTTCCAAAAAGCATGTCTTGATGGATCTTGCTCTGAAAGCACTTGAAATGAATGGATACCCCTAAATCACCTATGGGCACACTGACATGACACTTGGAAATTCTTAGAGAGGGGGAAATAGGACTGACTCAGGGATTAGGGTGACCTCGGAAAGTGTTTGGAAAGGCCTACAACCAAAATTTTTGACACTAGGGTCCATTGTCATGCTTGAAAATTGAGAATTTTCTTGTTGCACATTTGCATGAAAATATGGCTCTAGCTTGGGAACATGTTGTGGATTGAGTACAGTGAGGACATAACATGAGAACTCCAGAATCTCAATTTCAGTTTACACATCTAGTGCCTTATCCATTGGGCTTTAGAGTCACCAGAAAGATAGACTACACAACTTGCTTTATTGAACACACACACACACACACACACACAAACACACAAACAAAAGGGAAACACATGAAACAGGGGAAACAACATGAAAAAAAAGGAAAACTATGTTACAGGGGAGGGATATTTACAGAGGTGGGGAAATAATATACACATACCCAACAATGGGTTGAGAGAAGTACATGCCATTATGAAACAATGGACCGAATCCTGACCTTTAAAACACAAAAACTGTTATTTGATCAAACCATGCTTTTGTGATGGATTTGCATGGCTTGAGAAGAATAAGGCTGACCAAGATTCCATCTTCATACTCATACTGCATAGAGAATGTTCTTGCATCCAATGAACACTTTGTCACTTTCTCAAAACTCTTGTACCTTGATGCTTCCACTTGATGCCCTGCGATCATGAGACACTGTTCTTCCATGTCTTCAAGAGTGGGAAGATTGATCTTGTCATGAAAATGTTCATCCTCTTTGAATTACAACTTCAAATCATCTCCTACATCAGCAAGGTACTCAAAAGGAGTGAGAAAAAACTATTTTCTTCCCATTCAACAACTTCTTTGGATGTCCCACTTTGTTTCTTTGAGCATATTTTCTAGAATAGGTGCCACATCATTGACATGGTGGTCCTCATCATCTTCGAGGGCTTGGTGCAACATGGAAACATGTTCAAGACACATTGGATCTTGGGGGGTGAGTGCAATCTGATTTTGAATCTTTTCACAAGAATCATGCACCTTTTCACTTTGTTTCTGAATAACTCTCTTTGATGTAAATCACATTGGAATTTTTCTTACTATCTTCCTCCATGGCAAGAGATGTTGTCTTCAAGATTGAGGATATCTAAAGGATATTAAAAAACCTTCCTTCTTTTTCACTTATGATATTCTTCACACAATAGGAAAGAGAAAGGTTCATATTTTCACATTCCCTCTCATTGGACAAGACGTTGGGGAATACATCAAACTCATCATTGCTCCTGTCTCAACATCAAACATTGGTGAATCAAAATGAGAAGCATACTTTTGATTCATACCTGTCTTGACATCTCCATAGCCTTGAGTCAAGAGTTCAAGACTGAGTTGAGGGTCTTGGTCTCTTCTACAACCTTCAAAATGTCTTGCATAGATTCTTCTAATATTTCCATATATCTCATCTTCATCTTCATTGGGAAGAATCTTTATGTTGTTCCTCTAGGAGATGGTTGAAAAATATTATCCATGATTACCCATGATTAAATTTGAAACATCCTTGTTCATTCTTCCATCTTTGTTTTTGGATTCACTTTCTTGTAGGCGCAAGCATACTGAATTCATGGCACCTTTTGACAAGGAGACAAGGTATAAGCTTCATGGGAATGACACTCCTTCAAGCTCAAAATGAATATCATTTCTCTTCCAGGATGGAGAGAACCTGTTGGAGCAAAAGTAATATGATGAATAATTTTTGGCTACATCTTCTATCATTCTTATTGAATCCTCTTGGTTTATTGATGAAAATGGAAGGATTCATGTATCTTTCATGAAAGACTTGGGTGAATAATCTTCTTATGATGAATCATTCATTAGTGTGGAAATCATCAAGGTACTCTTCCATTTCATCAGATTGACAACACAAAGTGCTTCAAGGTGTTCATACCTTCATTTCTAGAGCTAAGAGCATACCTCCAAATTTCATGATAGGCTTCAGGTCAGAATTTCCTTTTATTATGCTTTAAATCCTTTCCACATGCTCTCTTTTCAACATGTTCATTTCTTCATCACCGTATGAAATGAAGTCATCTAGAGATTGAATCATCCAAAAAGGGCAATGTTAATAATTTTATAGTGAGTTGTGCGAGATTGCAAAAATATTCTCCACTGGATCCTTCATCATATTCCATTTCATCATTAAGGATAAGATCTTCTGAAAGTAGATCATCCAAGATAGGACGAAAATATCCTCTTCTTCTTCCTTCATCCATGGAATGATTCAAGTTTTCATACATTCTTGCAAGATAAATGGCATATTTCAGAACTTTGAGGTAGATATGGGGATCAGAATCTCCTTCTACAATGCTCATGAATCTTTGCACATATCAGTTTTCAAGGATTCCATTTCATCATTTCTATATATAATGAAATCATCCCAAGGGAGGGTGATGAAAGACATGGCTCTAAGCTTTAAATTTATTTGTGAGATTGAAAGTATTACCTTCAACAATTCTTCATCTCCATGGATTTCATACAACATCTTGTATTTCTTTGCATATTTTTCATCAATCTCTTGGATTCTTGATTTCAATCAGACAATTCCCATTTTCTTTCCTTTAAAAAAATCTTCTCGAAGTGTAACCACCAGGATTTGATGACAGGTTCTTCACAAGTGGAAATTTTTCTTATTCTACCCCATCTTTCCTTGATTTTTAGAGCCATGTAGCTACTTGAAAAAAGATACCCTTCTGTCATTCTCAAATTTTCCCCTTTGCAAGGGATGGTCTAGAACCATGGTTGATCAGCAATCTTCATTTCTGGGCAAGCATCTTCTTCTTCTTCAAGGTCACCCATTGGTACTTCACTCCAATCTGGAAATTTCTTCATGGTGTGCGGGAAACGAATGTGACAGGGATTCATTCCTTAACGGAGTCTCCTTCAAAAATGATTTTCTTTTCTGAATATGATTTTTTCAATTTTTTTTAATATATACTTTTTTTGTTTTTTTTTTTTGGAAGACATCCTTTTTTGGGTGCACTTGGGAAAATATCTCCCCAACAGAGTCACCAAAAACTATTGGTGAGAAAATTTGTCAGGTGGACAAATTAGGTGTCTCCACCAATGTTCACGGGGCTACGCCCCTCTGCATTGAATGGTACAACTCCCATTATTGAATGTAACTAATCCTAATCCTATCTAAATGTTGTGGGTGGCAAAATTGGTCGGGGATCACACAGGGACACTCCACTGAACCTATGGCAAAGTGCTTGTATGGGGTACAAGGGAGGAAATTACAGCGATGAGGGGAAAGGAGAGAAATTATGAAAGGAAGATTACTTCATGAGTAGATTTCAGAGATCACACCCAGTAACAGAATAGTTTCACATTCAATATAGAAGAAAACACAATGAAGCTATGGGATCGATGAATTAAAACACAAAGTCTTCATTCATCTACCAAAGATACAAATATCTTGCATCACTATGATTGCAAAGTGCATAAATGAAAAAATTGGAAGAAACAAAAGATGCCCGTACCAATTATGTTTATTGTGTCAATGATGAGAGGAAACCATGCATACAAAGTTGCACACATTCATACATCTTGGAAAGAAAAAACTCTATTCCTTGATTGACATTTACACAAGTTGTACAAAGAAAGGGAAAATAAGAATTGGAAGAAATTGTAGCTTTTATTTCATGTGCATTAGTGACACAAAGTTCAACAAGAGATCACAATCCACTATTGCTACAGAGTGATAGTTCTTCAAAATATGGAATCCCTTGGAATGGAGAGGCCATCCCAATTTATACAATTTGAATTTTCCTTTCACCTCCCTCATATGACTCTTTGTTTCCATATTCCACTTGTGACCTTTTGTTTTCCATGAATTAAGTATTTCTCTTATAATTTTGAGAAAATACTTTTACAAATTTAAAATAGGTCACTTAAGTGAATAGGACAAAATACAATGATTATGCTCAATGAAGAATTAGAAAGGAGAGAGAAAGGAGAGGGGGAGAAAGAGAGTAGAAGAGAAGGGAAGGATATTTCTGATGAAGTAGCATCCTCCTTGAAGAATTTTGAAAATTAAACCTCTAGATGAGGGTCCTCTGGAATGGGCACCTGTTCCTTGAATTCTCTGTTGAACTAAGTTATTGCAGCTGTCAAATTCTCTTCCCCTAGAATACAAATGCAGCCAAGTACCTTGATCCATGTGCCTAGAACATCCCTGATTCTTTGACATTGATGAAGCCATTCTTCGTGATCCATTACAATTGAGGCAATGTAACTTTGGATACCGGCTAGGGACTCTAAATTTTTTTTGTTGAAGGAAAGAGGGTCACCTGCCTCCTTCTTGACCATCTCCTGGAATGTGATGATGAGTTCCTCTGATGATGAGTCTTTAGTGAGTGGGGGGAACTCAAACCTTTGAACACAATGGTAGACTTCATTCAAGATTCTAGAGACCTGATACTCGTGGGAGTCCAATTCGGATATGGAATTTTTGAGCATTGCATACTGTGCATCCAAGATGTGGATCCAAACTTGAGACAAGTATTCGGTAATTGATACAAACACTTCCTTACTCATGAGGGTGTGAGAGTCAAAAGAACTCATTTCAGATACTAGTGGGAGTATCTCATCCAAATGACTGACTTCTTTTGCAAGCTTCTCCTCCATCTTGTTTACTTCATACAATGTTTCACAAGCATACTGGATGAGAGAAATGATGTCCAGACACAATTCCTTTCCTTTCTCGATGATTTCCTCAATCCATTTTTCATAGGATTTTCCCCACATCATGTAATCATGTGCTTTTTTTATCACCTTGGGGTCAATACTACTGATTGGGGGAATATCTTTGATCGGAAGGGGAGGTGTTAATTCTACTCTTGAGAAGGGTTGAATGTATGCACTGAGAGCTCTTACATGTTCCTTCAATTACATAATGGTTCACTTGTATTCTTTGATCCGAGCACGAAGATGGGAAGAGGATTCTTTGAACAGGTGAATGTCACCTTCATGAGAAGCTTGACCCAATGAGATGTGAGTCAACTCATAATCAGATGGAGTCATTTCTTCCATGGGCTTGTTGGTCTTAGGCCTGGAAACTTCAACATATTGGTTACCTGAGGTGCCACTGAAGAAGTGGGAAGCTACCTGGGCCTTCTTCCTTTGCTTGGGTTTCAACATTCTAGAGATTTCTATGAGACTGGGAATGGTAGCAAGTTGTGTTGTTCTTGGCCCACTCTCGAGTAATTATTGAATCCATGGAAATGTCTCTTTGGGAGTTACCACGGTGTCAGTCACCTGGAGTGCTTGCAAAAGCTTGTTGTGGAGCTAGCTCTTGATCACCTTGAGAAGACATAATTGGATGTTTGTGCAGAGGAAGATACTACTATGAATTACTTCTTCTTGTCTTGAGAAGATCAATCCTAACCAACTCTCCTTGGCCCACTTAACTTAACTCACCAAGCTCACTGAACTTGTTTTGAACCAAATCACCAGTAGGTGGAAAAAACTTCATGGTGATATTGATTGTTATAGATGACAACAAGTTTCTGCAAATGGACCGAAAAACTGCTATTTTTGGAAACTAGGTCCCATGAGTTGTTATTTTGGGCAGGTTACTTTTTTGCCTTGTTGTTTGCACTGAAGGTGTTCCCTTCACATTTAAACATTTTACATATGTTTTGGGGTCAATTCAAATCACTTTCCATTTTTGGAAAGTTTTTTTTTATTTTTTTTTCTTTTTGACTTTTTGACCCATGTGCCCTAGTTTTTATTTGCGTGATTTTCACCATTCTTTTCTTCTGAAGGAGTTTTTCATGTTTGGAAACTTACTAAAAATGGAAAGTGTGAACTAGTGACACTTACTATTTTTAGAAACTGGACTTTGGGTTCAGATTGATGAAAAAAATTTAGATTCTTTTTGGGTTTTTTTCTTTCAGTCTCTGTTCAATTTTTTGGCTCAATCCGCTTCACAGTTTGATGCAAATGAAGAAGAAAACTCTAGGGAAGAAATTTTGAATGGATTCCATTAAAAAAATCAGTATGTATTTTGAAATTTTGTTTTTTTTAGCTTCAAGGTGTTTGGATAAGGGATATTTTCCCAAAATTTCATGGGATTCGATGCACGGTTTGGAAGATATGAGCAATTTGTTGTTTTTGTGCCCTAGGGTTTCTGACAGCTCTTGATCATGAGTTTTGCTTGAAAAAATTCATTATTCACATTAAAAAAGCAGCATGGAATGCTAGAAAAATGATGGAGGTGATTCAAGGTTTGGAAGTAGAAAAAATGGAGGAGATGAATAGATCCCAACAGTTAGAGAAAATTTGTTGGTGCGTGTAGGAAGAATGGAAGCAACTAGTGACAACTCGACAGTTAGAATTTTTTACATATTTTTTAGTTTTGGAATGGGTTGAACTTTTTTGCACCAATTGCACCAAATTTTTGGTACATTGGTAAAAAATTGTTCCCCATCCCTATTGGGCCATGTGTTGCAACACATTTCCGTTGAGGATGAGACAGGGGCTTGAAAAAAGCACTTTAAAGAAGCTTCTGGGGGCACATGGGTGACCAAGAGATTAAATGGGAGGGATGGGGAGTTTTTTGTCCCAACCATCCCAAATATTTGGTGCACATGGGACACAAAAATTTCACCCTCACCCTGGCTTGACAAGTGGCGGAGCGTGATTGCATGGAGTGGGGGCTGGGAAATGGAGCCTGGGGGCTTAACCTTGCGAAAAGAGCTGAATTGTGGTCATGTGGAGGGTCCAGGGGCCAAAATGGGGTAGGGGAGAATTTTATTACACCTTTTGCACCAAATATTTGGTGCACTTGGTGCAAAAAAGTGTGCCACTCTCCCATTGGTTGGATTTCCAACCCAAAAATTGACTAACTGTTGAAGCTTGTGCCTTGGAGAGTGACTTGTCGGGACCATAACTTGAGTTCCGGAGGAGTTTTTTGATGAAATTTTATATGATTCCACTTGAAAATTACCTTTTGAATCCAATTTGGTGGGTATAATCCTCTGATTCTTCCTCCAAACCCCTAAAAATAGGATTTTTGTTCTATCTTTAATCCTGTGTCTGATAAAAACTAGATTGTAGATAAATGTTCCTAGGTGTTGTGAATAATATGATTTCACCATCCTCTAGGGATCTGAAATAAATTTCTGATGATATTTTTTTCACTCCTAACTCCTTCTGGAGCTCCCAGAATCACTTCCTGAAGCTCAATAGTTTTTTTGGCACTGTGCACTGCTTAGGCCTCCAAGACCCACTTTTGCTGAAACTGCTCCAAAACTTGTGAACCTTTCAAAACCTTCCAAAATTGATTGAAAAATGTTCTTGGCTCTATGGTACACCTCCTTGATGATTTTAGGCCTTTTTTTCCACTCCAAGGGGCGTGCACCAGCTTCAAGAAGACTAGGGAATAACCTTTCCTAAAGCTTGCCAAAAAGCATATCTTGATGAATCATGTTCTAAAAGCACTTGAAATGAATGGATACCCATAAATCACCTATGGAAACACTGACATGACACCTTGAACTTCTCAGAGAGGGGGAAATAGGACTGACTCAGGGATTAGGGTGACCTGGGAAAGTGTTTGGAAAGGCCTACAACCAAAAGTTTTGACACTGGGGTCCGTTGTCATGCTTGAAAATTAGGGATTTTCTTGTTGCACATTTGCATGACAACACCCTTATTCAATTCCCCCCATCTTACCCTCATTACTTCAACTTCAACTTCTTTTACACCTCTTTTGCGGCATCTCCATTGCACCACTTGGGTGTTATTGTTGGTTATAGTTTGATGGTAATTGGGCATGTGAGCTTACAATTGCTTGAGGAAATAATTTTTTGGAGGGGAGGAATGTAAAGTCCCTTTCGCAAGGATTTTTTTTTTTGAAGATAAGCTCATTCAACTTCCTGTGAGCTTAACAGGAAAATAAACGAAAGTGTTTAATGTCATAATTTTTAGTTGTTTTAGTAGTTTTGCATTATTTTTAAGTAATTTTCTAATTATATCATAAAGAAGTCAATTTGGCTAGAAAATGGTGAAAATCCAAGTGAAAAATAAAAAGAAAAAGAAACTCTTATGTCTCTAAGGAGGTTGTCCTCTTTGGAAGGATACTATTTTGAGTTTTGGGGACACTTGTAGCTATAAAAAGGGATCGCTGGAACAATCTTGGAAAAGCATATGCTTGATTTGGCATATAATTAACTCTCTTAGAGTTTGTTGGCTAGATTTTTTAAAAGTTACAAAATGGCTAAGCAATCATGAAGATAAATCTCCCTCATTTATTGGTGAGGCTCCCATGTAATATTTATATCAATTAGATTTGCTTTATTTATGATTTGATGCTAATGTGGATCCTATGTTAGATCTTGGGTCTTATGAGAGATTACATTATTGTTCAGTTATGAAAAGTAAAGTGTTGGGTTTTACTTTAGGCAATTGCATGCTTGGTTCGGTGAGGCTCCCATGTAAGATTTGTCAATTATGGATGCTGAGTAACTATTTGTGGGTTTTAATTTAATTGCAAAGCTCATGAGCCATAGCTAGGCAATTTTGCAGCAAGTAAGCAACTGTAAAGAAATATTTGTAGAAGAGGAAAATAATTGAATCTGGGAAGAAAGAAAGAAAGATGTGCAATCCAACCAATAGTTCACAGAGTTGGTCTCATGCACATAGATAAAAAAAACAAATCTCAAAATACAGAATTTAAAGAAAAGGAAAGTTTCAAATCTAGATCTGAGATAACACAAAGTTTATGCAAAGATCTACACAGAAGTAAGAAACAAATGCACCGTTGACACAAAGTTCTCTGGAAATCTGTCTCTTTTCAATTCCTTAGCTTTCAGAAAGATATCAAGGGTTTCAGCTCAAAGTCTGGAACACAAGAATGTTGATTACAAATTCTGATCAATTTAACCCGTAGGTTCTTCCTCTATTTATAGTGTATAGAGGGCAATTACAAATAGGAATTTTTTAATGAATTCCCGCATGCGGAAGCTATAGAAAAGGGGACAACTGGCAATCTTCCTCCTAGAATTACTCTTTGCATGACATGCATGATTTATAACTGAAAATAGAACCTTCTATTTTGCATGTCTGCCACCTATTTCCAAGTAATTGACTTCTTCAAGTAATGGCTTTTAAACCAATCACTTAAGTTTTATAATTTAATTGATTGCTCAATTACTTTGTCGGAGAAAATAAGAGAAAGAAGAAGAAAGAGGAAAAGAAACTAGAAGAAAGCTGCAACACTCCCAGTCTTGTTCTTTTTCCATATTCTGCATGCGGTTGACTCTTTTTCCTTTGATTCTCACCAAACTAGATCTGGAAGCAGCTGATTATGATTTTCTTACGGGTGCTACCTCTGACATGTCTTCCCCTTTTATCCTTGAAGATTTTGCAATTCTTCTCCAGTATATGCACCAATGCAATGTTTTCGTAAATAATTCAGACAAAACTCATCATCTTTTATTTTTAATTGCATATGAGCAATTTTAAATTCTGGAAAGCACTCCGGGTGAAGGAAAACACAAGTAAATTCAATGAAGGCTTCAACTGGAAGATTGGGAGCACATGCACAAGCTCCTGAAAGGAATTTTCCATGCAATGACTTCCACATGGGCTGCATTAGAAACAAGAGGATGAATTTTTTGCCGGAAGCCTTTGCAATTATGAGAGCTGGATCTATTTCTTCCTCTGATTCTGAAGATATATTCAATGTATCATACATTGACTTATGCTTTCTTCACCAATATGGGCATAAATGAAGTATTCATCAACATGCAGATGCTCTGAATAATAAAAAGAAATCCTTTCCAACCCTAGGTGCCAAAATTGGATGCTTCCTGGCCGTGGAAAATATTTTTTAATGCAAAATCCTCCTTCATTTGGCGCCAAAATCCATCCGGGCTGCAAGCTCCATCAAAAATAATTAATTGCTTCTCCCTTATGGCATCCCATGCTTATATAGCCATGTCCATGCTAATTATGATAATTGCCTTTCCCTATTTTTGGCAATTTAATTAGTTAAAAATCATGCTTCTTCTTCCAATTTGGGTGCCCAAGTCTGCATGCTTCTGATTGTTTTTTTATGAATTTATTTTATTTATTTTTAGCATGCATCCTTGACTTCTCTTTAGCTCATCCACTTGCCTTGACTTTCCTTCTATTTATGGTGCCAAACTTGGCTAGAAATAACATTAATAAATATCATTGAATGCATGTATTAATGCCAAGGTGGGTCAAGACACTTTTTGGCAAAGGAATTGCTAAAAATTCAAAGAATGGAATTTCCACCCTGCAAAGCAACTAAGAAATTCTCTCTTTTCACTTAAGTGACTTGACTTTCATAATGAGAATTTTTACCCTGCAAGGCAGGTAAGAAATTCCTGCTTTTCACTTAAGTGACTTGACTTTCATAATGAGAATTTTTACCCTGCAAGGCAACTAAGAAATTCCCGCTTTTCACTTAAGTGACTTGACTTTCATAATGAGAATTTTTACCCTGCAAGGCAGGTAAGAAATTCCCTCCTGCCTGCCACCTCTAAAATTCCCATTGGCAGCTTAAGTGATTTTGACTTGATGGGAAAAAGTAACCTGCTAGGCAGGCAAGAAATTCCCGCCTGCCTGCCACTACCAAAATTCCCACTGGTAGCTTAAGTGATTCCTTCCAAAAAGTGTGACTTGCATGAAAGATAGCTCTTTTCCAAAAGTGTGACTTGCATTGTGACTTCTGCCTTTAAAATTGCGTGAAAATTCGTCACTTAAGGCAGTGTGGAAATTGGACGCGGAAGGCAACTTTGAAAATTGTGACTAGCATGAAGACTGCATTTCTTTCCTTTTTTGGATTTTTGGTGAAGAAAACACAAGGAAAGAATAAAATTTGCCATTTTTGGAAAGGGTCCGGAAGATGTAGCAGCAAAAACTTGCATGTGCCATAACTTTCATTCCGTGGCTTTGTTTTAGGTGTCGTTTTCTCTAAAAGTGCATATTTTCTCGAGCTCTACGCATTGATGGCAATATTTTTCTTATTTTCATAAAATCCATTTTTGCACCTTTTTGGACCAAGCAACTTCTTGCAATCTTCTGAAAGAATCCTGAGCTCTGATCACCTGTAGACAGATTAGTAATTAAAAATACTGGATAGCTTTTCAAAACCCTAGGCCTGGGGAAAGATCTGGCAAGAAGAATGAATAGGCTACAGGAATTGCCGGAGAAAACAAACCAAAACACAGACAAAAAGAAATAAAACAAAACAAAAGAAGTTGCAGGCAATTGCTCAAAAATTTCTCCAATTAGCTGATCTGCAAAAATTCTTCCCCCAGGTGAATGTTCTGTGGTAATAATGATGGGGTGAAGTGCTTTATATAACCTAAATCCTCCAATTTTAGCTCAATCTATTTTTAAAAGAACTTTATTTATTTAATAAATAAATAAATAAAACACTTGCAGACAAAACCTGGCGAAGGGATAGAGTGAGTTTTAGCATGTGGGTACTTGGGGAATTTTTCTTTTATGACTCTCTGGGGATACCTTAGAGCAATGTGAACAATTGAAGGTAAAAAAAACACAAAACGACATGTTACTTGAAAAGAACAATTTTTTAAAAGGGGTAGTCCCAGATTTCAGGGTGAAATCTCAGGGACACCAGAGTTGGAGCACGGAACTACTTTCTCTTTCTTACAATTGAGGATAGAAACCCTCTTTGCACTCAGTTTGAGGACAAAATCCCCCATTCCTTCATTGGCGGTCTCACACTGAGGTCACACTTGGTGATTACATTCAGATTTTCCTTAGAACATGCCATTTCCAGCCCATTGTGAACCATCTCCTAGGGTAACGACTTGTAAGGTGGAAGGTTTTGGTGGTTCCTAGGACATGACACTCCTTTCTTTATTGATATTTAAATTACTCCTAATTTATAAGGCTGATTACACTTTATAGATTGAACTTTGGGCCTAGGAATAATTATTTCTTGCCATATTTTAAAGTGGGTTCGATGTTGTCACAAAATTAATTATTATACTTCATCCAAGGCTTTAAATATTCATTTCTTGGTTTGTACTTACTTTAAATAATTACTATTGTTCCTTACATGCACTTTGAATGGTGTGAAAATGGTATTGGAAGTAAATAATTACAATTTATTTCTTGTTGTCATAAGATTTCAGAATATTGTAGCTTTCTGTTATAAATTTCATTTTATTGTGATTTGGGTTTGGTCTCATTTCTTCTTTTCTTTCAGATCAACCTGAAAAGGGGCATTACATAATAATTCTCAAGTTCAATTATCTTATCAATGAGCTCCTCTAGTTTCAAACTTCTTGAATATCTTGAGGTATCCAATGTTGGCTTACTCTTTATCCTTCCAATTGCACATAAAATCCTATCATTTGGTCCATTGTATTGAGTATATTCTTCTTCTTCATTTGCGGCTTGTTCTCTCTATGACACAAGTTCTTCTTTGTTATCACTATGAACCTCCACTAAATACCTGAACATTGTGTGGCTTTCATAGCCTCTAAATGAGCTTGCATAGTTCTTATCAGTTTTCCCAAGTCCTAAAGTCTTACACCTCAATCTATGCGACCTCTCACAACATTTATTTTATGTGTTGTAGTGTTTCCTCAAAAGTGCGAGATCTATGACCTCCTAAACCTTCACACCTTCTCCCCAACAATCTTCTTGTTGGAATATGTTTGCAACTATTTTCTTCCCACACTTGCAAATATGAAAAATCACTAATGTTTATCATGTAAACCTCACACATTCCATTGAATAGTCACATATTTGAAGATAACCATGATGATTTTCCACCTACAATATCAAATGTGTGAAATGGTTGTATTCTTCGTGTTTCAACTCATAAGGAAATAAAAAATTGCTCTCATACTAAATGACCCACTCATGGTTAGGGATCTCAATAAAGATCCTCCTTAGATCATGCAACCCACATAGATTTACGTAGAAATATACAAAGATGCAAAAGAATACATATTGGAATTAAACAATAGACACGCAATATTAATGTATTGAATTAAGTCATAGGAATAACATACACATATAGATCGATCGCCAATTATGTAACCTACATTTGAAAAACCAGTTTCAAACCAAAGTCTATGCTCAAAGCAAATATCCAACTCTCACCGATCATCAATTAATTTCCCAAGGAAAATGGGCTTTGTTTATATAGGCATGCAAATGTAGACACTAATTTTTGGTGTCATTCCTCCACTTCATCCCACATTTTCTCTCCTTCATTAGGCTTGCCCATTCAAATCCCATTTCCCACAAAAAATACATATTCAATTAATCAATATTAATTGATTAATTGATCCCCTTTAAATCCCTAATCCTTGTTATATGCTAATATGTTTCATATAAATCCACTATCCAATTAAATATTACAAGATAATCCACATGCACCCCATTATCGAATTAAATATTACAAGATAATCCACATGTACCCCACTATCGAATTAAATATTACAATATAATCCACATGAAATCTATTTTTGAATTAAATATTGCAAAATAATCCACATAAAATCCACTATTGAATTTAATATTCCAAAATCATTCAAATCATGTCCCCCACTCACCTAATCAAGGTTACTTTTTCAAATTAGAATTACCTGCTAACCCCTAAATTAACCCCATCTTTGAAGGATATAAATAATAGCCTTCCGCCCTATTTCAGGAAAGTTAGAAGCGATAGAAAAACTCTGGCATTATAGCTTCACTCATATCATCATCATACCATCATAATGCTCTTGTAATGCCACTTGTATCACTATAATACCATCTTGATGGCCTTATGCTCTTGTAATCCCCTAGCTATCCAATTCTCTTACAATCTCTCCATCCCTCCATATTGATGATATTTTGCGAGAGCTCTAGGCACTTTGGTTCCTAGGATTGGTTTGCTTGGGTCACCATCAATCATATGTTCTTCTCTTGGATCACTACCGAACCACGTGGGTTTTTTTTTGTATTCCTAGATTATTAGAAATAATTAACACAATATCATAAAAACACATAATATAAAATTCATCGGGATTATTCATTAAGAGAGAGTTACATATATAGATCAATTAACCCCTACAATGGTGGAGTCAAACATGATCTTCAATCCCTCATAATCTCAAATCTCCTAATATCTCTTTAATCCCTTTATTATCTCACACACCAAAATAGCTGTGAGTTGTTCTCACAAACACATCAAACTAACTATATTATTAATATGAGTTAAACTCATTATTAATAATATTACAATTATAAATAATGTTACACAATATATTTGTAACATTCACTCCCCTATTGTTAACATTATTAATTCCCAATATACACTCCCCTAATGTTGACATGGTGGAAAAACATTCACACACTTATCTGCAATATGCTCACCCATGTGGCATGCCCAACTTGGCTCATGACCTTGATCAAAAGAAAGGCTATCTCCTTCCATGGTTTTAACCAGGTTTACCACAAACCTTGACGTGACAGGAACCATCAACTGTCCACCTCATGTGGTTTTCTGGATCTTCCACAAACCATTTCAAGATCCACGAACTGACTTACATTGGTGCTTCTGATCTTCTGCAATGTTCTGACATCAAGAGAAAATATAGGAAATATTGCTCACGCAGGAGCTCACTTATTACAATAGTTGAACAGGTATAAATCATTTGTTCTTATTTCAGAAAAGTAAACACACAACTGAAATAAAATTCCACAACACCATTATGTGGCCTCGTCACTTGTGGCTGACGAGAGGTCACTGATTGACCTCCTTCCTCCGTTGCCTCCTTCCTCCATGTAGATGATACTTATTTAGTAAAGAAAATCTTCAGAATTATAACCATTTTCATCATTTATTAGTTCTTCTTTATCATAATATTTTTCTTCATAGGTAGCCATGGCATTCTCTTGTAGTTTCCCATCAAGTAGGTCTTGAGCTCTCAGTTTATAGTTTCAACCATATGACAGGTTGTTTACAATAGTAGCAGATAAATGCTTCTTTGAATCCTTGGAAGTTGATCCTTGCTTGGAAGAATATTTAAATCTTCTTTTAACAAATGATTTGTCTTCTTTATTTTTTCCATACAACACACTTTCTTTTGTAATATTCTTATTTTCTTCATTATCAATGAAGAAATTAAATCTTCTAGGCAGGATTTATTTTGCTTAGTGTAAAAAAGTTGGAATAACTGGCAAGCATGCTATTTAGTAATACAACTTTTGCATCATCATCAGGCACATCTACTTTTATCCCTACTAATTTATTTAAAATGGAGCGAAACTTTCTTATGTGCTGCACCATGTTATCACTTTCCTCCATCTTGAGTCCAAACAATTTTTGTTTGAGATCCAAAAGATTGTTTAATGTAGTCCATATGACATTTGAAGTTTTTGATAAATCTATATGATGCAAATAAGCATCAGATAATCCCAGGCCAATAATTGTTGTACTTTTCGATCCTTGCTTTCCCATTTTGGTGGCTTCATCTGCATCAGTTGGTTTACTATCCACAATTTCCCATAGATCTTTGTTAATCAACAACAAAGTTCTAACCTGCCAGTATGGAAATATTTACCTTCAAATTTTTCAATTCGATTCAAATTTTCCATGTCGAATTTTAAAAATTGGACTTAGATTCCACTAAAAATGTGTCCGTAAAGTAATTTCTTTGTTTTATTTACAATTTTTGATATGATCAATCTGCTCAAAAAAACACACATTTAAAAAAAAAACATCATCTCAATCTGAGTTACCAGCTGAAAGTTATGGCAACTACAATTTTTAAATCCACTATCTTTCCGGACCCCTTTCCAAAAATGGAAATTTTTTTGAAAAAAAATTGTCCTTGTGTTTTTTTTCACTATGTCCAAAAATGGAAAAAAACGGAAAACAATAGTTCTAACTCACGATTTCAGAGAAGAATCATGATGGACTCCCCACTACCAAGGAGTCCGTGGCAGATCATACAGAACATGTAAATCAGAACAGACACCCCAAACCACACAACTCCAGGCTAGACCCAACACAGATCAGGAACAGATCTAGGCACGTCCATGTGAAAATTCAGGCGTACATAGGTGACGTCACTAGAATGGAAATGCACAACTCCTTCACAAATACGTATGGAATGCTTGACTCTCATTGCTGGTCACAAGAACCCTGGTGCTCTAATACCAAATAATAAATTTGGTCTAGATTATTAGAAATAACTAACACAATAATAAAAACACAGAATATAAAATTCATCCGGGACAATAATATTCATTAAGAGAGAGTTACATATATAGATCAATTAACCCCTACAATGGTGGAGTCAAACATGATCTTCAATCCCTACATAATCTCAACCCCATCTCCTAATATCTCTCTAACATCCCTTTATTATCTCACACAACTTTAGCTACGTGAGTTGTTCTCACAACACACTCAGACTAACTATATTATTAATATGAGTTAAATACTCATTATTAATAATATTACAATATATAAATAATGTTACACACAGCTCGGAATTGTTACTATCTTGATTATCGTATCATTTAGTATTTCCATTTATCATATCACTGCTTTGAATTTTTTTTATCAGTGTATTTGTTGATTACACTCTTTTTATTAATATGTGGGCTGACATCCTTTCTAGGAAGACTTCCCAGAAACGACTTTTTCGTGAAGCCACCATATATCTTGCTAATCTCATTCGTGTTTTAGTTCTCTTTGTTGTGCAGGTCGAAGATTTATCGCAAATCATCCCTTTTTGTGTACCACATCATCACTATCCACATCAAGAGGTCCCTAAACCCTACCCATATTTGAGGTTTCATGATTTCTCGTTTAACACTAATCTGGACAGGTGGGGAATTCTCGTCAAAATTTTGGCATGAAGGGACCATTGATTGTTTTTTTTGGTTTCACTTTACTTGTCTTGTGGAGGTTTTGTATGTATAACAACTATGCTTATTCATAGTTGTCATCTTGTGAATATTTTCGTTTTTAGGTTTACTTTATTAGAAGTCCCTTGGTTTAATGTTATCTATGTCATTTGATGTATACTTACATCAGTGGATTCTATGTTGTCTTGGAGCGTAAGTTCTCTTTAGTGCTTTCAAGTTGGCTTTGTTATTTGGTTGTTTATATTTTATTGTTCAAGTTTATTATTTCATTATTAAATAAATAATAATAATTAAGTAAATAAATAAAATCAAAAAAAAAAATTGTCCTAAAACTACTCTACACTACCCCCTAATCCTCTCATCTTCCCCATCTCAGACAACTTGATTGAGCTACCCCCATCTCCCTTCCACCTTCACTTCCCTTACCCCTTAAACTACCCATCCTCACCTCCAACTTAACTACCTCATCCCATACACATTACCCTCTCCCTGTCCCGGCTGTGACTCGGCCGAGCCACAGACCTCACCCGCCGACCTCTCTCCCGAGCTCACATCCTCCTCTCCAACCCTCAAACTCCAATCCTTTCTCTCGAGACCTCAGTTCACACATCATTGGCCTCCTACCCACATCCATCCCTCCTGTCACTCAACCAAGCCCTCTCCTTTCTCTAACACTTTGCCTTAAGTCCTCATGACGAATTCTGACAACTTTTCTTACAAAAACATTATTGAACTTGGATTTTCCAAATCATTTCTCTCAAATTCCAGTTTTCTCATAAATAGACCAACATGATACCTATTTTTCATTCAAAAGCATCCCACTCAACTTATCTATTAAATTTTTTGCTTCTTCGCTTGACCCAACCATTGCACACTTATATGATCCTTTATCAGTTAATTTCCCCAAATTCCTCCCTCGATGAGTTTCGATCAACCCAATCTCCCTACCTTAGCTCGCTGAGCAGATCCCTATGCATCCAACTTGCCTGACAAATCCCCTCACCTCGACTCAGCCCTAAACCTTAAGCTCAAGCTCTACACATTCCATGAACTTATCATCACCATGATTTCAATCTTGAGCAAAACCAAGTTTCTCAAACTCATTGCCACTAATTCTAATCCCTTCTCACTGAGTTTTCCTTATTGTAATTGCTAGACTCAAATTTATCTCACATCATTGTTCCTTGTATCGAGCCTGCATCTTTGTTTTAATCAAGAAGCAACCTATGTTCACTTCGATGACCTAATAGTTAACTTCCATCCTACATTTATTTCAAAACTCGATCCATTCACGAACTTGAGCCCATTTTTCCCCAAATTTGAATGGTCGATCTCGGGGCAATATTCAAGTATCTCGGATACAAAGCGGTATACGACCGCATTCCATGAGGATCTCCTCGACTACAGAGCCACCCCAACCATTATTAATTTCATCCACCGCCTACCCTATGTCGGTGTTTACATTAGAACCACCTAACTGGTTGGACCACATGGATTCCTAAAGCATTTTCTGGTGGAGGAACTATTTATTTTATCCAAAATAAGTCAGCATAGTGAAGACTGTTTTTATAAAAGAGGCTTGGTTGACAAAGCCCCTTTCCAACTGTGGCACTCCAAACACCAGCGTCAATAACATTGATCATTCATGCAATCTATAGAATCCGATCTGTAGTTCATTTTATAGTTTATAGTTTAGCTTGTTTATAGTTTCTATTATTTATAGTTTCGCAAAATCACCAAATTTACTTCAAATCTATTATTTTTCATAGTTTATAATTTATATTATTATCTCATTTAATAGTTTATTTCATAAATATCATTTTATCAATTGTATCTTTCTATAGTTTATTTCATAGTTTTCGTTTTGATTTATCAAGTAATAGTTATCTTTCATTATTTATTTCATAGTTTAGTTTATAGTCTAGTCTATTGATTAGTTTTCATATCTTTCGTTTTTATTCTAATTACATACGAACGTGAACTACTATTTTTTATTATTAGATTAATTAATAAGATTTATTTTCGTACGTAGGACCTTCTTTGTAAACACAAACATTAGAATCTTTTTATTTGTCTTTCTTGTATCTTTTTAACCCACGTCAACTAATTTTTATTTTTTTTGTAGGTGAACTCTACAAAGTTGCAACCACTGTCAAATTACGTCGTCAAAGATCAATTGTTAAAACATAAACACACTGTAAATCCACTTTCACCAACCCCTTCCGTAATACTACTCATCGTGCATGGTGCAATTTTAGGGTACCCAAACGTTCCTGGTCACTGATTACCGCTTTCACACATGTCATTATCATGTGCAATCAGATAAAAAGGAAAAGCGCTATCCAGGTATTCCTCATTTTCCCCTATTTTCTCCTTTCTGCATTGCAATTTCCCTTTCCTGTGTGTGTCCTCATCGAAAGATCACACTTTGGGATTTGGTTTAAAAAGAACCTTTCTTTTCTGCATCCTTGCTTGATCACATAGTCTAAGTAGGAGGTTAACCTTCTGCATCTCACATCCTATCACACACAACCTAAAACTCATGCATCTAAATAACACATCAAAACATCTCCTTACCTGATTGACTGTTGGTATTTCATCACCCAACAGGAAGTCACCTGAGACTCTCCCTAGCCAAAACTACTGGAAACCAGCCTTAGACTGTCATTCCTTAGGTACCTTTGTTATCCACTTTTCTTTTCACATATTCTAATTAATCATGATGATAAGAAAGTTGTTGCTTGATTTGTTTGTTAACAAATTACATAAACAAATGTTCGTCTATTTCATGCCTATTGTCACTCTTTCTCAGGTCGAAACAACACAACAATCCACTCCATCCAATGACATCCCTTCCTCTAATGATCTCTCCCAACAAGATTCTAAATTTGAGACCACACCTTCAGTTACCCAACCCCTTGTCTCCATGGTCTCGCCTCATGAGGACCATGTCATCCAAAATTTTCCCCACCTTGGAACCAATCCTCATGTCCCTCATCAATCCAACCTTTCTAGACCAACTACACCCCCATCTCTGGCTCCTTTAGAAACTCTTGGACCTCCTTCTAACCCCATTTATGATGTTTTCCTTCGTAAATCACCCACAATATCTCAATCCTATAAATCTACTCAATTGGTGGATACTATTCCACCCACATCACTTTATGTCAACTCTATTTCATCCGCTAATATGCCTATCCAACCATCTCAACCTTTTAACACTTACATTCCTACCCACCATATGCTCCAACCATCTCAATCTCTTAACACTCATATCCCCACTTATCATTTACCACAACAACTTGCTCAATCTCAACAATCACATCACGTCCCTATTTCTCAACATCAACCTATGCATCAACTTACCCAATCTCAACCCATGACATATATTAATCCTTATCAAACGATACCACAAACACCCCACCCACAAACATATCAACCACCTTATCAAGCTACATTCCATGCCACACAACCAATCCAATCCCAACCTATCATCACATCGAATGATCATATTCATACTTTAATGAATAGGCTGGCTAGTCTAGAAGCCGCTACCTTGGCACCCAAGGTTACTTTATCCTATGAACAAATCTGTAATGAACCGATTCATCTGTTAGTTCCTATCAAACCTTACCCTCCTCATTGGGAGCTTCCCAAGTTCATTAAGTTCAATAATAAGGAAGATCCCCAACAACATCTTTGTGCATTCAAACACGCATGTTATCTTATTACACATGATCAAGACCTAATGCTTCACACTTTCCCCATGTCCTTGGCCAGTCCCGTGTTAGATTGGTACAATAGTATACCTCAATACTTGATATTTTCCTTCACCCAACTCATGCAGTTGTTCTTAGAACACTTTTTGATCAACATTGCACACAAAATCACTATCACTGACCTATACACATCTGATAGTTTGAAGATGATCCATCACGGAGTTTGCATGATGACATGGTGTTATAAACCAACTATCCTTCTCTCTTCCACAAACCAAAATCATCGAGCTCTTTTTGTTCATGTGCGAAGCATATATCATCTACCTTGAAAATCCAATCATTCCAAACCTTTGACGAAGCTTTCACCATGGCTCACAAACTTGAAATGCACACCCTTGAGCAAGGCCATTTAAAACTAAAATCAAACAAACCTAAACATGAATTTACTAAACCATCTGCACATAATGACACATTTAAGGGTGCGGCCAATGCCATGGTTGTTAAGTCCTCATCCACACCTACATCTAGCATGTGGCCTCAATAACAAGCCCCTCAACCAACGCCCAACTACACCCCCTTGGAGAATCATATAGTTCAATATTTGATAATTTTGATGGTGGTAAATCTAATCACACTTCCTCTATCCAACCACTTATATGAATCAAGACCAAAACCCATGTGGTATCGTGAAGACCATTATTGCAAATACCACCAAGTCCGAGGACACAACATAGAGAAATGTCGAAATTTTAAAGATTTGGTCCAAAGACTCATTGATCAAGGTCACCTCCAAATAGATAACCCTAGTGCACCTCTAAATCAACCACTAGAGGTAGTTAAACAACCATTCCCTAACCACACACCGACAAGTCAAACCACCACTGCTACAACCCAAGTGCCCAATGCTCATACTATAAACACTCTTCACACCATGGACCAAGATCCTATCCCATCCACAACTTCCCCTCCTTCATCGCTGATTGCATCCACCTCCTTGGACATTGCCCCTACATCTAAAAACCCATTAACATGTATACCCACAACTACACCAATCATACCTACATCTATCTCAGAACCTATTCCTACATCCACACCTACCACATCAACCCCATTCACAAACATATCATTCTTACCCCTTGAGACACTTATGAAACAACCATTCCCACCTACTTCTACACCCGATATTAATCCTACATCTACTTCATTACCTATCATATCTACTCCATTGGTTACCACATCCCCTTCATTAGATTTGACTACCTTACCTACATCCATTTCACCTTTACCCATTATACCATCCTTAGAGTCGATCCCAGTTCCTCCTTCCACACTTTTTTCCATACTGGCCACATTAACTGTTGTGGCCACATCTCCATCTATCCCTACATTTACCACATCCAAGTCAACTTTGAATATACATACCACTTCATCCACATCTATCATGCCCCAACCTATCATATTCAACCCCTTATCCACATCTACATCAAACCTACCCATCACCACACCACTTACATCTCTAAATGTCCCAATTATGCCCACCTCCCTATTGATCCCAACTACCCATATATCTGTCATATCAAAAAATCCACTTACCCCTACCTTGACCTATACCTATATCCTTTCCCATGGCCACATCACCCATTTTATCCCAATCATCTATACTTAATCCTTCAATGTCTATATCCACTATCACACCGACCACATCCTCTTGATTTGTAAATATATCGATGATACCCCTTGAAAATTTATGGAACAAACACCTCTACCTAAGTCGAATGCAAACGGTTTTCATCCTCCCACTACATAACCAACTATTTCCACATTGGCCAATCCAAAACCTACATGATCCACATCTCACATAGACCTTATTAGCCACATCATACAAACACCTCTTTCTCCATCAATATCCACCCCTACACCATAATATTTAGATCCTCCAGTTGAGATTATTATCATCCCTATTAAGGGTAAACCTAAAACCTAAGACTCTTAAGTCCCTTATGCATCCTCATAAGAAGTTAGATCTTACCCCTCCTCAACGATCCCATATCACCAAATCCCTCCTAGGAACACCCCAACCCATTTTAGGGCTAGGTCCTTCATCTAAAACCTCTCACAACGGTTAACCTAAATCCAAACAAACCAACCTGTCCTCCCAAATTTAATTCATATTCTAAGACACCTAATCTACCCACTCATCTACATCCACATCTGCACCTAAACATCCTATTAAAAACCCACAAGAGTTTTCTTCCCTACACCACCTCTATTGGATATTACACAAAGATCCTTAGACACTTAATCCAAATGTCTGTCATCATGCTTCCACCTATTAAACCTATTGATCCTCAAGTAATAAACCACCATGGTTCAATCCCAATCTCATTTGCACTTATCATTGTGCTCTGAGCCACGCAATTGAGCATTATAAGGCCTTTCAAGCTTTCGTCCATGACTTTATTGAGAAATATGATCTCCTCATTCAGGGGGAACATCCTTCCCCATCCACAACCAATCCAATTCATATTTTTGCATCCCCATCCATTGGGTTTCCTAATACTCCCCCATCCACATCTATTCTACCTTTACCTATCATGCCATCCATAGATTTTATCCCTACTTCCTCTTTCCACACTTCTACCCATGCCAACTGACATCAACTATTATAACCGCGACCACATCATCCTCTCCTTCCAGATCATTTGAATAATATTGGAAAACACTTCAACTTAAAATAAACTTTGAATAATCCTCCTATCTCATCTACAGATACTTCCACATCAAACCAAACTTCGCCTTATTTTTACATCATCATGCAAATACCACTCCATCCACCTGTATCAACCACAACATAACCTTCAGACCCTTCAGTTGAAATCATTTTCATCCCTTCTAAGAGCGCTCCTTCACAATCCAAATCCAAGAACCTTGGTACACTTTCAAAACAATCTCTTGTGCATACCCAAAAGAATATAAACATTCCTCTAAGGACAATAGATAATCTTTTTAACATCATCTATTCTAGGGCCACCTCCTCCATATAAGGCATCACAATCACCAGACCAACCAAAATCCAAACCATCTAACATTAATTCAAGATCCATATCTTCCTCTAGATCTTCAAGTGTCATTAAGACGGAAGAAAAATAGCGGAATGACAAGAATCAATCCACAAAGAAATCTCATACATCCACATTCCAAGAATCTACATCCAAATTCATGTTTAAAGATTCCAAAGAAAATGCATCTCCTAACATATCAATCGAATCCTATGTGGACGTCCTTCAACACTTATTACAAATTTCTGCCATCTCGCTTCCACATGTTAAGGCATTTGAACCAAATAGTAAGAAGCCATCATGGTTCAATTCCCACCTCATTTGTGCCTACCATCGTACCCCGGGTCATGACACTGAATGTTGTAAGGCCCTTCAGATCTTTATCTATGATCTCATTGAGAGAGATGACCTTTTTGAGGATTTTCCCTCTTGTCTACCATTTTATCCACAACTAATCCAATTCCTATTTCTACATCATCCTCTATCGAAGTCGCTAAGTATCCTCCTTCTGTCCTCCATTAACATCTCTCCTTCACATATCATTATCATTCCTCATACAAAGGGTCCTCCCTTATTCATCAACATTGTTTTCTTATGATCCCCAGTCATATACCCAATCCAAATTCAAAGTTATCATCAACATCTAATCTCTTTCGACGTCCACTAGATCATCTACATCTCTGAAGGAGTGTCCTTCCCTCATTATTTATCCTCTTACATCCCCTTCCTCATCCACACATCTTATCCCCATGGCTCCCTTGTCACTATGAGGCTTAATTATAGGATAGGTCCACTTGCAGATTAATCCCTTTCCATTCTTGACATCATCTTATCTTATCAAAATCATCCCATCTCGTCTAGTTTATTGGCCAATCTTATCCACCATCTTCTTATCCTAAGCCCCACCCTTGTGGCCATATTTGTGCTTCCTTTGGTGGCACCATGGATTTATCTAAATACCACCTTTGTGGCCATACTCGTGTCCCTTTTAGGAGCACCATATCCTCATCTTAATTACGCTCTCCTACCCATTATTCTCACTTCCTCATTTCCGAGGTGTTGCTCATATTTTGTGATCTTTATCCATCTCATCCCAAGAAATATAATCTTGTTCAAATCTTATCATCGTCTCATCAAAATTCCACCTTTGTGTCCATATTTGTCCCTCCCTTGGGGGACCATTTATTTTGCATCCCAAATTCCACCATTGTGGCCATATTCATCCCTTCTTTGGGGTACCATTTATTCTCATCCAAAATCCACCATTGGGCCCATACTCATCCATTCCTTGGGGGACCATTTATTCTCATCCTAATCCCACTCTTATGGCCATACTCTTATCCCAAATTCCACCTTTGTGGTCATGTTTGTACCTCTCTTGGGGTACCATTTCTCCTCATCCTAAGACTCACTTTTGTGATCACATTCGTACCCCTCTTGGGGGACCATTTATTTTCATCCTAAGCCCACCTTTGTGGCCATCTATTCATCTTGTTAGGGATGCATATTTTCTTTGCTTCCTCAAGTATAACACATAATTTTTATCTTCACTCATCTATCTCGTCCCATATTCACAAGTTATCATCCTATCCTAACACGGATTTAATGTCGGTAACCTCATCCTTAATGAAAATTAGAACGTTACTACTCTAGAAAGGATTCAACGTGGAAATTTTTCTCCCAACTACATTGGACCTTATATTATCAAACATATGTAGGGATACAAAATGACTCTACTTCATCATATCAATCAGCACACGAAGAAGGAAAATAAATACATGGAGGTTCTATCTTTATAGTAACAGGATCGCCGCTCTATGTAGAGTGGTGGTTACAGAACTGCCGCCCAACCAGGGTGGCGGTCCTGAGACCACCGGTCTACATTGGGCAGCGGTTCTGGTTCTTTCAGACAGAAAATAAAAATATGAAATGAACAACCCCAGAATTTGAAAGGTTGTCCATGTCTCTTCTCCTCCATGACCTTTCCCATTCTCCAGTGCATGGGAGGACATGAGAAAGGCTATAAATACATGTTTGTAGAAGAGAATAAGATCATCGAAGCATGAAAGCAAGTGAGAAAGAAGTTCTTAGTGCTGGAATTGTGTTTTGTAGAAGAATGAAGTGTTGAGACAGAGTAATCAAGTAAGTAGGAGGAAGTGTGAGATATTATCTTCTTCTCTTTCATATTTATTGTAATTTTTGTACTTATTTGTTTTGAATTGGCCAATAAAAGTGGGAAGAAAGAGAAATTTCCCTTCTCGACTGGTTTTTCCTCCTCTGGAGGTTTCCAGGATAAAACTTGTTGGTGTTTATGAGTTTATATTCTTTCCTTTCCTGCAATTGTGGATTCTAAGCATAAGCAAAAATTCATTCACTAGCTATCTCTATCATTTTCTAATAGAAAGTAGAACAACAATGTTTAATTTGTGATTATGTGGATAATTCCAAAGTTGAAGAGTTTACAGATCATTTTGGTATCAGAGCTAACAAGTATCCAGGACTGTGGTATTTGTTCTTGGATTTGTATGACAGTGATGAGATCTAAAGGTGAAGAGGATTTACCTTGCGATCCAGAAATTTCTACAAAGAAGTGGAAACAGAGAATTCGGGGACAAATGGAGGAAGAGAACTTGGTCCGTAGAATCGAGATGTTGGAGACCATGATGGATAGGATGTTTAGAAGGAAAGAAGAACTTGCAGATTTGTAGAAGACAACTTCTGTCAAGCAAGACTCCATGGACTCAGTGGTTCGAGGCTTAGCTGAAAAGTTTGGCATAGGGAGGAGCCACCATGAGGAATATTATGGGAAGAGCATGAAGAAGAGACTTCAAACACAAGAGAAAAGGTAAAATCTGATCATACTCCTTTTAAAGTTGAGATGAAAGTTGAGATTAAAATCTTTGAAGGACAAGTAGATGCAGAGTTGCTTGATAAATGGTTAAAATAGTTAGAAGTCTACTTTAGCATCCATAATGTCACTGAGGCACAAAGGATCACCTTTACACATCTCAAAATGGAGGGACACAATCTGTTTTGGTGGGAAACCCATCTAACCACTTGTGAAAAGAAGAAGTGTCCTATTGTGAAATCTTGGCAAGAATTTAAAGAATTACTTAGAGCTAACTTCTATCCTATTGGCCACAAGACTGACCAAATGATTAAATGGCAGTATTTTAGACAAGGTAGTGGTCAAAGTGTGTAGGACTATACTACGGAGTTTTGGAGGCAGGCCATGTTGCTAAACATGGACTTGGAGGATGAGGATATTCTGACTAAGTACTTGGGAGGACTTCACACTCACCTTCGAAGAAAATTCATCTCCACAAAGCCCAAAGATCTCAATGAGGCATGTGTGTAGGCATACTACATAGATGATGAAAAGAAGCAAGGAGAAGTAGAGCCAAGGGCAAAGCAGTCAAAAAATCAGCAGAAAAAAGAGTATGGGAAAACAAGTAACAAGGGTAAGTGGAAAGGGAAAGGTAAACAAGTTACCACTACTTTAAATACTTGTAAAGATCCCAATAATTTTTGCAAGAACTGTGATATCAATGGTCATACTGACGCTACATGTTGGAAGTTGCATCTGGAGTTACATCCGAAGAACCAAACCAAGGACTCAAAGAAGTCCATGACAAGCTGTAAAAATAGAAGGGGAGGTGGAAATCAAAGATGACTCTGATGTAGATGAAAGGCTTTGATGCACGGCCACCAACATGGACAGCCAGGAAGAGGAGATGAGTAGACTATTCCAGATCAAAATCCAGATCAAGAGAACTAAGGTAAATGCTTTGGTTGATACCGGTTCTCAGTCTAACTTGATTTCTGAAGCAGTTGTAAAGAAGCTTGGTCTTGAGACTTATGAGCATCCACACCCTTATCCTTTGGGTTGGGTGAAGAAGGGTGTTGAAATTTAGGTAACAAGAAGATGTAAGGTCAAGTTTGGGATAAATTCCCAGTATATTGATGTTTTGGAAGCTGACGTTATTCCACTTGATGCTTTTGATGTTGTATTCAGGAGTCCTTACTTGTATATTAGGGATGCTATATTTATGAGAAGGGAAAACTGGTACAGATGGGTCAAGGATGGGATCAGCTACAACATCAGGCACACCAGCATAAGACACAGGTTACTATGGTGAGTGCTAACCAAGAAAAATGACTTATTCAGGAAAATCATAATCAGTTTTGTTTACTTTTGTTAAAGGATAAACAAGATGGGGTAGAATTTTAAGAGATTTCTAACTAGGGAAAGCATGATTTGGATAGTATTATTCAGTCTTTTCAGGAAGTATTTCAGGCTCCCAGTGGGTTACCACCAAAATGGGAAGTAGAGCATGAGATTCAGCTATTTCCAGAGTCCCCTCTACCAAACATCGGGTTGTATAGGAAATCCTTGCTTAAGAGTACTGAAGTAAAGAAACAACTCCAGGAACTACTAGACCAAGGGGTGATACGTCTGAGCACCTCACCATGTGGTTCACCTATTGTGATGGTGCCAAAGAAGGATGGTTCTTGGAGAATGTGCATCGACTACCATGCTTTGAACAAGATCACCATAAAGAACAAATATCCACTTCCCCGCATAGATGATCTCTTGGACCAGCTTCAGCATGCCAAATTCTTCATGAAGTTGGATCTCAAGCTAGGTTATCACCAAGTCAGAATGAAGGAGGAGGATATATGGAAGACTACCTTCAAGACAAAACAGGGTTTGTATGAATGGTTAGTACTTCCTTTTGGGTTATGCAATGCACCCGCTACATTTATGAGATTGATGAATGATGTATTGTGGGATTTCATAGATTCATGTGTCATTGTATATCTAGATGATATCTTGATTTTTAGTGCCACATGGGAAGAACATCTAACTCATTTACAACAAGTCTTGCAAGTTCTCAGGGAGAAACAACTACTTTGTAATATGAAGAAATGTGAATTTTCCAAACAGTCACTTGTCTATCTTGGGCATGTGGTTGGAGGAGGAGAGCTATGAGTGGATCCAAAGAAGGTGGAAGCCATCACTAATTGGCCAACACCAACAGGAGCCACAGAGACTAGGAGTTTTGTGGGAGCAGTACAGTACATGTGGAAGTTCATTCTAGGCTTCTCCATGATTGCAACACCTCTACACACAGTGGCCGCAAAGAGTAAGGGTTTTGACTGGGGTAAGGAACAAGACAAATCCTTTGAGTTATTGAAATACAAGATTAGTCATGCTCCAGTACTTTCTCTTCCTAATTTGTAGCAGCCTTTTGAAGTAGAGACAGATGCCAGTGATTACGCTATGGGTGCAGTGTTGCTTCAAGGAGGTAAACCCGTATGCTATCATTCTGAAACTTTCACTTCAGCAGTTAAAGGATATTCAGTATATGATAAGGAAATGTATGCACTAGTTCAGGAAATTAAAAAATGGAAGCATTATTTGTTGGGTAAAGAAACTATTGTGCACACTGACCACAAACCTCTCTAGTATTTGCAAGCACAGTCTAAATTGCAGTAGGCAAGGCACTACAAATGGATGGGGTTCCTTCAGCAGTTCCATCTGGTGATCAAATACAAGAAGGGTAGTACAAATTTGGTGGCAGACATGTTGTCTAGGCCACCCACATAGGAGAATTTCTCCTATTTGGCCACTATCTCTCAGATCGAGCCCTTCACGAAGGAAGCTTACAGAGAGGCATATGCCCAGGACAGAGACTTTGGGGTGACATTTCAGTAGTTGCAGTCCCAAGGGACTGAAAGGATAGGGATTGAAGATTTTTATCTCAAGGATGGTTGCTCTCTACTGATGGGGGAAGCTTTGTGTGCCTAAAGAAGAAAGACTTCTATTGATGAGGGAAGCACATACCTTGAAAGTAGTGGGACATTTGGTGTTGGTAAGACCCTAGCCCACTTGCAAAGGTATGTGTATTGGCCCAATATGCAAGAAGAAGTATCAAAATTTATACGTGGATGTAAACTTTGTTGTACTAGCAAGCCTAAGACTAGGAAGGAGGGTTTGTATATGCCTTTTCCAGTACCTACTCATCCATGGGAGGACATTTCTATGGATTTTGTAGGAGGATTACCTATGTCTAAACATGGCCATGACTATCTCTATGTTGTTGTTGATAGATTTAGTAAGATGTGTATTCTTATGGCATGTAAAAAGATAATAAAAGCACATGAGGCAGCAGATATTTTCTTTGCTAATGTATGGGTGCATTTTGGTTTGCCAAAGTCTATTGTTTCTGATAGGGATTCCAGGTTCTTGGGGAAGTTTTGGACTACTTTGTGGGACAAGATGGATACCAGGTTACAGAGGAGCACAAATTTCCATCCACAGATAGATGGACAGACAGAGGTGGTGAACAGGACTTTGGTACAGTTGATCAGAGGGTATAATAGAAAATACCCAAGGACTTGGGATGAGTCCTTAGCCTACATTCAACATTCCTATAACCAGGCAATACACACATCCACTATGAAGTCACCGTTTGAAGCATGCTTGGGATATCTACCTACAAATCTGCTAGACATAGTAGTTGGGCAGCAGGATGAGGAGGAGACATGAGACACAGAGGTGACTAGAGAAAACAAATTCATTGAGAGGATCTAGAAAATCCATCTCAAAGTCAAAGAACAACTAGAGAAATCTCAAGCCAAGTACAAAGCTAGGCATGATCAGCATAGGAGGGAACATAAGCTTCATGTTGGAGATAGATTTTGGCTTTACTTGAGCAAGGAGAGACTACAAGGTCAAGCACGGAAGCTCAAGCCACTACGATATGGGCCCTTCACCATATTGGAGCAGGTTGGAGAAAATGCCTTTCGACTTGATTTACCATCATTTATGAGGATGTACTCTGTAGTAAATTGTGAGAACTTGCACCTATATGAGCCATCCATGCTAGATGAAGATGAAGGACTACAGTTTCTACCTTCCATTGAGGATTGCATCTTGGACTCACGAGGTGAATTGGAGGAGGATGTAGTGTTGCAGCAGAAGGTCAAAGAGACTAGGAGAGGTCCACAAGAGTCTTGGCAGATTGGACTGAAAGGAAAGACACCAAGGCAGGCCCGGTGGTACTCAAAGGAGCAAGTGAGGGAATTATTTCCTCATCTACTCCCCCACTAAGATTTTGTGGGACCAAAATCCTCCTAAGAAGGGGAGGTGTGATCCATAGGGATCCAAAATGACTCTACTTCATCAGATCAGTCAACATGAAGAAGGAAAATAAATACACAGAGGTTCTATCTTTATAGTAATAGGATTTTGCTCTGTGCAGAGCGGCGGTTACAGAACCAGGGTGGCCGCCCAACTAGGGTGGTGGTCCTAGACCACCGGTCTGCATTGGGCAGCGGTCCTGGCTCTTTCAATAGAAAATAAAAATATGAAACGAACAACCCCAAAATTTGAAAGGTTGTCCATGTCTCTTCTCCTCCATGACCTTTCCCATTCTCCAGTGCATGGGAGGACATGAGAAAGGCTATAAATACATGTTTGTAGAAGAGAATAAGATCATCGAAGCATGAAAGCAAGTGAGCAAGAAGTTCTTAGTGCTGGAATTGTGTTTTGTAGAAGAAAGGAGTGTTGAGACAGAGCAAACAAGTAATTGGGAGGAAGTGTGAGATATTATCTACTTCTCTTTCATACTTATTGTAATTTCTGTACTTATTGTTTGAATTGGCCAATAAAAGTGGGAAGAAAGAGCAATTTCCCTTCCCGAATGGTTTTTCCTCCTCTGGAGGTTTCCAGGATAAAACTTGTTGGTGTTTATGAGTTTATATTCTTTCCTTTCCTGCAATTGTGGATTCTAAGCATAAGAAAAATTCATTCACTAGCTATCTCTGTCATTTTCTAATAGAAAGTAGAACAACAACGTTAATTTTTGATTCTGTGGATAATTCCAAAGTTGAAGAGTTTACTGGAACTATGTGGTCTACCATCACTTCCTAGAAATGACCTTAAATATGGGCACCACGGCTTTGTCTATATAATTTTCCTTATGGATAGGTTCTCCCTTTTTGGTAATAACTCCACGATCATTACACCCATCACCTTCTTATCTACCTATTGAAACCACACTACATCCAAAAATGGATGCTAAAGGTGTCACTTGTACATATCATTGTCCTCTCCTAAGTGGTCTACCTGGCTATACCCAGCTCTTCCCCATAAAAAAAAAAGAAGAAAAAAAAAAAAGAGAAATTCAAAATTATGGATGCTCCTATCTCACACTATCTTCTCTAAAAAATAGACTGATCCCTCGAAGGACAATTTTTCATTAAAAACATATTAAAAATAGACCTAATCCCCTTGAAGGAACAACTATCATGCATATCTTATCTTGCCATCTAAAAGCAAAATTCAAAAATCCAAAGGCAAAAGAAAAAAGTAGACCATACCCTCGAAGGATGGCTACTTTATTGTATCATGGTAGAAAAGGATTCCCGCATTGATCAACCTTATATATATCATAACATCCTAAGAAAGCTTCCCACATCAATCAACTTTCTCATATACATTGCATAACTTCCCACATTGATCAATTTTCATCTTCCCCCTTCCCAGAGCTAGTGCATATTCCTAGGAACACCCACCTATGAAGAACCCTCTTCCCGCGTATAAGTTACATCTCAAACCCCCTTTTCGTGTCGGCATTAGGTTTATGATATTATTGCATCCATGTTTCCTTTATGGCCTTCTGGTATAACTAACTATCATTGGTTATGTGTTAACATCTGCTATTGGCTACAAGTGCAATATCCTTCAGTGCTTCTCTTTCTTGTTTACCTCCAATCCGGTTCAAAGACATGGTTTCCTCGTATGCTCCTTGCTACGATTATGTGGCATTTATCTTGATAAGGTCACATTTTATCAATATCACATTCTTATATATCTAATTTCAAACTATGTCATCTATATCCATATGTTTACTTTTAAGGATGACATCTATTAACATCATCCATAAATCCATGAAATCTGTTAATGTCTATGAAAACTATCTCTAATGCACTTTTCAGTTTGGGAATTCTACTTGATCTCCATTGTAGTTTGTGAATCCTACTTGAGGATCCCTCTCAAGGAGAGTTCATTATCCTATAGCTCCTCATCCTCCACCATGGCCAACATGTCCTTTCTCCATCCATCCTCCTACATCACCTTTATCTTTCCATCAATTATCCACACATCACCCTTCTCACCATTCATGCATCCCATTCTACCACATGGCATGACATCACCCTTCTCACCATTCATCCTTTTCATCTCCAGCAATTTACTTAACTATTCACACTTGACAATCTTACTCAAACAACCTGTCATTCTGGACAAGGCCTCACATTCTCACATCCCCTCCATTGATGTTTCTTCCTCCTAGTCTCCCCTACCAATCAAAATTTTTCTCCTACCATTACCCTTTCTCAACCTATCAAATAGCATAATTCATCCACCATCTCCCCCTTATAATTATACTTATTTCCCCCATTTTCCCTTTGATCCATCATCCTTCATACCACTACCTTCTTTTCACGTCTTGTTTCTTCACCTTTACCTCATTCATCCTCATCATCCACATCCTCTCCTCGCCTTTAACCTTTTCATAAATCTCCTTCCGTCGCTCAAATTCTCCCACATATCCAATCTCATGTCTTGTCGTTATCATTGTTGGTCTCCCCCTAAAATTATTTCATGATCATCCTCAGTTTCCATGCTAATAATTATTATTTTGGTCAACCCCTAAAATCACTCCACATCACTCTCCACTACCTTTTTCACTCTCTTCATTCTTTTTCCATTTCTTTTCCATTCCTTCCCCCATCTTACACCAACAATAATTATTTTTGGTCTTCCCCTAACATCCCTTCATTGGCATTGCCTCTTCCATTCTCCATTCCCCTTTTACCCTTCTTCACTTTTCCTCTCATCCTTCACCAACAATAATTATTGTTGGTCTTCCCCTAATATCCCTTTACCAACATTGCCTCCTTACTCCATCATCCTTATTTCTTCCTCCCCTTCCTTATCTCCACCTCATCCTTTCATCCTAAATAATTATTGTTCTTCCCCTAACTTCTTCATTGGCATACATACCTTCTTTTCATCCTCTTTCCTATATTGTCCACCTCTACCCTTTTTGTCTTCTTCTTTGCCATCTTCTACCCTTTATACTTATTTCTTCATCATACATCCTTTTTTTAATTATTTTCCATCATAATCCTCTTATCCTTATCTCATGCATTTCTACAAATTTTCCCCTCCTTGTCTCATGCCTTTCCTTACTTTCCCATCCACTTTGTCTCCTTCCTTTCTATCCTATATTTTAATTCCTTCACCTTCCACATGCATTTCCATGTATTTGTACCATATTTATGGTTTTCATTATTCTATACTTTTCTTCATCTATTCAGTTCCTTTTCTTCACTACCACCTTTCTCTGATATTCTCCACATCTTGCTGTTCTTTTCTTTAGTTTCTTCCCTTTTTCTTTATTCTATCATCTCTTTCGTATTCTTCAAGATTCTTCATCTTCTTCATCTCCCTCATTGTTATCTTTTCTATATTCTATCTTCTACTTTAATTTTGCACATCTCTTCCTTTTCTAAATTTTCACCTCTCCTATGCTCACCCTTTCTCATCTCGTCTTCTCCTTCATTCATCATCCTCTTCCTATTCATCCTCTTTTCTATCATATTTCTCTATTTTCTTTTTCTCCAGACCCATCGCTTTCAGTTCTCTATTCCCTACCTCCAATTTTCTTCTTCACCTCCTACTTCTATACTTTCTTTCTTTTCTCCTTTCTATCATCTCTATCCTCTTCTTTAAATTCTTCATCTTCCTCATCTCCTCTATGTTTCCATCATTTCTCTATCCCTCCATCTTTTATCTTCCTTCATATTCATCACCTCCCTCCCTTTATCTTTTCCGCTACCTTCATATTGCACATCTCTCTCCCTTTTCTATGTGTTCACCCTCTAGTCTCTTTCATCTTCTTCTCATCTCTACTTTTGTTCACTCATTCCCATCCATCATCCTTTCCCTATTATTCCTTCCACCTCTTTCATTTCTTTTTCTCCTCCTCCACCATGTCCACTCTATTCCATACTCCTTGTCTTCTTCACCTTTTCCTTACCCTTCATCAATCACTCCTCCTGTCCATTCTCTTTTTTTTCTTTCCATTCTCGATCGTTACTTCCTTCAACACATCTTCACACTTAACATTCAAGGTCACCAAAAATATCTACCCATTTGTAGACCGCAACTTCTCCATTTTATTACACCCCATTCTCATCCTCCTCTCTACGACCGACCCCTCCTTTTTTTGCAAGATTCTTCCATTCTCATCAGCCCTCTCGAGGGGGAATTATCACATATATCCCTCATCACATCTTCCCAAGGAATTTTTGTCTTGGAGGATACCATAACGGTCATCACATACATCCCTCTATTTTCCCTCACACATGTTTTCTCTACTTTTTGCTTCAGTAAAAGTAGATTGAATTCTTCCCCTATTTTCACATGAGAAAAAGGAATGCTTTCTCTTTTCTTCAATCATTTATTGGAAAATACCTTTCTTAAGAAACATGTATTCAAAACCATAATTATTCCCCCTTTGGGAATTTTATCCAACATTGGAACTATCCCTTTCTATTCTCAAAGTCCACCTTTGTGGCCATAATTATTTCCCCTTATAGCATTTTGTATCATCACTTTTTCGCATCTCACCTTTTGACCATATTCGTGCCCTGTGTTGGGGCATCATTATTTCACATCCCCATCCTTTACGCATGCATACCTTTCACTTGATTCCTCACATATGAAGGATTTCACATTATTTTCGCATTTGGTTGCACATAGTTTGATGTTTTCCTATGACCCATTGGTCCTCTTGGCTCACATCCATTTGAGAGGTTTCCCATTGGATTCCCTCCATTTCACATTAGTTTTTCCCCACTCACTGGTCCATAGAGCATTATCATCATCTCCATTGAGACCACTCTTTTTCCCCTACCAACGTGATATCATGAGTCACCACCATAGTTTTTTATTGTTGTTGAAATCCTTCTTGCTTGGGGCATCTTTCCTTGCCTTATCATTTTACCCATTTATCTTCACCCACCCAACCTTCAACATATATCTCTTTCAAACTCGTGATTGACGTCCCTTAGTTCATCAATCCCAAGTTTGAGGGGGAACACTCAATCAATCATCTTTTCAATACTTCATCATTTTTGTCTTGCAGCTTGCCCAAATGCAAACCACTCATCAAAAAGGGGAAACTATAGACACCAATTTTTGGTGTCATTCCTCCACTTCACCCCACGTTTTCTCACCTTCATTAGGCTTTCCTATTCAAATTCCTTTTCCCTCCTAATTTCATTTGAATTCATTTTCCCACCAAAAACATATTAATTAATCAATGTTAATTGGTTAATTAATCCCCACTCAAATTTAATATTCAAAAGTGGTCCATGAATATTCCATCAATTTAATGATTTTAATATTCCAAAAGTGGTCCATGTAATCCCACTAATGAATTTAATATTCAAATATCACCCACTCATATCCACATCCAATCTAATCCAAGAATTAAATATTCCAAAATATCCACATCCATCTAATAAATGAATTAAATATTCCAAGATAATCCACATGAAATCTATTATTGAGTTAAATATTGTAAAATAATCCACATGAAATCCACTATTGAATTTAATATTACAAAATCATTCAAATCATGTCCCCCCACTCACCTAATCAGGGTTACTTTTTCAAATTAGGATTACCTGATAACCCCTAAATTAACCCCATCTTCAGGCTATAAATAAGAGCCTTGCCCCCCTCTTTCAGACAAGTTAGAAGTGATAGAAAAACTTTGGCATTATAGCTCCACTCATATCATCATCATACCATCATAATGCCCTTGTGATGCCACTTGTATCACCATAATACCATCATGATGGCCCTCTTGATTCCTAGCTATCCAATTCTCTTATAATCTCTCCATCCCTCCATATTGACAATCTCTTGTGGAGCTCTTGGCATTCTGCCTCCTTGGATTGGTTTTCTCAATTCACTATCAACCATATGGTCTTCTCTTAGATCATGACTGAACCATGTGGGTTTTTTTGTGTATTCCTGTTATCAATTATCATTTTGATTACTATCTCGATTATCGTATCATTTAGTATTTCCATTTATCATATCACTACTTTGAATTTATGTTATCATTGTATTATCATCCATCATTGATTACACTCTTTTATTAATATATGGGCTGACATCCTTTCTAGGAAGCTTTCGCTTCCCGAAACCAAATTTTTTGGGCTAGCCCACTATATGTCTTGCTAATCCTCTTTGTGTTTTAGTTCTTTTTGTTGTGCAGGCCGAAGATTTATCACGAGGACAATCATCCCTTTTTGCGCCCATACCACATCATCACTATCCACATCGAGTTGTCCCTAAACCCTCCCATATCTAAGGTTTCATGATTTCTCATTTATCTTTCACTAATCTACACAGGTAGCGGGAATTCTCATCAAATCACAAAAAGACTCGAAGGATATCTAGTCAGCTTAACCAAGACCTCATTGGCATTAGTGTAGCTTTGTGGTTATTCGTGTGACATACAATAATATTCTTCAATAATTTATAGTTCATTACAACTACCAACAACATTTTGCAGTGTTTTGTAGCTTCCAATAGAATCTCACAACTTTCATAGTTTGTCCTCAACACAAAAATGCTACACAAACTACTCTAACTATTTTTGGTTAATACAATATTTCCTGTGAACCTAAATTCTTTTACATCAATACTCCTAGGATTTTATATACTTATTTTAAGTAGATCTTGTAAATTTTCTTGGATCTTAATTTTAAGGAATGTTTGACCTTTGCCAACATTTTTCTAAAGATTTTACTTTATAATGTTTTTTACACCTATAACTTTTTTTCCTTTATTTACCGTAATTATTCATCGTGATTGAGTAGGAAGAACCTCATGGAAAGATTGTAATTATGAGGAAATATATGAATTATTGAAGGATGTGATCTATTTTCACATACCTCTTGGTTGTATCTCCTTATTAATTTCTATTATCTTTTCGATTTGTTGGAGTTTTGCTTGTACTCCTTATTCCTTATTATTCTATATTCTTAACTTTGCTTTGTAATTGTCATTGATATTAATATCATGATTATGTCAATAGGCATCCTACAATGGTAGTTGAGGGTTTGTGGTGGGGGGATTACAACATTGTGAGTTGTTAAAAATCAATGTTTGACTTTATATATGATGTCTATTTGACTGTTACATGATAATTTCAACCTTAAAATGGATGTCCATTTGACCATTACTTAGAATTTTTCATCATTATTTTATTTTAATATAATATGCGTATGGTGCTTAAAGAAGACAATCAAGAAGTGTAGACATTTTTTTATTTGGAAAATATTTTATGAGACTGACAACATGGTGTGGCTAAATTGACGACATTTTTTCACCAATGAGTAGGAAATTGTGTGGAGAAGGTAGAAGATTTATTAATGAATGTGTAAGGTGAAAATTTTAAGATAAGTGCCTCCTACAGATAATTTAAAAGAAGTTATAAAAATATGATAACTAACACCGTTAGATGCTTGTGTTTTTTTTATATTCAATAGAGATTTTTCCTCAGCATGAATTGTGACTTCCATTTTTTTTTTGTGCACTCTAATCTAATTTAGTTGTAACTGATGTTTATTCAAATAACCCTCAATAATGTTACCAAGTAATTATACAATTCTTTTTATTTCAATTGTTTCCCTTCCAAACAACATTATGCATTTTTTTGGTGAAATTTCGATTCGTCTTAAGCAATGGATATGAAAGTGTCTTACTAAGATGAGGATTTTCAAAGTTAAGAGTTTAAGTTCTTTCTTTCCTCCATACTTTACTTTAAGCTCATCCCTAGATTCATTCTCTTCAATACCTCCCCAACTTTCTCTTTTGTATTTATGACGTATTGGCCCTTTGGATTTTTTGCATTATTTTTCTTCTTGATCTAAATCTCTCTTTTTGTTGTGTCAAAGTGGGATAGCCTATATATTAGAGTTTTCATATTTATTTTGGTAAAATGGGTGTTCTAAGATCTTCATTTGCTTCTAGATATAATTTATTTTTAATTGTCAAAATTTTGTATACTATTTTCCAAAAATGGATTTATCTAAGTCTATATCGAATTACAAAGGTTAATTATATTCTTCATATATTTTCTCCTCCAATAAGATACATAATTGTTGAAACTAGAGTAGTTGCATAATTTTAGGAAGGCTCCACTTCCAACTCTTGTAGAAAACAACTCTCATATTATACATCTTATGTCATAGTATCCCTTTTTATCATGATCCATGTGAATTAGGAATCTTTTCTTATGCTACAACACCTTTTATGAATCAAACCATTCTTTTAACTCATATGTTCAATTTGTAATGTTATTTTGATTTTACTTGTAACATGTCTATATTTAAACAAACAAAATAATAATAAAACAAAATATAAATGAAGGTAAGTATTTACATCTACAAAAGATAAATTACATTTACAAAACCAAATGGTAATGAAATCTACCTTTAAAATATTGTCTAAATTGATAATGAAAATATATTGAGGAAAAAACGCTATGCAACTCTGGCACAAAACTGGAGTTGGCTCTTCTAGGGTTTCCCCTTTCTAACTGTCATAGCGCGGCCTTTTCAGGCTCTGTGGGAATTTATTGCTATAGTCTCTACTAGGGTTTCTCACCCTCTGGGCATCCCCTATATAATTTGCTCGCCATCTTCAAACCCGGTTGTTTCAACCATGGTAGGAGATAGTGGAGCGAGCAATAACACTGCCAAAAAAGTGACCCATAAAGTTCATCCCGAAGGTTTTTTTCGCGAGCTAA
This sequence comes from Taxus chinensis, assembly GCA_019776745.2. Classification (NCBI taxonomy): domain Eukaryota; kingdom Viridiplantae; phylum Streptophyta; class Pinopsida; order Cupressales; family Taxaceae; genus Taxus; species Taxus chinensis. Next base: position 162,519 of record JAHRHJ020003216.1, read on the forward strand.
TCTTTCTCCTCCTGATGCAGTTCTTCCCATTCCTGAATTTAATGTTGTTTTTCAATTATTAGAACAATTTTTCCTCATTGGGTATTTTTTTGGGCCGAATCCCCTTTGAAAGCATGCTCAAATCCTAGGTTAGCACAGTCTGAACCCCTCATGGAGTCCACCTGGATAGTGTTCAAAACATGACCAAGGGTTTTCTTTATTTTTGTTTCTCTGACCCTGCTAATGCACCCAATATTCTGGCTAAGCAAGCCACTTGGTATGTTTGTAACTCGTTGCTTGTGTTAACACCCTCACACAAGGACTCTGTGGATCTAAACATACCACCCTTAAATTTACTGTATGGATTTAATTTCCTAGTCTTCCTCTGCCATGCGTTCCTTTTCTACCGTAAATTGTCACTTCGGATGGGGCGGGTAGTCTACTTGGAAGCCAATAATTTTTTACCAGGCTTGTCCACAAAGTGAGTATGCATTGAGATTGATCTCTTGCGGGATCTCAAAGAATTTTTGGATATTCAAATGGGTGATAAACGTTATTCCCAGCGGGTCATGTATATCAATCTACCCAACAATTGCTTCCGTTGTCAAGCATCTAATCACAAGATCAAGAATTGTTCGATTTATGTGCCCTGTAACCGCACTGTGGCCAAAACAACTCCTGAGCCAGTCAAACCCCAACAGGAGGAAGGTTGGAAAGTCACTGGGGGCCGGCAAAATAAGAACAAAGCCCAGAAATCCAAAGCCTCTAGCTCCCATGGTCATCGGGAACCAGCTGTTAAGGAGAAATCTCTCAATATGCTAGTTAAGGAACCTATAGCTACTATTAAAGAACCAACTATTGTTGTTATCTCAGCTACCCCATTGCAAAAGTATTCCATCATGCCCCTCGTGGCGTCGGTTCTCATGGACTAGACAAATTTTCTTTCTCATGTCCCCATCCCACATTCAGTTCCACTGCTACTTCCAAGCAACTCAAGAGGGCCTTTCCAAATGACCTCGAAGTCCTTCTCACATCTCTCGAGACCATATCCCAACACGCAACATGGATTCCACTGAAGTGGAATATAAAATTGAGTAAATCTACTGAAAAAAAAGTTGATCTGCAAGATTTATTGCAGGGAAATTGACAATTTCCAAGCATGACAATGATACCCATGTAGCAAAATTTTCATGTTTTACCATTCCGAGGCACCCTGGGTCTACCCAGTCAGTCCAGTAACCTCCCAATTGGTGTTAATTCATCCCCCTAGGTGAATTAGGAAATTCAAGTCAATCCCCCTAGGTGATTTTAGGAGTTCTTGAAAAATGCTATCTCTGGGCAATGTTGGGAAGGGCTATCACTGGCCTTCCCAGGACTGGAGCAACCCCTTGGAGTGGAACGGAGGATCCAAATCCAACATGGAGGTGAATCAAAGGCCTAGAAACATCATGGAAGTGATTTTGGAAGATTCAGGGAAGATTTGGGGAGTTTGGAGCAGTTTGATCAAAATCAGGGTTTACAGGCCTAGGCAGTGCACAGGCCAAAAAAGCTACTGAGCTTCGGAAGGTGATTTTGGGAGCTCTAGATAGAGTTAGGAAAAAAAAACATCTTCGGAAAGGGAATTCCAATCCCTACAAGATGGTGAAATTATTTTTTTCACAAAACTTTGGCGCAATGGTTCTGCAAGCAAGTTTTCTCATGCACAGGTGGAGTACCAGATAAAAAATCCACTTTTTCAGGGATCAAATGGATGAATCAAGACCTGATACCCCAACCATTGGATTCATAAGGCCATTTCCAGTCAATATCATATAAAATTTCATCAAAAAAGTCCATCGGGAGCTCAAGATATTGTCGTCGCAAGTTGTCCTCAAGGTTCGGGAGTTAGTCAAATTTTCAGCTCCAGGAGCTTGGCGGGATTTTGTGTCCCTGACGTCCCTCAAGGTCAGGGACATCAAGGTTGGGAAAATTTTCCCAGCCCCCTTGAATCCCTCTAAACCCACATATGACCTCCAGGATCACCAGTTCAGCCCCCAGGTGCTTGCGGGAGCTTAAAACCTTCACCGTCGGATCTCCGCCACGTGTCATCACCTGGAGCACTGTGGAATTTGATGTCCCTCATGTCCCTTTGAGGTGAGGGACATATAAACATTGAAAAATGCACCCAGCCCCTAAGGAGACTCCTGGTCACTCATGTGACCTCTTCAAGAGTGAATTTCCAGCCCCCAGGTGCTTGTCAAGCCTTCATTCCCAACCGTCAGATCTCTGCCACGTGTCATCACCTTGATCACCATGGAAATTGATGTCCCTCACATCCCTTTGAGGTGAGGGACATCAGGGACATAAAAATGCACCCAGCCCCTTCTGTGCATTTTTTGAATAATTTAAATCCGGCACTTAGCCATTTTTCCCCCCATTTCTTCTTCATAGTTCACCCTGCCATTGCTCTGTAACTTGTCACCATTGCTTCTCACCACCACTCCACCATTCCCAAATATCAAACCAGCTCTACCAAAAAAATAAACACTCAAATCCATGAAAATACATAGGTCTTAGGGGAAGGATTGATCAAAAGTGTTGAAGAAATGAAGAACGAGGAGAAAATGAAGATTTTTTGCCAGATAACCATGAAGTCACCCAATCAAAAAATCTTCATATCTTGCAAGATACAAGTCAGATTGAGGTGCCATCTTTTGTAGACTTCCACATTTTTCAAGACAATCAAGATGCAACAAATGGGAGGTCGAATGGTGCCCTAAAACATTTGTTCCAACAAAATCCCCATTTCGTGCACCAGCTCACATTTGTCAGATTTCCCATCAATCTGGCAATGGAAACAAGCTAAAAACTTGCACATGGACTCCAAATGAAAAACCTATCACAATGGAGTTGTTTTCATCATGAACGGAGACAAAAACCAGACCTACAAATTTTGAGCTCCATTAATGGCCGCCATGGCAGCTCCGTGCTTGAAGCCACTGCCAGGTGAAAATTTTAAATTTTATTTCCATGCATTCTAGTGGGAAAAATTATGTGAAATTCAGAGGATGTGATTGTGATGATGAGACGAGTCCAAAAAAATATGTTCCATCACAAACTGAGCACTGGAAATCCACTTTCTAAAAATAGTAAGTTTTCCTATACAAACTTGCTATGTTTGGAAAGTCATCATCAAAAGCAGTTGTGACAAAAGCAGTGTGCACCGAAGGTCACCAGGAAGTCAGAATGAGTGTTCAGAGTAGAAAACAGTGAAAATGACCACTTACTAAAAATAGTAAGTTCCCTATATGGGTGCTTACTAAAAATAGTAAGTCAACCCAAGAAGTGGCCGAGGCAAAGGTAGTGTGCACAGGATTGAATGAAGAATTTCACCACATCAAGATGGTCAAGAAGAAGCAAGAATCACCTCTTACTATAAATAGTAAGTCTCCCATGTGGGTACTCACTATTAATGGTAAGTCATACTCAAGGGGTAGTTTTGGAACAATGGGACATAGAGGGATGATCATTCAGGTCAACACCATCATTCGGGATCATCCATGGGCATTGCTCATAGGGAATTCGAGACTCATCTCAGAGAATTCAACAGTGTCTCCCAACACTCACTTCATGGCTCGAGTCACAGGAATATCTTGTGCGGGGTGTAAGTTGCGGTCATTGGTAGAAATAGTGTTTTTAAACACTCATTCCAAAGCATCTGTGAGCCAATTTGAAGGAATTTTCACATGAGTTTGAAGATTCAGAGTTTCATCTACATTGGGCTTTCCATCAATGAGGATCATCAGAATTCATCAGGGGAAACATCTTCTCCCCTTCTTCTCTCTTCTCTTCTCTCTCTTCTCTTCATCCCCCAACTTTCTCTCTTCTCAATGTTCTAATTTTGCATTGGGGTTAAACTTTTTCATATGTCTTAATGTTCCTAATGTAATAAGTCACCTTTATGTTATAAAAAGGGACTTAAAATTTTCCTAGGAAGTTGAAAAGTTTTAAGTTGTGTGAGGACATATGAAAAGGCATTGGGGGTAGATGATGAGTCACCTCTCATTCTATAAATTGTAAATCCATTCCCATTTCAAAGGGTTGGTGATTGATTTTGTAAACTCAAGAGTTTATTGTACTTTGAGAGAACAAAGGAGATATGCATTTTCTTCCATTTTCCCCCTCACTATTTTCCTCCATTCCCACAATATATACAAATTTTGTTTAAGCAATCAATACAAGAAGAAGGAGTTTCTAGCTTTCTTTGACTAAGGGGTTTCTTGATACTTTGTGATCAATAAATTCTATTTGGTCTTGTTGCTATTTACAGAGTTGTTTCTTCTCATAAATGCATGTGTTGAAATTTCTAACTAGTGTGTGTAGGAATATGATTTTCTACCTGCAACATTAGTTCTCCTATCTCATTTCTCACTCCCTTTTCCCACTCTTCAGACAAATTCTTCTCTAGCAAGAGATTGCTAGCTTTTCCGCAGGGTCAGTGGAGTGCCCCTATTGGATCCCCAACCATAAGGCCACCTAGAGAAAAATCAATTTCACTCGCGCATGCATATACGACAGCTGGATCGGTTAAGTAGAGGGACTTAGACTCCTAGAGCATTGGCAAGAAACCACCAATTTGTCCCTGACAAATTTTCTTGCCAACAATTTTTGGTGCCCACCGTGGGGCAGATTTAGTAGCATCTGCACCCAAAATATGACCACAAGGTCCAAAAATTCAAAAAAAAAAAAAAAAAAAAAGTTCATGAAAATCCATTTTTGAAAGATACACTGTCAAATTCCTACACGTGACCTTTCATATTCCATAGTGTCCTTTCATGTTCCCACTACAAGAGTTTCCAAAAGTTGGCTGAAGGAAGATACACCAGGTTGAGCAGGTCAAGAGGTGTTGTTGATTCTAATTTCAAGGCTTTGTAAAATCAGGCAAGAATGAATTAGAGATAATCCATACTTCTTCTCTCAAGCCTCCTCCCCATCTGGGTCTTCAAGTAGTTCACCTGGAAATCCTATCCAAACTCCTGTTGATACTCCCCCTTCAAATTCTCCCATTTTTCAACCACCATTGAGCATTGAGTTCCTAGAAGAAGAAGAATTTGAAGAAGAATTTATAGAAGCAAGAGCTGAAGAAGAAAAAATAATGGCAGGTGAAGTAGAAAGACCTCAACCCATTATTCCATGGGGAAGAAATAAAAGCCCACTTGCTCTTGAACCACCTCTTCATGATCTACCAACAAGTTTTGTAAGAACTTTCCAAAGTTCAAAGGTGATGGCACACAACTCCTGAAGAACACATATCAGCCTTCACCACATCATGTGGGATTCTTGGTGTCCAACATGAAGATGTTTCACTATAAGATTGTTCATGGAGTCTCTCCAAGAAAAATTAGTGGAATGGTTCTACCTCCTACCTTCCCGATCCATCACTTGTTGGAATGACATCAAAACAGCCTTCGAGGAAAGATTTAAATCAACTAAAGACTGTCAAGACCTCTTGGTGCAGTTGGCTCAAATGAAGAAAGGAGAAGGTGAAACTATGAGAGACTTCATGGCTTGTTTTGAATGGTTGCTTCGTAGGATACCAGAAGAAGATTCACCATCTGAAAACAATGTCAAGAGATTCTTCATCAATTCTCAATCACCAGAGGTAGGATTTTTCCTATGAAGAGTTCAACCAAGGAACATTATAGAAGCACAAAGGATGGCCATTGAACTTGATGATGATCTCATCCTCTCTGAAAAGATCAAGAATCCATCAAAGGGTAAAGCTCAATGTCCTGGAGATGAAAGAATCGATCCATTTTTGCAAAAATTTGCAAATGAAATGGCATTGTTGAGGAGGGAAATATTTGAGTGAGTTTCTTCTCAAAGAAACAACAGAAATCAAATTACAGGAGCACCCCGAAGGCTTTCCTTGGAGGCCCCACCTGTCAATGCAAGTTGTAGGAGTAAGGAAAATGAAGAGGAGCTTGAACAAGAAAGTGAAGGTGGTGATTTCCTAGAAGTTGATGAGCTTGAGAATGATACACAAATCAGATTCTGTGAGTATTCTGGAGGTGATGAAGATGACAAAGAAGATGCACCTAGTTTCTCATGTGTGGTATTCACTCATTCTCAGTCTGAGAAAGGGAACACCTCCCTCCACTGTTGCAAAGAAAAAGAAGTTCGAAGATCCTCCTGTGGTGACTCTGCAAAACAAAATAATCAGTCGAGGATCTCCACTCCCACCCTCCATGGAGTCTACATTGTTGAAGCCTAGTCCTGTAGCAAGTAAGAATGCTCCCACAATTCCAAGTAAGTCTTCTGATGCCTCTTCTAATTCTAAATCTAAATCTACTCCTATAAAATCTAGTACTTTGAAAGCTCATAGTGTACCTTTCAAAATCCCCTCTATTCCCCAAAAATCTACTCCTACTTCCAAACCTATCCTAAATCCAAAAGTATTCCCTTCATCACCCTTGCCCACATCTTCTCCTTTTGAATTCATAGAATATGTGAACAAAACCAAAGTGCAAATTATTGAAACCGAATATTTGCGGACTCACCCTGAACAATTTGAGAGATTCATCCGATATATCAAGAATGGTAGTTTGACACCCAATGTTGTAACACCATATTCTAAAGGATTACTACCAAACCCACCTACACCTCCCTCACAGAACATGCTTTCCTTGAGTGCATCCAAGACTGACAAGGTCAATCCTTTCTATGTCTCCCTTCTTGTTGGAGAATATGTACTGAACAATTGCATAATAGATTCTGGTGCCTCAGACAATGTGATGCCTTTGAAGGTTTCCAAGGCTCTCAAACTCACCATGACTCCACCCAGTGGCTCTTGTTACTCCCTAGAGTCAAAAGAGGTCCCACTTATAGGGAAGGTCAAAGATGCACAGGTGGCTCTTGCCAGATTTCCAGACAAGAAAGTTTCAATGATGATTTTGGTAGCAGACATTATGGCTTCATTTGGAATGTTGCTAAGCAAGGGTTTCTGTCAGCAGTTGGGGGGGAAAATTCAGATGAATTGGTCTTCCACAACCATACCAGTGAAGGGAGACATGGAGAAATTTCTTCCAGAGAAGAAGATGAGGTACATAGTGTGAAATTATGGAAGTCTAGAAACCAACATCTTGTATCAAGATAACAGGTAGATGAATCACTTTGTGACAACCAAGGAGGAAGATGATATTCCCATCTTGATAGGGCCAGACATGCCTTCCCAGAGAGGTATGGACCTTGAAGAAGCATTGAGGAGATTTGAGTTATAAGAGGGCAACCCCAAATTTCTAGATGATGTAAACCATGAAGAAGAGGAAATGGTTCTTGATGATTTTCAAATAGAAAAATCAGCTTATGTGCTTATCTGTGATGAAGAGATATTCTCATTCCCATTTGAAGATGATGATGATTGATCATCGGGAAACTGTTATCCAAATTTCACCTTGAAGGTCCCCCAGGGAATTGATAACATACATCAGGATTCTCAAGTCCCAGGCTGAAAAAGAACGAGCTCTGAGAGAATGCGAGAAGTTGCAGAAAATAAGCCTGGATGAGGAAAAAATTGTGAAAATCGGCTAAGTCCTTGTCCTAGACAGTTGGGATATTTGGGACATTCGGGAAAACAGGAAGGCAGAGGCGCGGTTCGGCCGAAACGCCTCCAACCGGCCGGCCCACGAAGCACTGGGACAAGTGGGACAAGTGTACGTGGAGGGCGCGAACTGGCCGGTTCGGCCGAAAGAGAAGAAAAACGGCTAACTGCTCGGGACATTTGGGACTACAACGAAAGAGGACGCGAAGGACACGAAAAGGCGAAGCGGCCGGGAGCAAAGGAAGCAAAATGGAGACTTTCCCCAATAAGGATGGGACATCTGGGAATGGATGCGAAGGAGTGTGAAAACGTGAACCGGCCGGTTCGGCCGAAACAGGAAACTTCAGCACAAGGACAAGTGGGACAAAGGGACGTGCGGGACGCGGATAGCCGAAGGAGCCGAAAGCCAATCAGATCACGCCACGTGTCACCGGCAGAAAAGGGACGAGGAAGCCCATTTCGGGTGGATCGGAGGATTTTGTCCCGTGAAGCACTGGGACATTTGGGACAAAAGGACGCGGTGGACGTGAAAATCTGGCAGGCCCATGGACAAATCATAGCATGACACGTGTCGCCAGAAAAAAGGTCCAAAAAGTCAAAGGGGCGAGTTTTCGAGCACTAATCCAAACCAATGAGATAGTGCCACGTGTCCAAGTTTAAGGGGCGCACAATAAAATCCCACGAAAAGGTGGAAAGAGAAAATTTCTCAGTGAACCAGAGCCTGCCACATGTTGTCCAGATGGCAGAGCGCGGGAAAAGAAATTTAAAAATCCATTTTCACCTGTTTTGTGCCCTAAATCTTCAGATCGTCATATCTTTCGATCCAGAGCTCGGATTTGCACGTTCTTTATATCAACGGAAAGCTGTTGAAATTATCTACATGATTCTAGGGTCAATCTTGCATTTTGGTGTAGTTTGGGGGGAGAAAATAGAGAAACAGCTCTGACACGTGTAATGGCTTCAACTGACTAACTTCAATGCAGCAGATTTAATCGCCGCTCCTGTTAGACAGCCCGCTCCATTTTGCCAAAATCCGCCGCTATGGGATCATAATGAGTTTCCCATGATTTTAAATGCTAGTCAAGAAGTGGTTGGGCTCTCAGATTTTAGATTTCCTCTCTCTTCCTGGGCTCGATTTCTTCATATATATTGTAAAGAGGATTTGGCTCATTTTTAAGAGGTCGGACATTTTTTTTGTTTTGCATCCTCCCTTCTTTCACCTTGCTTGCAAGTGAGTTTGTGGAGATTTCGAACCTCCCATATGGATTGTAATGCCAGTTTTTGCCTCTTGGGTTGCAATGTACTGTATTGACTCTTGAGCAATGATATATATGCTTTGTGATTGATTCTCAACCCTCTCATGTATTCATTGTTGTTCATTTTGATCTCTTATTACAGTCTGGTTACCTGTGCATAGTGTTTGTATTGCATCTATGTGGTCTGTGTTAGATTTGCAAAATGAGTGTCTAACATTCCTTGGTGCATCACCTCTTTAGTTTAGGTTTTATTCTTTGCATTTTCTCACCCTGTCTCCTTGACAAGTTAGATTAGGTTTTAGTAAACCCTCTACATTTTTGTATGCATCTGAACAGAGGATTAGGAACCAGCCTTCTCTGGAGAATCCTTTCTCATCTTTACAAGTCCCACACTTGGAGGAAGGATTCCATGTTGTGCAATCACACTGGATGCCTGAACATCAACCTAGAAGCCTGATCTGCATCCAGGGGTGCTGTGAGTCTGCAACAACAGTTTTGGCACGCCCGGTGGGACACTAGAGGTCTCATTTTTATTGCAGCAAAGTTGATATGCATCTGCTACAGTTTTCTTGCTTATAAGAGCTATTATTTACATATCTGGTGACTCCAAGGGGAAGAATCAATTGGGTTCAGCAGTGCAGGCCTGAAAACTCATTAGAAGAATCACCACAAGGTCAAGAGCTGGAGAAGAAGAAGTACTGTTTGAATACCTGCAGCTATCTCCAAGAAGAAGGCAAAGAGGAAGAAGGATTCAAAGGTCTCCATCTCCACCAAACAGAACTCTCTCAACTCCTCCACCTGACAGGCCTTTCATTCAGTATACAAGGGCTTTAAGACCGATTAGAATGGCTCAGAACAATCCCTACGTCAACTTCACAGGCAGCAGCCCACTTGCTCTCAATGCACAACATCCAGTTCCTATTGCAGCCTTGAAGAACATTCCCTACTTCACTGGAGAAAATCAGACTACTCCAGGTGATCATGTTAAAGATATTGCTAACCTTTGTGCAATCCATGAAATCGATGAAATGCAAGTAGCTGTCAAATTACTGGCATCTTCATTCAAGGGTAAAGCATTACAATGGTTTAGGAGCCTTGGGGCTGGTTCTATCACAAACTGGAATCAGCTGTGCATTGCACTTCACGAGAAATTTGGAGAGAAGGGAGACAACTTGTCTCTTTTGGAGCAGCTGACAACTATCAAGAGAGCCCCCAACAAGCAGCTGATTGATTTCAACTTCAGATTTCAAAGGTCTTGGGATAGGATTCCAGTGGCAGTCAGGCCAACAGCAGGAGGTGCTTTTCTATATTACCTTAAAGCTTTGAATTCTGATATTTCTATGTTAATTCAATCCATGGGAGGCACAACAATCCCTATGGCTTATAGCATTGCCATTAGAGCTGAAAATTGTCTTATTCAAGCTGGTAAACTGGCTCCTAGGCCTCCCATGCCCTTGTATCCAAACTTAGAAAATCCAAACACTAGTTAAGCACCCACTTTGGCTCCTGTTCCCACTCCCTAGAAACCAGAGTTCAAATGAAGCTTCCACTTCATCTCCAAGTGCCCCAAATGAGCTTCAAGAGGTCATGAAACAGTTGCAAAACCTAGGCAATGAGCTGGTTACTCTCAAGAGGCAGCAAGCCCAAGGTTTCAGACCTTCCTATCAACCCCAAGCTCAGCCTAATAGGCAGCCATACCAACCACAAAGACCACCTAATCCAGCTGCAAATATGAATCAAAATCAAAGCCAAGTAAGGCCTCCTGCCAATAGACCATTCCAGCCCTATAATCCAAATGCCATATCTACCTCTAAGGCATTAGTGCCAACACAGAACAACATTGCCCAGGAATATGATTGGTGCTTTCCATGCAACGAGCCTCATAACCAATCCATGTGCTTCAATGGTGCTCTCAATCAAGCACTAATGGTGACAACTACCGGTGTGGAGGGCGAGGGCAGTCAAGGAAACAACCAACAACCAGAAACATTCCAACAGCAATCAGCCCCAAATGACACACATTGGTGAACTGGCAAGCAGAAGATTTCTGTGGCATGAATCAGGCAGTCTCTCAAGGTGTTGCAGCCAACACAAGGTCAAAAAGGAGGAATTTGGGTGAAGAACAGCCATTAGCCCCAGCCAATCCACAACCTTCCATGGCTCCACAAATGATTGGCAAGCAGAGTCCAGTTTCAAATGCACAAGGACAGCCAAGAACAGCCCCTAGGCCAACTCAAATGCCAGCTGTTGCTGCCCATGTGCAGGGAGTAAATGTGCAAACCAAAGGACAACAGAGAGATTCTTCATCACCATTCAGTATCATTGATCAGATGAAGAAGACAAATGTTAACATATCAATGTGGGAATCCCTATCTATCCCAGGCCAAAGAGATCTGCTGCAAGCTGCCATGAAGGATTGGACAACTTCGAATCAGCGGGTTCAGATGCAAGACAAAGTGCTTACAAATGCTGCCCAGCCTGAAGGAAGTCATGGAGGACAACAAGGTAAAATGTTGAAGCCCCCTCCTTTCTATGTTTCATTAATCATTGGGGATAAACTAGTACACAATTGCATGATTGATTCCGGGGCAAGTAGCCCGTGATGCCCAAGCAAATACTGATCAGCTAGGTCTCGAATATGAAGTAATATCTAAAGGAGTAGAGCAATTGGATGGGACAGCAATAGCAACAGTTGGAGTGATTAAAAACTTGAGTCTTACCTTGCATGCATGTCCAAATGTTGTTGTCTTACAAGATGTATCAATCATAGACCTTCCACCACTCTTTGCCCTTTGCTTGTCAAGGGACTTCACAGCCAAGATTGGAGGGTATTTGTCTGCTGATTGGTCTCACATGCTGTTAGAACAAGGTATGGAACTAAGGCTACAATCAGGTCTGAACCCATTGCAAACTTCCATATTGAGCCTTACACCCAAGTCAGCTTAATGCCAATTGCTCAGCATTTGATCAAGAAGATCACCCTAGTACTGATGAGGCTGACACCAAGGTTGGAAGTATCCCGGACCTAACTCTTGATGAATGGGAAAACAAGATACATGCTTTTGATCCCTATCAAGAAGTAGAAGAATCTGAGCTGGGAGTCTATTGTATACACGAAGAAAATCAACCTGTTCCTAGCATCACCAAGCCAAGCCATAATGATGACAACGAGGTATGGCAGCTGTTTTTTGACGGATCAAGGAGTAGGCAAGGTGCAGGAGGTGGAGCCATGCTTGTTTCACCTCAAGGAATAAAGTACTATTCAGCTTTTAGATTTCAATTTGCATGCTCCAATAACACTGCTGAATATGAAGCCTTGGTGCAAGGGATGCATTGGGCAATCAAGAGAAAAATAAAGAATCTGCAAGTCTTTGGGGACAGTGAATTGATTGTAAATCAGGTCAAGGGACGGCATGCTGCCAAGAATGATCTACTCAGGTGCTACAAGAACAGGGTGTGGGACCTCATGGAAGATTTTGAAGGTTTTGGCATCGAATCCATTCCCAGGAAAGAGAATCAAGCTGCTGACAGGCTTGCAGCAGTAGGGGCAGCCTTTGACATTACGAAAAGCATTCAACAAGACAAGGTACAGCCAAACATCCACGTGATTGTGAGGCCTTCAGTGCCGGATAACAATGTTAGTTGGCAAGTGTTTGAGAATGACCAGCAAATCGTTAATTTCCTACAAGAAGAAGCTGAGTTCTCTGCCAGGAATCAAGACAAGTTGCATCAGCAGTATGGTGACCAAGTGGTGCAGTTGAGAACTAACAAATTACCAAAAGGCCTCATAACCTTGGAGTCAATCTTCAACCCGAATGATCAGTTCCGGAAGGAGAAGGCAAACATTCAAGTAAAGGGTGAGGATTCAGAGCCTATTTTAGTGGAAGAAGGCAAAACATTGCAGATTGGCAAAGTAAGTACCTCACAAGAGAAATCTGATTTTGTTCAGCTTTGCCAAGAATTTCCAGATGTCTTCGCTTGGAGCTATGAAGACTTGAGAGGATTCAATCCGAATTTGGCACAACATACCATAGAATTGGATCCAGATGCTAAGCCCATCAGGCAGAAGCAGAGACCAGTCAACCCTCACATTGAGCCTCTGATGAAGAAAGAGCTAAATAAGCTAATAGAGGCAAGCATTATATTCCCGATCAAGCACTCAAGCTGGGTTGCTAACTTGGTTCTGGTCAGGAAGAAGAGCGGAGAAATCAGGTTGTGTGTGGACTTCCGAGACCTCAATAGGGCATCTCTCAAGGATCATTATCCACTCCCTTCCATGGAGCAAATATTGCAAGTAGTATCCGGTTCAGAGAGATTCTCTCTCCTAGATCGCTACTCAGGGTATAATCAGGTGATGGTAAAAGAAGAGGACCAATTCAAGACAACCTTCACAACTAAATGGGGCACATATGCTTACAAGAAGATGCCATTCAGGCTGTCCAACGCTGGTGCTACCTTCCAAAGGGCAATGGACATGGCATTCAAAGGCTTGATCAACAAGATAGTGCTGATATATCTAGATGATATCACTGTCTTCTCAAAGAATGCAGCAGACCATCTCTTTCACCTCAGGCAAGTGTTTCAGAGGTGTAGAAAGTTCGGAGTATCATTGAATCCCAAAAAATGCATATTCCTGGCTCACGAGGGTAAACTTCTAGGCCATATTGTCTCGAAAGAGGGACTGGCAATTGATCCAGAGAGAGTTGAAGCCATAAGAGCACTACCATTGCCAAGTCACAAGAAGGCTCTTCAAAGTTTCTTGGGAAGGATCAATTTTGTCCGCAGGTTTATCCTAGATTTTGCAGCCCTTGTCAAGCCCATCACCAAAATGTTAAAAAAGAGCATGGCTTTTAAGTGGACAGCAGAAGGCAAGGAGGCAATCAAAGAAGCTATATCTCAGGTACCAACTCTCATCAACCCAGACTTCTCCAAGGATTTCATCCTCTATGCATTTGGAGGTGATGACACTATTTCTACCATTCTAGTACAGCAGAACAAAGATAATGATGAGCAGCCGATTGCCTTCTTCAGCCAGAGCCTAGGTGACTGCGAGGTGAGGTACTCTTTTATTGAAAAGCATGTACTTGCAGTAATCAGAAGCTTGAAGAAATTCAAGCATTTAGTCTCAAACAACAAGGTCCAGTTGCTGGTCTCACATGCTGGAGTTAAGGACTTCCTCCTCAACAAGGATTTGAATGAGAAAAGGGCAGGTTGGATCACCCGTGTCATGGAGTATGACATTGATATCAAGATCACCAAGCTGGTAAGAGGGAAAGGACTGTGTGAGCAGCTGGTTTTGGGGAAGCAAAAGGAAGTATGCAACGAAGAAGAGGTTGTTTTGACAGTCCAGGACAGCCATGAGCCAAGTGGCAATCAAGAAGAAGACAATGCTTCCCCCATTCCTTGCTGGACCCAAGATATTATGCACTTCCTAGGTACAGGCCAGTGCCCCCCAGAGATGAACAAGACCCAAAGGAGACACTTCAGGTTGCAGGTTGTTCCGTATGCCATTGTTGATGGAGTTTTGTTCAAGAAAGATGTGAATGGAGTGCTGCTGAGATGCATTAGCACAGATCAGATTCAAAGGGTGTTGGAAGAGTTTCATGGTGGACCAGCTGGTGGCCATTTTGCACCAAGAGTGACAGCTCTAAAAATCATGAAGGCTGGTTATTATTGGCCTAAAATCTTCGGTGATTGCTATGCATGGATCAAGAGGTGTAAGAATTGTGCATTCTTCACAGGAAAAGAGAGACTTGCTGCCCTTCCATTGCATCCAATCTCAGTTGACCAGCCATTCATGCAATGGGGTTTGGACTTCATTGGAGTCATTAATCCCAATTCAAGCCAAGGGCATAAATGGATTTTGACAGCCACAGACTACTTCACCAAATGGACAGAAGCAGTAGCACTCAAAGAGGCAAATGAGTCTAGCATCCTAGACTTTTATGAGGGAATAACAACCAGATTTGGTGTACCTGCCACAATAATCTCTGATAATGCATTGGCATTCATTGGATCTAAGGTGACTGAGTGGGCTGTCAAGAACGGTATTTACCTGAGCACTTCATCGAACTATTACCCCCAGGGTAATGGCCAGGCCAAGTCTACAAACAAGAACTTGTTGAAGATCATTAGGAGAACTCTTGATGAGAATCAGAGGTCTTGGCACACCAAGCTGAAATCAGCCTTATGGGCTGATAGGATCACTCCCAAAAGATCCACAGGTAACTCTCCATTCAGGCTTGTCTATGGAAGAGAGGCAATCTTGCCCATGTCACTTGAGTTGCCAACATTGGAACTCATGAAGCAGCTGGAGTTACTTGAATTTGAGCCCATGGAGGTGAGGTATGCAGAGTTGATGGAGCTGCAAGAGATCAGAAATCAGGCATCCCAAGCAATGGAAAAGGATCAAGCTTTGATCAAGAAGACCTTCGATAGAAAGGCCAAGGATAGATCTTTTCAAGTTGGAGATCTAGTGTTGAAATGGGATGCGGACAGAGCAAAACCGGGAAGGCATTCAAAATTTGATGCTATTTGGAGTGGCCCATACATGGTCACAAAGTGCAAGAGCTGCAATGCTTTCCAATTGGCCTCATTGGACGGTGAAGAACTGCAGATTCCAGTAAATGGAATCTATCTCAAACATTGCTCCTGAAAGTAAAAGGTTCACCCTTGTAAATATTAGCCTAGATTTCAATTCCTCTAAGTGTGTATGCACATTGTCTTGTTGTAGTTAGGTTTCAGTTTCCCTAAGTGCTTTGGCGCAGGTTTTGTTGCTCCTAGATTGATTTTTACAGTTCAGCGGGCTCTCGTGGAGGGAGTTTCAGTATCAGGCTCATTTCAGGTCATTGCTTATGACTCCATGCCCAATGGATCGCAAAAAGGGCAACTGGTCTTTTCATCTAGCAGGCAGATGACCCCGCTGAGTCGCCAAATTGTTATCCAATTTCACCCCCCCAGGGTTGAATTGATAACATACATCAGGATTCCCAAGTCCCAGGCTGAAAAAGAACGAGCTCTAAGAGAATGCGAGAAGTTGCAGAAAATAAGCCTGGACGAGAAAAAAATTGTGAAAATCGGCTAAGTCCTTGTCCTAGAAATATTTGGGACATTCGGGACACCAAGGCGCGGTTCGGCCGAAACACCTCCAGGCGGCCCGCGAAGCACTGGGACAAGTGGAACAAGTGTACGCGGAAACTGGCCGGTTCGGCCGAAAGAGGGAAAACGCAAGCTTACAGGGACGTGAACGAGGAGGGAGTGAAGCCGGTTCGAGAACTCGAAACATTTGGGACAAATGGACGCAGCACAAGGATTCGGCCAACTTGTGGGACACAAAGGGACGCGCGGGACGTGGATAGCCGAAGGAGCTCGAAAGCCAATCAGATCACGCCACGTGTCACCGGCAGAAAAGGGACGAGGAAGCCCATTTCAGGTGGATCGGAAGATTTTGTCCTACAAAGCACTGGGACATTTGGGACAAAAGGATGTGGTGGACGTGAAAATCCGGCAGGCCCATGGACAAATCACAGCATGACACATGTCGCCAAGGAAAAAGGTCCAAAAAGTCAAAGGGGCGAGTTTTCGAGCACTGATCCAAACCAATAAGATAGCGCCACGTGTCCAAGTTTAAGGGGCCCACAAGAAAAGCCCATGAAAAGGTGGAGAGAGGGAATTTCTCAGCGAACCAGAGCCTGCCACGTGTCGTCCAGATGGCAGAGTGTGGGAAAAGAAATTTAAAAATCCGTTTTCACCTGTTTTGTGCCCTAAATCTTCAGATCGTCATATCTTTCGATCCAGAGCTCGGATTTGCACGTTCTTTATATCAACGGAAAGCTGTTGAAATTCTCTACATGATTCTAGGGTCAATCTTGCATTTTGATGTAGTTTGGGGGAGAAAATTAAGAAAATGTCTCTGACGCGTGTAATGCTTCAACTACTAACTTCAATGCAGCAGACAACTCGCCGCTCCTGTTAGACAGCCCACCGTTTTGCCAGGATCCACCGCTTGGATCATAATGAGATGATTTTAAATGCTACCAAGAAGTGGTTGGGGCAGATTCTAGATATTCCTCTCTCTTCCCCCTCATTTCTTCATATATATTGTAAAGAGGAGCCCTTTTTAGAGGTCAGACATTCTTGCTTTGCATCCTCCCTTCTTCCCTGCTTGCAAGAGAATTTGTGGAGCTTTTCAAACCTCCCATATGGATTGTAATGCCAGTTTTTGCCTCTTGGCCACTGCAATGTACTGTATCGACTCTTGAGCAATATATATATGTTTGTGATTGATTCTCAACCCTCTCATGTATTCATTGCTGTTATTTTGATCTCTTATTGCAGTTTGGTTACCTGTGCATAGTGTTTGTATTGCATCTATGTGGTCTGTGTTAGATTTGCAAAACGAGTGTCTAACATTCCTTGGTGCATCACCTCTATAGTTTAGGTTTTATTCTATGCATTTTCTCACCCTGTCTCCTTGACAAGTTAGATTAGGTTTTAGTAAACCCTCTGCATTTTTGTGTGCATCTGAACAGAGGAATAGGAACCAGCCTTCTCTAGAGAATCCTTTCTCATCTTTACAAGTCCCACACTTGGAGAAAGGATTCCATGTTGTGCAATCACACTATATGCCTGAACATCAACCTAGAAGCCTGATCTGCATCCAGGGGTGATTGTTAGCCTGCAACAACTTTGTCACCCAAGAAGAGACAAGAATAACTTGTGATGAGCCCATGAAAGGTTTGAAAGAACCAGTCTGTACAAGAACTGCTAAGAGCCACAGAAGAAACAAAATACCTGTGAGCTCAGTTTGAAATCCTGATGCAAGCCATGAATCTACAAGACAAACATGAATCTGACTTGAAAGCCTCAACCATGTGAAGGATGGCCTATGTTTGAAACTAAAATCAAGATGAGAAATTATGTTCCCTCCTGAGCCAATGGTTGATGGATGCAATGATGAAATTGAAGATAATTTCTTTCCCATTTAAAGAGGAATAATATTTCCATGATGAAGAAATTGAAGCAAGGAGTTTTGAGGCCTTTGAGGCTGAATCTCCTCTTGAAAAAGGAGTGATAGAATGCAGTGATTCCTAAGATGATGAAGTAATCCCTCTGGATAGTTTCCTTGACCTGCAAATTACGATTCTTTGAAGGCATACAAAGATGAGCTGCAGGAAGTAACAAAGGAGATCTTTGTGCAAGAACTATTGGATGTAGTGGAAGTTGCAGAACACCCTAAGATGATTCTTGATCTCTTAACTCATGTCATGGCCATATAAGACAAGTATGAGGTTGTTTCCAATCCTCCTGCATCAGTACTCAAGCACCTCACAGTGGAGTAGAGATAAAGGATGAATCTAATGTTTCTCATGGAGGAGATATCAATGAGCATAGACCAGGAAAGAAAGTAACTCATAATATTCAAGAAATTTGAATGAAAATCAGCTTTGGGGTAGTGATGAGATGCTCAATGAAGAATCAACTATGTGGATAAACATGGAAGGAAACTAGCACTATGAAACCAATTTCAAAGAACATGAAGGCAGTGGAATTTCCAAGCGAAGACCTGAGCATCAAGAAGCTCACATGGACTCACTCCTACAAAAAACACAGACCATGAAAGCACCCAAATTTCATAAACAATTAAGGAGAGGAGGCTACTTTCTGGAACCATTCAATGGCTTCGCAGAACAACATCACTCAGTGTTTTCCACTCAGGGGTAAATTTTGAGGAATAAAAAGTACTTCAGTGAAAGTGGGTTATCCCCCACCTTGTACCATAGGTGATTTTTAGGTGTGTTTCCCTTTTTTTTTTGTGTCATTTCCTTTCCCTGTGTGTTGTGTGTTTCCTTTCATTTTTTTTGTGTGTTTGTGTGTTTCCTTCTTCTCTCTCTCTCTCTATTGTAAGTTGTGCATGACTCTGCAAGGCCAAATGGATAAGGCACTCGTCAATGGATCATATGGTCTAAAGTTGAGATTATGGATTCTCCATGTCATGCCTTCACTGTGTTCAGTCCATGTCATGTCCCCAAGCTAGAGCCAGTTGTTGTCATGCAAATGTGCAACAGGGAAATTGACAATTTCCAAGCATGACAACGATACCCATGTAGCAAAATTTTCATGTTTTATCATTATGAGGCACCCCAGGTCTGCCCAGTCAGTCTAGTAACCTCCCAATTGGTGTTAATTCATCCCCCTAGGTGAATTAGGAAATTCAATTCAACCCCCTAGGTGATTTTAGGAGTTCTTGAAAAATGCTATCTCTGGGCAGTGTTGGGAAGGGCTATCACTGGCCTTCCTAGGACTAGAATAACCCCTTGGAGTGGAATAGAGGAGAAAAATCCAACATGGAGGTGAATTGAAGGCCTAGAAACATCATGGAAGTGATTTTGGAAGATTCAGGGAAGATTTGGAGAGTTTGGAGTAGTTTGATCAAAATCAGGGTTCACAGGCCTAGGCAGTGCACAGGCCAAAACAGTTGTTGAGCTTCAGAAGGTGATTCTGGGAGCTCTAGATGGAGTTAGGAGAAAAAAAACATCTTCAGAAAATTTAATTCCAAGTCCTACAATATGGTGAAATTATTTTTTCACAACACTTTGGCGCAATGGTTTTGCAAGTAGTTTTTCTCATGCACAAGTGGAGTACCAAATCAAAAATCCATGATTTTTCAGGGATAAAATGGATGAATAAAGACCTTATACCCCACCATTGGATTCATAAGGCCATTTCCAGTCATGATCATATAAAATTTCATCAAAAAATTCCATCGGGAGCTCAAGATATTGTCGTCGCAAGTTGTCCTCAAGGTTCGGGAGTTAGTCAAATTTTCAGCTCCAGGAGCTTGGCGGGATTTTGTGTCCCTGATGTCCCTCAAGGTCAGGGAAATAAAGGTTGGGAAAATTTACCTAGCCCCCTTGAATCCCTCTAAACCCACATATGACCTCCAGGATCACCAGTTCAGCCCCCAGGTGCTTGCGGGAGCTCAAAACCTTCACCGTCGGATCTCTGCCATGTGTCATCACCTGGAGCGCCATGGAATTTGATGTCCCTCATGTCCCTTTGAGGTGAGGGACATAAAACATGGAAAAATGTTCCCATACCCTAAGGAGACTCCTGGTCACTCATGTGACCTCTTCAAGAGTGAATTTCCAGCCCCCAGGTGTTTGTCAAGCCTTCATTCCCTGCCGTCAGATCTCTGCCACGTGTCATCACCTTGATCACCATGGAAATTGATGTCCCTCACGTCCCTTTGAGGTGAGGGACATCAGGGGCATAAAAATACACCCATCCCCTTATGTGCATTTTTTAAATAATTTAAATCTGGCACTTAGCGTTATTTTCCCCCATTTCTTCTTCGCAGTTCACCATGACATTACTATGTAACTTGTCCACCATTGCTTTCTCACACCCAGTCCACCATTGATGCTCCAAACCAGATCTACCACAACAAATAAACACTCAAATCCATGAAAATACATAGGTCTTAGGGGAAGGATTGATCAAAAGTGTTGAAGAAATGAAGAACGAGGAGAAAATGAAGATTTTTTTGCTAGATAACCATGAAGTCACCCAATCAAAAAATCTTCATATCTTGCAAGATACAAGTCAGATTGAGGTTCCGTCTTCTACAGACTTCCAAATTTTTCAAGATGATCAAGATGCAACAAATGGGAGGTCAAATGGTGCCCTGAAACATTTGTTCCAACAAAATCCCCATTTCGTGCATCAACTCACATTTGTTGGATTTCCCATCAATCCGGAAATGGAAACAAGCTAAAAACTTACACACAGACTCTAAATGAAAAACCTATCACAATGGATTTTTTTTCATCGTGAAAATGGAGACAAAAATAGACCTGTAAATTTTGAGCTCCATTAATGGCCGCCATGGCAGCTCCGTGCTCGAAGCCACTGCCAGGTGAAAATTTTAAATTTTATTTCCAAGCATTCTAGTGGGAAAAATTATGTGAAATTCAGAGGATGTGATCATCGATGAATGAGATGAGTCCAAAAAAATATGTTCCATTGCAAACCGAGCACTGGAAATCCACTTTCTAAAAATAGTAAGTTTTCCTATACAGACTTGTTATGTTTGGAAAGTCATCATCAAAAGCAGTTGTGGCAAAAGCAGTGTGCACCGAAGGTCACCAGGAAGTCAGAATGAGTGTTCAGAGCAGAAAATAGTGAAAATGACCACTTACTAAAAATAGTAAGTTCCCTATATGGGTGCTTACTAAAAATAGTAAGTCAACCCAAGAAGTGGCTGAGGTGAAGGTAGTGTGCACAGGATTGAATGAAGAATTTCATCACATCAAGATGGTCAAGAAGAAGAAATAATCACCTCTTACTATAAATAGTAAGTCTCCCATGTGGGTACTTGCTATTAATGGTAAGTCATACTCAAGGGGTAGTTTTGGAACAATGGGACATAGAGGGATGATCATTCAGGTCAACACCATCATTTGGGATCATCCATGGGCATTTCTCATAGGGAATTTGAGACTCATCTCATATAATTCAACAGTGTTCTCCCGACACTCACTTCATGGCTCGAGTTCAGGAGTATCTTGTGCAGGTTGGAAGTTATGGTCATCAGTCAGAACCATTCAACTCGACAAGTGTTTTGAAACACTCATTGAAGGAATTTATGAGTATAAAGAGTTTGAAGGAGTTTCACTACAGTTGGAAGATTCAGAGTTTCATCTAGCAAGGAGCTATTTCATCAAGGAAGATTATTCGAATTCATCAGGGGTGTTTCTTCCTCTTCTTCTTCTCTTCTCTCTCTCTCTCCTCTTCCCCCCAACTTTCTCTCACTTTCCAATATTCTAATTTTTGTTGGGGTTGCACTTTTTCATATGTCTTAATGTTTCTAATGTAATAAGTCACCTTTATGTTATAAAAAGGGACTTAAAAGTTTCCTAGGAAGTTGAAAAGTTTTAAGTTGTGCGAGGACATATGAAAAGGCATTGGGGGTAGATGATGAGTCACCTCTCATTCTATAAATTGTAAATCCATTCCCATTTCAAAGGGTTGGTGATTGATTTTGTAAACTCAAGAGTGTATTGTACTTTGAGAGAACAAAGGAGATAGCCATTTTCTTCCATTTCCCCCTTCTAGTTTTCCTCCATTCCCACACTATGTACAACTTTTGTTTAAGCAATCAATACAAGAAGAAGGAGTTTCTAGCTTTCTTTGACTACGGGGTTTCTTGATACTTTGTGATCATAAATTCGATTTGGTCTTGTTGCTATTTGCAGAGTTGTTTCTTCTCATAAATGCATGTGTTGAAATTTCTAACTAGTGTGTAGGAATCTGATTTTCTACCTGCAACATTAGTTCTCCCTACCTCATTTCTCACTCCTCTTTCCCACTCTTCAGACAAAGTCTTCCCTAGCAAGAGATTACTAGCCAACACAGGACGTGGGGGATTAATTTCACTTTTTTCTCCTAAATGGCAGCCCTTATTAATTGACCATTGAATAGACCCTACCAATCGTGTCATATGGGCCTCTTTAATATTGATGGTCACCCTTTTGAGCTCATAAATATTTATGCCTCGAATGATGCAGCTGAAAGGGCTGATATGTGGTGGTGGATAGCCAACTCCATTCCCGATGCCTACTGGGTTATAAGTGGAGAATTTAATATGGTTGAATCCCCTAATGATAAATGTGGCCACCTGCTTATGAGGTGGATACCTGGTGAAAGGGAAGCATGGTACTCCATGCAAAATAAATTCAGATTTTTTTTGATCCTAACGGATCTCGCTTTCCCACCTCTACAGCTTGATACACATGGACAAATATTTATGGAGGGATAGATCACATCCTTAAAATAGCTTGACAAGGTCATGATGTCAGTTCAAAACTTATTTAAGTTTGATAGCATTTATTCTATGCTAGTGGAGTTATACTACTCTCATCCGTGATACAAATGTTCTACAATCCTATGTTCTATGTTGATAATGTGCCAGAAAATATACCTCAAACCATGCCTCCAAATAACACAGATGATGATTACGCTGCCATAGATGAATCAAGTGGATACTTGGAATTCAGCTCCTAAAATTACCTAGAAAATTAAATCTACACGGTTGCTATCAAAGCACCTATACTAGCCGGATTCTTAGATACATTGTCTTAGGAAATTGTGAACACCAAGCGTAAGGGCTAGGTCACTAGGTAGGATCAGAATGTGCAGCCAACAATTGGTTCTTAGTATTTCCTCAGACATGATCTCATTTTACACCATGAAAGAGGGTTAGCTCTCAACCATGATTTCCCAAATGGTGGGAGTTCCAGATGGTCTTTCTCCACATCTTCTCTGACGTGATCTATAAACTGCAATTCACAGGCCATCTCTCATCATACAATGACCATTTCGGATAAATATAATGATCACACTACTTTCCCAAGTAGGCTCTTGATGCACTTCATTCAAAATTGGAGCCACCTTTAGTTCTGAAATAATTATCTCTCTTCTCGCTGAGGTATGCCATCCTTCTCACCACACCTACTCCTGAGCCCCCACGCGTGAATGGAGCTCATATTAGTTAAGCCATAGGACTGATGCTCCAAATCTTAGTGTTCACATTATCAAGCTCGTCTTTCAAGCTCACTAAAGGGATCCCTAGCTTGCCAAGCCGATCTTAACCATCCTTTGGGTGTCACATAGTCACACTAAGAAATTAGCAACCTCTAGATAGGAATGAACTACGAAACTGTGTATTCCAAAATATAATTGTTCAAAACACCTCTCCACTGAATGCCACTCTACAACACGAGTCTAATGTTAAAGTTCAACAGGCATGAAAATAATGGAAATCTACCTTGTGAATTCTAAACAAGTTCTCTATAGATTCTTTCGGGCAATTTCTCTTTGATGTGTATGTCTATCTAGCCAATTGTGCAAATCTGATACCAAGAAATAGGAAAATAACATCTCATCAGAGAAACATGATACAAATTCTATCTCTAACCCACGTGCATGCATGAGAAAATCAGGTTATTGGTGTTCAATTACGCTGATTGCATACTCTTCCTACTAAATCATATCTAAATTGTTAGCTCAATGGTTGGCTCAATCTTCAACCAGTTATGTATTCAGTCAATGCAAACCGGCATCCTATAAGGGTGTCTCATCTTGGATAACATCATCATGGTCCTGGGATTACAGAACTCAAAATGTAGTCTTCTTATGTTTACCAACATTGACTTTGAGAAGCGCTTACTGATCACATCACTCAAGAATGGCCATTGAGCGCCCACCCAAAGCATGCAAGGCCCTTGGCTTAGCACAACCCTATTTTATGGTCAGATTTCTCAAGGAGTTAGCATGATCATGCAGATGCATTCCAGATCCATAACATCCATTCAAGAATAATGGCCATAACATCGGAGCCCTTTGGGATCTATATCTTAACCATTATGCAATGATTAACTCATAAAAGAATCAAGCATTAAATGTTACCATGGCTAAGAAACAATTATAGATATGTCAACAACTCAATATCCAAACCGCAAAGATCCATTGTTCATGGAATCTTGATACCTGATGAACACATAAGATTCATAGCATAAATCAATGGGAATTTCATGGATAAGTCATACGTGCCCACTGGACCAATAGCATAAGTCTATTACATTAGTAATGTCTCTCTCTAAACCATGTAAATTGGATACATATTCTGCCTATGCTTGTGGGTACTTTCCCTTCACTACTGGATAAAATCTCCAAAAATAGGCTACAATGCTAAGAATAGCCATGTACGCCTTACATGGATACATCACAAAAGCAGTGGAAATCTTGCTACATACATAGGTTATATAATCAATATAGTTGTAGTCTAATCCTATTACTTTTCAAGCCTCCCTTAATGAAATATGGCATGTTGTTTGATCTTCCACTTGTGGCAAAATAGCCTTGGAATATTGGCTTACTAAGTCTTCATATCTGTTGTGTGTGAGAGGAAAAATACAAAGACCAACCTCAAAACTCTAAATGCTACCCATGTTTACTAGTGCAACTGGGACTAGGGCACCTTCAAAATCCTCCATTGGGGCACCCATGCTTGCACCACAATCCCTTCCCATGCTTTCCTATGGGCAAATACTTAGAGATGGAAAACTGAGTAAATCAACGGATAGCCTGAGACTCCCGATGATGTCTGACTCAAAATTATGTAAGTAACTGACAGGCTTGTGCACAAACAATGCCAAGGGCAAAATGATTGTGCTAAGTGGACTAACAGACAGGACTACTGGGGATGATCCATTAGTGAATAATTTATCTTACAAAATGGATCCATATGCGGAAAACAACATACTTGGCATGTCCATAATTGCATAGTAGTAAGTGCTTAAGATTTTGTGACTACATTTGCTCCCCACTTTATGTTGCCTGAGTGGAAAACTTGTTGTAACAT
This sequence comes from Taxus chinensis, assembly GCA_019776745.2. NCBI lineage: Eukaryota > Viridiplantae > Streptophyta > Pinopsida > Cupressales > Taxaceae > Taxus > Taxus chinensis. The sequence continues at coordinate 187,756 of JAHRHJ020003216.1, forward strand.
AAAGTAGATAGAAGTATTTGCATACCTGTAGAAAATTTATAGAGAATCCCATGGATTGTAGTAGAACACACAGATGTGGTAGAAAAATGTCGAAAAATGAACCATATAGTGTCTCAATCAAACCATGGATCTAATGGTGGTTGATCCGATTTTTCAATCCCAAGATAAATGTTTAGCAGAGGTCCCAGGAATGCTCCAGTGACTCAAATTGATTTAAGCATAGAATTGCAAAATCGAGGATGTTATTCTATGACAATGAACACTCAATCTTAGTTATCTTGGCCAGATTTTAAAGCTCTGTTTCAGCTTTCCAACCAATAATCAAGATACTTTCACTATTGTGATCAATTCGGTTCCCGGTCACATGGAGCATAAGGTGTGTTATTGCATTCCTCTCGCCCATGGTGGATAGACTATAAGTGGGTTGTATGATACTCCTTTCTATAACTACAAAGCTAACAAACGCTATCGTTGGCTCTCGCCCCATGGGTTTGCCCATGGTGGACAAACTTAATACTCATTGGAGAATTCATGCCACTCTGTCTACCTGGGGTAAACGATTTGAAACTGTTTGGCTTCCTAGTTATCATGTGGAGCCCAAAATTGCTCATTTTCTTTGGTGTATTCTACACCAAGACCTTCCTATCGTAGGCTCGTCTTGTTCAAATTGGGATTTCGACTCCTAACTGCCCCTTTATGTGGGCATTAATGGAAATGCTTTGTTGCATGTCTTGAATGGTTGATTGTCCCAAATCTCAAATTGCTTGGAACTGGATCCATTATTTTTTTTTTCCCTCAGTGACCCTACTATTTCACTTGGCAACATATCCTCTTGGGAGATAATCCAAACTTCTACCTATGTTCACCTAGATTTGGCATGTTTTCAGAGGGGAGATTCTATTTTGGATATGGAAAGAAAGAAATACTTTTTAGAATTTTCTAATTCTGTTTGTTGATCAATCTTTCTCGATTTATAATAAAATCTATGGTGATCTCTAATGTACTTCTGTAAATTCAAGTTTGAAATAAACAAGGTGGTGCTGGAGATGGATCACCTCCATAGCCCTAACTGCGCCACTATGGGAGAATGACCCGTGCAACGTTTTATAGAGTGTCCTCTGTCTCCCACCAGGCGCTCCTCGCCTTCAGTGTGAATGGTGGCCGAACGCAACCGTTAAAATCAGCGTCGTGATTTTAGTCACACTCACCGCTCTCTAGGGATACGTTACATCAACATAGTCACTTGCCATGTTGCCGTTGTCATGGCCAAGGCTATCCACCGACATAATTGTGAAAAGAATCTCGCCAATAGATGTTGGGGCTTGCCACTTCAATGCTCAACATGGGTGAGGCTCTCCGCTACATTCATCAGCTTGCCAACAGGGCTTGGGATCAACATCGTCAACATGGGTGGGGCTAGTCCTTTTACCGCTGCTTCACAACATGTAACTATAAATTGGCACCCATTGACCACCCCCGCCATTCATCTGACAAATTCCCTCACCTCAACCTTGTCAGCTCCTATACACGGGGAAGCGGACCCAAGTGAGAGAAGAAATTTCCTCACCGATTTGAGCTGGGAGATTCCGGATGCTGGCAAGGACCTTGCAATGGTTCAGAGGTGGCTAAGATGATTAGGATCCGCCTTTTTCAAGAATGTTTAGTCATTTCTATTGTTTTTTTACTTTAATATTCCTTTTAATTTTTTTTGGGCGATGCCTTTTTTGTTGTACTCTATTAGGCTCGACCTAGTTTGACTTTCTCGCTATTCTAGGCTCAACCTAGGTTGTTCGTGGTTTTGGGACGTGCTCTCATACCACTCGCTTTTTTTTAAAGTTATCTTGTATCTTATTGCATTAATATAAAATAAGATCCCTTTTCATTAGAAAAATAACAAAAATATATTACCTTAGGATGGATACCCCTCAACCCTAGACACTAAATCAAAGAAAGTATTTTTTACACTTATTCTTATAAACAACAAAATTCTATATCAAAATGTTTTGTCCTTCGTGTGTGTGTGTGTGGAAGAACTTGTATTTAATGATAAAATAAATGAAGCCTTATACAAATGTTATCGAGAATATGGTCATCATGTCTCATAAAGGGCCCTCTTTTTAAGGATTTAAAGTTCAATGTAGAGGTACAATATATGATAGTTATAACAAAATAATTTAGCACATAATTTAATATATTGTTTCATAACATATTTTCATGTAAATATTTATTCATGGAATTAATAAAAAGGTACATAAATATAAACAATGTGTTTTTAGGTTTTGGGGGGGATGAAAAAATTCAATGACAATCCATAACTAGCTATATCAATATAAAGGAAATCTTTGTATGAATAAGGTCTTATGTTATATTAACAAGTAAAATGATATAAAATAAGTCACAAAAAATGGGCGGTATTAAGTGATTTTATTTAATTGATATTAAATCTAATTATAGAGTAATTATTGAAATAAATGATGTACAATGCTAAAATAGTGTATGACACAAGTAAAATGGAATGTAAAGTATATAATCCTAAGAAAGAACGAGAGGTAAGAAACTTAGTTGATTTCCAAATGGACATGAAGTGATCTGGGTAGGTGTGACTGAATGAACAAATTGTAAATAGGGTCCTCACTGGTTAGTGAAAAATATAGAGTGCGGGAATAGAGCCAGACACGGGCACCCATAGCAGGATAGGGGCGCTTAGGCACCGATGTCCTGAACTGGGTGTTGTTGATTGTACATATGTTTGGGACCTGGTTTCTCCTATGTCACTAGGGTTTTGTAGTTGATCTTTGTTGATCGCCTGATATTCAAAATATGATCGCTGATGATACCTATAACGTACACAAGCCCAAAAAATTCATCAAACCTAAAAAGTAAAATGTAGAATGGGGAGTCAAACTGACCCCAACAGTACGTGACACGAAGAGTGAATTTATGACCGAGCATGCTGCACTACATCTCAGACTCCATGTAGTTCTTATGATTGAATATGAGAATGATGCCATAGGAGGCCCTTGTGCAAGTTGCACTCGATAATGGGTTATACCTAGAATATAACAATGTAGTAGGATGTGTGGATGGAATAAAATAGACTTCCCCTTCCTATGTAGTGTATGCAATGTTGATGAAATCCTTTTCCCTTGAATGGATGCTAGATGGATGCCTTTAGAGTGACTTTAGTGCCTTTTGAATGCAAGTTTAGGTGATGATAGTAATGCTTAGTGTTTGGTCCTTGATTTTGAACACATAACTATGTATTTATATGATTCCCTTGTTTGAATTTTGTAATTGACAACTAAAAGGCCAACCCATAAGTGAAAAAGATGCCCAAAAGATAAAAGAGGCCCAAAAGGAGCGAGTAAGGTAAGAAAGGGGTAAGGGGCGCCCAAAGGGGACAGGAGTGCCTTGCGTGTTATGTCCTCTTAGGCGCTGGTGTATGAAGTCATAGAAAGATAAAAAAGTTAAATTAGACTAGGTTGTAAGGTGTGTAATACCAAAGAGAAAACAAGAGACAAAGAAAAGAGGCCAAAGATAGTTGTCAATTACTAGTTTTCTTTCTTAGGAATCATGTAAATGCTAGTATGCTTTTAGACCTAGAAATGTACCCAAGTGCATGATTTTGTGTCTACATTTTTCCCCCTACTTTATGTTGTTGAGTGAATAATCAAAATAGCTAAAGTAGATAGAGAGATGTGTACCTTATGATCCTGTAGAGAAAGTGGCAGGATAATGTGAGTGGAAAAGTGAAGTGTGGAATGAACAAAGTGAAGCATGGAGACTAGGAAAGGAAAGTGACCCTTAGGGGATGAAGCATATGGATTGATCTTGTACATATTGTTGTGCTTACTACAATAGGATGCTTCTTGTTGCGCATTAAAGATGGGCCTGCAAAATAAGAGTGAAAGAGTGGTCAAAGTCCCGTATATGAAAAATTTGAGCAAAGTAATGATAAAAGTATGTAAAACGCCAAAATGTAGTAAAGGAAAGTGTGCACCTGATGTAAAGAGGCAATTAACAGTAGTAAAGGATAGAAATGTGTTTTAAAATGATATACAAAGGTGAATGTGAGCTTTCAAATTTTTTGATCTCACACCAAAGACCATGTTTTTTGGCCAAATCTTACATGTCACAGCGATTTTTTTGGAAGCTATCTCACTGCCAATTGTAGGAGTTTTTTGGGTGATCTCATGCCAAAGAGAAGAGTGTAATAGGGAGAGAGGTCTAGTTTTACTCTCCTTCCAAAACTCTTCCCAATAAGCACCACTACAGATGGTGAATCCCAATTAAACCCCCCCTGTTGTTATTTTCCTGATTGTTTCATTAATGTGCTTTCTGCCTCATTTTGTACCTAATTGTACATGAGATAGAATGCATTTTAGTAATTGGAGGTTCATTTATAATTATAGAACTACCATGGATACATTTTGTAAAAATGCCTTGTAATCAAAACTTTCTTCATATCTTCCCCAGTTCAATAGCACCTAAGGGAGGTACACATGCTTCAAGTGATAGTACTTTATCTGTCTGGGTAGTTTTTTGTGTTGTTCAAGAACCCAAATCAATTTTGGAGCTCATTTTCTGTGACTTTGTTCCTCATGCTTCCAAGATGTGATTCTATATTAAGCTATGTTAATTGATCTTTCATTAGCATGAAGACAGCCACAATGATTTTCACCCAAAATATGTCCCTAACCCCTTGGTATAGGGTAAACTTGACATATTTAGAGATATGAGTTGCCATTCGCAAGAGGACCTCATGTTGATCTTGAAAAGATACCTTGGCATATAGATTTTCATGGTATGCATTTCAAGTTCATTTGGCAAACACCCTGTAACATGTCTTAGTGAAAAGAAAAATCTTCATTAGCTAACAATATTTGGAAGGTCACCTTCGGAAATCTTTACTAACTTCTGAAAAGATGGGTTTCCACATGGGACTCACTCAACCCCCAATTCACAAGACAATCATACAAAGCCCATAAATGATGGCATAACACTTTTCATGGACCATAGAATTGTAGGTAACTTTGACATACAATTCCCTGATAAGTATATATCCCCTTAATCCCCTTTTGCATTATAGGTCCCATTGGAGATAATTTCTACCATACAAGATGGAAATCTAAAAATAATTGCGCAATTTTTTTGCATCCCAAAAAGCATACTCATACCCTTCAAGATATTTTGCATAATACATGTTTGATTCCCACTCCTTATTTCACCCCTTTTGTCTTGCTCCATTCCAATCCTTCCTTCTCGTCACAATCTCTTTGACCTCTAGAGTGCAATATCTTTTGCAGATAACTCATTCCAGCACAGAGACTGCCAAGACTTTTCAGATCCTCCTTGACAAGTGAAAAATCATTCTTATTTTCCATCCATTTTAGATCATTCTGCAAAACTCAGTACAATTGGGTAATGCAACTAGGTGGAAAAAAATTCAAAATCAATAGATCATTAGGCCCATCCTTCAACTTATTGTGGAGTATTCCAGCTTGTCTCGAAGCTACATGTTTAATTGATATAGGTAAGATCAGATTCCATCTTAAAATCTACTAATAAGGTGGTTAAAACATAGCCGCATACCCTTTAATGAGTTTGAAGTCTTTTGGAGTTACTGCCGGTATTTTAACTCCCATGATTTTGGGATTCCACATCAGAATTTGATTTGGTCGCAAGCCCATAAGGGATACAACATGAATTTAATAAGGCCATTAGATAAATAGATGTAATCAACTAAAATTTCAAATTTGAAGAGGCTCTTTCCTTGAGCTCAAGAATGAAATTGATACCCTATTTTAAGGAGGTGCATTACAGTGTACATGTATTTGCATTTGCCCCTTGTTTGTTGATTGGTGTTTGGATTTTAGAAATCCAATTTTGACTCCACTTTAGAGTATTTTTTTGAAAATTGGTATAAATGTAGAAGGATTGACCAACTGAAAGGATGCCTTAGAAAAGAATAAGTTTCCATTAATTAATTCCATATGGTGGTTTCCTCAAAACCACATCGGTAGAAGAATGTGCCTAGGTGGATGTTTTCAAAGAATTTGAACTACAGTTCATCATCAAATGCAACTGAGTGGGTGACCCTTGGAAAACCATTAAGTCTAGATGAAAGATCAGATCCTAGTTGACAAGATTGTCATAGAAAATCTTCATAAAATTTACCTTGACTTCAACTGTTTTTCATATTTCAAGTCCCTTGCAGGCCCCTCGAGGATTTTATGTTGTTCCATGAAAATGAACTTACAAGTAGCCCTTTTTTAGAATAGAGGATGAGAATACATTTGTGATGCCCCCAAAAACTCTTTTTCCCTTGGCATGAACAAAGATTCACTTAAGTTGAGTTATATGCGTCAAAAGTCCATCTTTAGACAAACTTCCTTTATCATTAGTTTAATGACATAATATGTGTCAGATGGATGTTGAAGCATAGTAATTATCCCATTGGGGAGATGAGTCATAGGTACACTAAATATTAGGATTGAAACTATTGAAATAAAATGTCCCAGAGGGTGTCGGAAACTCATAAAGTTGCACTAAAGCTTCAAGGTTTGATGATTTTCCACAAGTGTAATCCCTCAATCTTGTGCAGAAGATCATTGCCTACAAAGCCCCAAAATATATGAGGCTATTTATGGGTCCATACATAATAGCTCTAAATGGGGTTCCATAATAATCCATAATCATAATACATTACAATACAATGATGATTTATTCAAAAGAAATTGACATCAGGAGGAATCTTCAACATAATTTTTGTGAAAAAAAAAAAATCTGGTATTGAATGCCAATAATCTTGAATACTATTTACTTGTATGTGTTACAAAACAATTACTCAAACACACAAATAACTGGCATTTGCCACATCCCCCATAAGTAGAGACTGTCAACATTAAAATTAAAGTGATCTAACCCAATACAATCCAAAAATCTCAACAAAAACATAGAATATAAATTATACAACCCAAATATACAATTATAGGAGACTAAGAAATTATGCAAATACCCAGTTTAAAGTGTGGATTTTATAGTCTCATCAACTTTGTTGTAAATGTGCATACAATTGATTGTTATCTAGAAAAAATAGCACTTAGATATAATTCAAATGTTTAAACCCATAAAAATGGAGAAAAATTAATTTAAATACATTTGAAAGTGTGTTTAATGGAAATGCTAATGTGAATCTCGCAAAAAATACAAATATAAATCCATGACACCCTAATTTGAGCTACATCAAAATTTGAGAAGCATCTAGAAGTGACTGAACCTATTAAAAAAAGACATTTTAATGTTGATCACTTGTTTTAAAAATACATGAAATAACCCACAAACAATAAAATAAACAATGGAATAAGATCATCCAAAATGGAAAGCTTAACCATGGTGGATATAGTCCTAAAAGTAGAAATATAATCATGAAGCACCCATTGGGTACATGTTAAAAATCCAAATATTTATGTCAAGTGTATATACCTCACCTGTCATGTGTTATGCATGTGTATAGTAGATAAAGTACTAGAATGTTACTAACAAATAACCTATGTAGTGTGTGAGAGTAGTAAAATTAGATGCCCCCAGGAGCCTGGATAACCCATAGAAGGGCACCCAGTAATGCCACATATCACCTGCAGTGTGTAAAAGACTACATGTAAGACCAATCTGAATTCAAGAGGATAAAAGACCAAGTGAAGGTACATGCATGTATATATGTTATAAAATAATGAACATACTAAGTATCTACATCTAGCATGGAGTAAAAAAGTGCCTTGAACATATAAACTAAAATAAGTACAAGAGTAATGCAAGGTCAAGTTTATGTTTAAATACACTTTTGTATGAGTGTGATGAAAATAATGTATTCAAAGTGTGAACATATGCATCCAAAATGTTTACCAGTCACAAATGGATGTGTAAATTTGGATGATAATAGCACACCACATTAGATTTGCAAAACAGAAGAGCTAAAATACCATATATGGAAATCCATCATAATCCATAATGCTCAATACATTACAATACAATGACTTGAATTATTCAATAAGAAAGATGTACATATAGGAGGAGGGAAGTGCAACTACTACCTAAATCAGTGGTGAAGAACTCCCACTAACTGATACTGGTAGTTAAGTTAACTCCAAAAGACTAGTAAGCTAACTCCACATAACTGAGAAGCTAACTCAACACAACTAGTAAGCTAACTCCACACAACTAGTACACCTAAGCAAGCTAACCCAACAAGTGTAGGGCTAACACAAGTGTAAGAATTATCCTAATAAATAAATAAAAGGATAAATAATAACCTACACTAACACCCTCCCGTAAGCATAGCTTAGGTGGGTGAAAAAGAAGGTGGGTCCCGGCAACAAGGCCTGATGAGGTACCCACGTACAATAACTGGGAAAATTGGACACCGCAAGGTACCCAAAACTAGTAATAACAAAGTAGAGAGAGAAAAATCCTGCTGCAAGATATCCCAAGAAGCTCGGCTCCAAAAACTTGTACAATGCTGAAGAAGTGTGGTGTGCACTGTGGTCTGAATCCACTGCTCGATCATAGAACTCAAAAACAACTGACACTGGGCTTCACCAGAATAGCTCCATGCAAGGAGACTGTCAATGGAGTGATGTCGAAAGTGAAAAAAAACACCAAACATAATTTGATCAACTGCTACAAATAGGTGTGCCACGATCCAAGAACAACCAAGGCAACAAGGCAAGGACATGAGATCCAAATAAATAGGAGTGCCACGATCCAAGAAAATCCAAGGTAACAAGGCAAGGACACGAAACCCAAAGAAAAGTATCAACAGTAACAAGGAGGCAAGGACACAAAACCCAAAGAATCAGTATCAACACCACCCTCCCATACTGCTGAATGGGTAGAGTGACACCACAGATCTGTATGAGTTGCCAAAATCAACTACTCGAACACTGACAAACTAACACTGGGCTTCACCAGAATAGCTCCCCCACAAGAGAGACTGTCAACATGCCAAAAAAAAAGTGTCAAAAATACAGATCCAAAATATCTCAACAAACAAGAGAGATATAAATGTATACACCCATAGATACAAGAATGCAACACCCAAAATTTTAGGACGTCGGGCTCAACCGAAATTGCGTCCACAAGTGATTACAACACCCTCCCAAATTTGGCACTTTATAATTGAGTGCATGTAAATATTACAATGAGTAAAAGTACCTTTTACATTTGAAATATGTGTATAAAAATGTCACCAATGCGTAGATCTCGAAAAAATACACAATTTCAAAAAAAAGATCACCTTAATCTGAGCTACAGATCAAAAGTTATGAGCTCTAGAAGGTTTTGCTATTAAAATAATATTTTAATGCTGATATTTTTTTAAAAGGTACACGTGACACCCAAATGTCCAAAGGGTAAAAGAGTGCATCCACATGATACAGGCTTGCGACCAAAGGATAAAATCCTGTGCCCAAAACCTAAAATGTCCAGAGGGTAAATCATTGCATCCAGAGGGTACACGTCAATATCCAATGGATAAAAGAATGCACCCAGAGGGTATAGATCTGCGTCCAGTGGATAAAAGACTGCATCCAAAACAGAAATATCCAGAGGGTAAAAGAATGCATCCAGAAGGTACACACTTATATCCAATGGATAAAAGAATGCACCCAGAGGGTACAATCTGCGTCCAGTGGATAAAAGACTGCATCCAAAACTGAAATATCCAGAGGGTAAAAGAATGCATCTGGAAGGTACACGCTTATATCCAATGGATAAAAGAATGCACCCAGAGGGTACAAGAGTGGATGACTGCATCCAAAACTGAAATATCCAGAGGGTAAAAGAATGCATCCAGAAGGTACACACTTATATCCAATGGATAAAAGAATGCACCCAGAGGGTACAGATCTATGTCCAGTGGATAAAAGACTGCATCCAAAACAGAAATATCCAGAGGGTAAAAGAATGCATCTGGAAGGTACACGCTTATATCCAATGGATAAAAGAATGCACCCAGAGGGTACAGATCTATGTCCAGTGGATAAAAGACTGCATCCAAAACTGAAATATCCAGAGGGTAAAAGAATGCATCCGGAAGGTACACACTTATATCCAATGGATAAAAGAATGCACCCAAAGGGTACATATCTGCATCCAGATTTGACTGTCTCAAAACATGGTTGAGTTTACAGTTGATTCTAGGGTTTTGGCACCTTCCAAATCCAATTCCGCACTCTGTTTTGCATAAAAATGCATGCTGCAGAAAATTGCTAACAAATTCCAAATACATGAAAATAATAAACCCTTGCTTGCAAAGAAAAACTTACAGATGGATGTCTACATCATCTATAGCTCTGATACCATGAAAGGAATGATAAGAATATTGTTCCAAGCCATGATCTCAGATGATAATAGCACACCACATTAGATTTGCAAAATAGAAGAGCTAAAATACCATATATGGAAATCCATCATAATCCATAATGCTCAATACATTACAATACAATGACTTGAATTATTCAATAAGAAAGATGTACATATAGGAGGAGGGAAGTGCAACTACTACCTAAATCAGTGGTGAAGAACTCCCACTAACTGATACTGGTAGTTAAGTTAACTCCAAAAGACTAGTAAGCTAACTCCACATAACTGAGAAGCTAACTCAACACAACTAGTAAGCTAACTCCACACAACTAGTACACCTAAGCAAGCTAACCCAACAAGTGTAGGGCTAACACAAGTGTAAGAATTATCCTAATAAATAAATAAAAGGATAAATAATAACCTACACTATCTTAGCATACATTAACTTGTTGAACCATGTATTCATCAATGTCCTGAATACAAATTTCTAAAATGTTCAGATCCTCCATACGTCATACATCATAGGGCGAGTGATAGCATCTTGGACCGCTTCACTCTGACTCATCCATGATCAAACCTTTGTATGATTTCATAACCTTGCTACAGGTCCTGGATGCACCATCCATGCCAATTTGTATGTTTCGTCACAACAAATATTATTGTACTAGTCTTTAGTGACATTACATTAATGGTTTACGCATCTCCTAATGAGTACAATCAACCAACGAAACACTCAATCTCACATGTTCAATGTCTCTTTAAGTTAAATGAAGCTTAAGGATCTATTGTAGAATGAAGGAAGGACTAGGACATACCAATCAACCTTTGATTCCCTTGACTAATTTGTCACATGGAATCTTATGAATTGATGTCACCCATAATTAGTGTCAATGAGAAACATATAGTTAGCATATTGCAAAATACACTTTGATAACAACATGAGAAGTTATAGATGGCCTTTAAATCTAATTAGGGCTCTTGGATAGGATCATGTTGTACTTGACAATAACATATTCCGATAAACCTTTAATATGGATCAGCTTGTGTGATCATATTATCTACAATCAAGCATTTATCATTTGTCACTTCTGATACTTATGACAATCCCTTTAGAATCGATACAGATACCACTTTAGTATTAAGTCTCTGACTTGGAATTTCATCCACTACCTCTTAAAGATGAATATGACAACAAGTTGGAAAATATCATGGCGATAATGTACAAAAGAATCAAAACCCAATTGTAGGTCTTTTGTTTCAAGGAAACTTTATGATTTAGCATTTATCTAGGGCATCATTACCAGATCAAATCTTCGTAGAAGTTTGCTTCAATGCATTCAATATTGTTGGCATGCAGTAGGTTGTTGTCTAAAATTCAAGCCTTGAAAATGATCAATAGATGTTTCCAGCTGCCATTTCATAATTTATCACCTTAATTTTATAATAATTTTGCACCACTCAGTAGGAATCCCTCTTGGTTCTTTGTTATGTGATAAACATCCCTTGGAAACTTTCACCTTATTGTATCTTCAAGATCTATCTTTTCAAGTTGGAAATAAATCCCTGTGTGAGTCCTTACCTTGAGGAATCTTGGTCAACCAAAGTAAGGCTATGGACTCATTGTCATACTTCCTTAAATATTTTCTGACGTAGAATTTTATTAACCCTAATATCAATTTTAGCTAACTTGGTGATACACCCAATGCCTCATATTATAAAGTATATTTGAAATCCTATTCAAAACCTATTCCCAACAAGCTAAGTGGGATTCATAATGTTCTTCTTTTCATAGATAGAAAATTTCTACATTGTTAATTAAAATTGATTAATTTATCAAATCAAATATTGTCTCAAATTTTGCAACAGTCCGTACTCCTAATTGTGGTTTTAAATTTGAGGATCATTTGGGAATAAAAAATGTGATACATAGAGCAAAGTAAGGTACCCCTCTCTTACCTAGATTTTTCAGTAGCACTTTTGGCTTGGAATAGGTCTAGTATGTTCCTTCTCTAGAACTTTTGTTTTGATTTGAGACTCAATCGAAATAACAGTCCCTCCAATACATGTTTTATGGTTCAGATTTTCCCTAAAAAAACTTCATATTTATTAAGAATCATGTAGTTTGCAGTTTACAAAGTGGTTGTCACTAAATGAACATGTACAAATTTCCTTCTATCATACACAAATTCAAGGCATATGGTGTAATCTTGAAGATTTTAAAGGAAATATCTCACCTATAATTTATCACCAAAACCTTGCTCACCTCTTTTGATAATCGAGATTTCAACACATGAACTAAGATAGAATAATCATACCTTGGGTGGTAATAGTCCTGGCTCTAATTATTGAATGGGTGGAAAGTGCGTTACCTACAAATACACTAGGAAGTTGATAAGGAATGCAACTGATTACCAACATGAAAAAATAACTTTGAAGGAGAATGAAGAATCAGGTTTCATATTGAGAGGAGCCATGAAGTGGCTTGTCACACTGAAAATTTGAAATTTGGGTAGATTGATCTGGTCATTCTAAGGAAGACTAAGGTCTCTAAATACCTAGAAGCGTGAAGACCACTTTTTGTATCCTCTGTTCAAATCAAGATAATGGAGTGAAACTAGTGTTGTAGGAGTAGGAATCATTCATTAGAAGTAGGTGGAAGGGTAGAATTAGGACTTATTGTGTTGCAATGGAATGAAAGACAGTATTTAAAGGCACAGGGAGGATTGAAAAACTAATTTGGTGTCTTCCTTCATAGAACAAATAAAAGAAGATCTGGAGTCTTGCAGATGTTCAACAATATGAGAATTAGATAATCATGATCCATTATTCATCATAAAAGGGTTCATATACCTTCAAACATAGATACAAAGGATTGAAAAAATTCCTTAGAAGCAAGGTATCTGGGTTCGAGCTAATATAGGGTTCTCAAATGATTTAATTTAATTTGAATTAAATCTAATTACAAAGTAACTATTGAAATAAATAATGTATAAATGCTAAAATACAATATGACACAAGAAAATAAGCATGTAAAGTGAAACCCTAAGCAAAAAGAGAGGTAAAAGAATGACTTAGCTGATTTTTGAATCTTGAACTGAATCTGATTAGGGAATGTGTGACTAAATGGGAAGATGTCGTTAGCAAACAAGGTTGTAATTTAGTCATTGAAAATTCTGGAGCTGCAGAAACAGAGCTGGATCTCATGGGTGCCCACAATAGGATAGAGGGTGCCTGGGTGCTGTAGACTGAATCTAGGTGCAACTAATGACTATGTAAGAGATGCTCAGAATTTGATTTCTTTTATGTCACAAGGTTTTCAATTACTTCCTTGTTGATCTACCAATATTCACACTATGATCATCGATGGTACATGTAACCTACTAAAAGAGAAGTTCACCTGCACAACCCACAAACCACATCAAACCTAAAAAGGAAAATGCAAAATGGGGAGTCAGACTGACCCCGATGGTCACCCAAAGAGTGAACTTACAACTGAGCATTGCACTACATCTCATAATCCATGTAGTTCTTCATGTGTGTGTGTGTGTGTAGAAATGGTGCCCTAGGATGCCCTTGTACAAGGTTGCACTTGATAACGGAGATAGCTAGAATGTAGAAATGTATACATGTGTGGATGGAATAGAATAACTTCCTCTTCCTATGCAGTGTATGTAAAATAGCCCATGCATCCCTTGTCCCTTGAATGGATGCTAGATGGATGCCTTTAGAGTGCTTTAGTGCCTTTGGAATGCAAGCTTAGGTGATGATATAATGCTTAGTGCTTGGTCTTTTCATTTTGAAACACATAACTATGTATTTATATGATTCCCTTGTTTGAATTTCATAATTAACAACTGGAAGGCCGAACCATAAGTGAAAAAGATGTCCCAAAAGATAAAAGAGACCCAAAAAGGAGTGAGTAAGATGAGAAAGGGTCAGGGGCACCCAGGGGGACAGGAGCACCTGGGTGCTAGTGTCTTAGTTGGGCACTGGTGTCTGAAGCCATGAAAGATAAACACTTGTAAAGTTCTGACTGGGTTGTAGGGTGTGTAAGACCAAATAAAAACAAGAGAACAAAGACAAAAGAGGCCAAAGATAGTTTTCAACCACTAGTTTTCTTACTTAGGAATCATATAAATGCTAACATACTTTTAGGACCTAGAAATGTACCCAAGTGTGTGATTTTGTGTCTACAGGGAAGCACGTTACCCCCAAAACCATTTTGTGCCAAACTATCTACACCTAGATGAACAAACATTACAAAGTATTATGAAGCAAGGAAGAGCACTATAAATGTAGATCTTGCCATTGTTCGAATTGATTGGTCCTACGAGTGGGTGGGTCTTGACTCATGCCAACTAGAACTAGGAAGATCTTTTCCAATGCTATAAGGAGACATGTCCAAAATTGATTTCTAGGATATGGATTCCTCCAAAGGACACATTGAAATCAAGACTTAAATAGATGTATGTTAGAGGGAAATATAATGACAAGCAAACCTTGGAAATTTATCACGGTAAAGTTTTAAAAGACATTTTCATCAGTTGGGTACAACTAGTTGATTAGGTAGGTAACACCTGTATGATGACCCCAACTGAGATGGCTTCCACATCCAGGGTGGCATCCCATCCTTATGGTGAGCTAAAGGTAGGAGGAAGCATCCTCAAGGACCTTCTATATGAAGTTCTATTGGTGGGAAACTGAATTTAAGAATAGCACATGAGAATTGAGCTCTACGGTGTCCACCACCTCTTTGGCACCTGCCAAACACACTAATCACATGGCTCAGGGACTGCACGAGAGAGGGGACATGGAGGTTATCTAGCAACATTTCAAGGGGCATCTTTGACAACTTAGTGAGTACATGACTGTTTTTAGGTTCCACCTCAATCACAATCCTATTTGCTGGCTTGAAATTGAATCTTTAGAAAGACATTGCATGATAACCATAAACTTGATTATAATAAATAATTAGTTGAATTAAGGTGATCAACTTCAACATTATAAGTCAAAACAAGACTTGCTTTCTTTCCATAGCCCAAAATAGCTTTAATATTTCCCCTTTGAATAAAGCATGCCAAATTTGGGAAAATTTCTAGTACATTCCGAGGATTATTCTAAGAGTAGCTTGTTTCCAAGTGAAGCATTCCAGGTGAAACACCTTGACGTAATAAACTCATGAATCCAATTCCAAAACCTCTGAAATTTTGCGGACAAGGTACCAATAATCTAAAGTGGGAAAAAGTTTCTAAATGTCCATAAAATGGGAATCTCCAGCTTTGGGGGAAGATGACTCCAAAATACACCAGAGTGTGAACCATCTTAGAAGGCCTTAGTGAAAAACACACCTTCAAAAAGTGTATAATTTTAGGTTCCACACAGCTATGAACACATTTACTTTGTAAGAAATATCCTTTTCTAAATTGATGGCTAAGGATTCGAATTCCCCACATTGGAAGTATTAAGATTTCAAATATAATGGGAATAGATGGTGAAAGCTAGTGAATAACCTTGCCTAGCTAAATCTAGACAACGATCTTGAAATTGAATGACTGGAGACCACCATAAAGAATTGAGACTAAATGAAAGTTCGGCGTGGAATCCATTTCCATTCCACATGATCCATGGTTTAATTTGATCCCAAGATTTCCAAATTATTTTGATCACAAAGGTACCCATAAATTTGACAGGAATAGGGGTAATGAGAAGATTGGAAAAGTTAATTGTAGACACAAAATTATGCACTTGGGTACATTTCTAGGTCCATAAACACATACTAGCATTCATATGATTCCTAAGAAAGAAAACTAGTAATTGACGACTATCTTTGGCCTTTTTTCTTTGTTTCTTATTGTCTATTTGGTCTTTCACACCCTACAACCCAGTAGGTACTTTACTTTATTTTTATTTTATGGACCAGGACACCAGCGCCTAGGTGCCCTCGTCCCCTTTAGGTGCCCCTGACCTCTTTCCACCTTACTCACTCTTTTTGGGCCTCTTTTATCTTTTGGGCATCTTATTTTCTTATGGGTTGGCCTTCTAGTTGTCAATTATGAAATTCAAACAAGGGAATCATATAAATACATAGCTATGTGACCAAAATAAAGGACCAATCTCTAAACATTATTACTATCACCTAAGCTTGCACTCAAAAGGCACCTAAAGCACTTCAAAACATCCATTTAGCATTCAATCAAGGGACAAGGGACTACATTTTTTGCATACACAACATAGGAAGGGGAAGTTTCTTTATTCCATCCACACATCTATCTACATTGCTACATCTAGCTAGCCCGTTATCAAGTGCACTTGCACAAGGGCATCTTAGGGCATGATTATTTCACACACTCACAAGAACTACATGGAGTCTGAGATGTAGTGCAATGCTCGGTTGTAAGTTCACTCTCTTGGGTGACCTCCAAGGTCAGTCTAACTCCTCATACTAGATCTTTCTTTTTTGGATTTGATGTGGTATTGTGGTTTTTGTAGGTGAATCTTTATTTTACAAGTTACAGGTACCTCAATGATCATATTGCGACACACATAGTGATCAATAAAGAATATTTGTGACACTTGTGTGACACTCTAGAAATCAAGTTTCTGACCATTTTCACAGTCACAGGCACCTAGTAGAGGTCATCAGCACCCTAGGCACCCCTGTCCTACTGTGGGCACCCATGTCCAACCTTTTTGATAGTACATAATTTATTTAGAGCAATAACGACACTATCACTTCCTGTTCAGTATTTTTCCCAGTCTCAGACCAGTCCTAGATCAACACGTGAATCAACTAAGTCCATTCCTCTCTCTCTCTCTTGCACTTAGGGTTTCATATTTTACTAGCTTATTGCTTGTGTCAAATCTATATTTTAGCATTTATTTATCATATGTGACTCTACAATTAGGGTTTACATAAAATTCTATTTTTGTTAAATCATTTGGTGAACCCATCATTCAAACCCTACCTTCTGAAAATGTATCAAAATCTATCTCCTTCTTCCAATTCATGGATCATGGTTCTTATCCTTCTTTTACTCCAACCAAGGTTTCTAGCATTGTTACTATTGCTTCTAATTTTATGCAAGTTCATACTCAACATCCTCCTCACTTTGTTACTCCAATATCTGATCTGAAAATCAATGTTGTTACCACTCGTTGCACTCGTCCTCCTACAACTCCACCCATTTCTATCCCATCTCCTATCACTTTTAGTTCCTTCCACTACCTTATAAGTGTATATGACATCATTGAAAAGCTCAAGAATAGTTACTAAGTTAAAAATCTCTCTTTATGATCTATTGTGCAGTTGCACCCCTATTTGAATGGTCACACATCCTCTATATGGAAATTCCAATACTTATTCACCTGTTATCATTTTCTCACCTCATTCCACTACCTCTAAGGGTTAAAAATTTACCCAAGAATACACTAGAAAAAATCTCTTTATGATTTATTGAGTGATATCACACCCTCCTTCTGCTATTCACAATTGAAAGCAATAATCACATGTTGCATTTTCTCACCTCATTCAATCACTCTTAAACTATTTACCACATGTTATATATTTTAGTGATGAGGATATCCCTCCTTTGTTACTAATGATCCATTTGCACCTTTCTTATCTGCTACTAACCATATTAAGTGTGTACTCATTGACAATGGCTCTGTTATAAACCTATGATCTCTCTCTCCTCAGGAAAATGGGCATTCCCGACAATCTAATTAACAAATATTCTCAAGTCATTTGTAGCTATGATTCTACCACTCGTACATGCATGGGCACCATCACCCTACCTTTACAGGTTGGGCCTAAAATGGTTCCTACTGTATTCTTTGTCATTGATGCCACATTTCAATACAATTTCTTACTTGGTAGACCCTGGATTCATGTTATGCATGTTGTTCCATCTACATTTCATCGGTGCATTAAATT
The DNA here is from genome assembly GCA_019776745.2 of Taxus chinensis. NCBI lineage: Eukaryota > Viridiplantae > Streptophyta > Pinopsida > Cupressales > Taxaceae > Taxus > Taxus chinensis. The sequence goes on from JAHRHJ020003216.1 coordinate 206,051, forward strand.
CTTACATGATGGTTATGAACATACTATTGTTGTGGATCCTGAGCCATTCAAGTTTTTCCGCATAGATCCTGTCACTTGCCATGCCCATTCCTCCATCTCAGCCAATTCCATATCACAAAGTTAGTACATATGATGTCGGTCAATCTAGTGCTCCTACTTCTTCTATTGTTTCTTCATGCACTCCATCCATTCCTATTCATACTAATGATATTCTATCACCCACTATGTCCACCCCCATGGTTGCTACTTCTCTACCTATCACGACTCCTCCCAATTCTACATCTGACTCCACTCCTACCAATATTCTTGATAATGCTATACAACAAGACAATGCTAGTACTGATGATTTTGATGATGAGGCTGATGTCATAGAACTTAACGATGACACATTACACAATCTTAACTTTAATCCCCTTGAAATAGATGAATCCTACTTTCAAGATACTTTTGTTGCTATTGGCCCTAACGAATATCAATTTAAGAAGCTTCCTCCATCTACTAATGCCATGATTCCTTTCCAAGGCACAATACATACATTAGACATTCTAGCATCTGCAACATCTCCTCGGGTTCCTTCTGCTCCATGCCTGGATCCCTTCACATGCACTCTCTTCATTCACAATTCTTATTGGCCTCATATCCCATTCGACCCCACTTGCTCTGAGACTGTTTGCACACATGATGGCTTGGCTTGGTTAGGATTCACATTTTTTGATCTCCTTCCTCCATCTCACTCTCCTCACCTCTATCATGGATGTGTTCACATTACTGCTGCTTATGGCCTCCACATCTTCCATTTAATAGTCTTCCTTGCATGCACTCCTCGTTCTTCTCCACTCACACTTGGGAAATCTTGGCTTGATTACATTGGTGGCACACTAGATCCAAATCATACTGATATCACATTTCCTATGCCTTTTGGCCACATTTCTATTTGCAATGACTCCTTCTTGGGATATTCTCAAAATCTCACTCGATGGTATGCACATGGTTTTCCACAACCACCTTTCACTGATGAATAATATGCAATGGCATGTACAATTTATGTCACAAGGGCTCTCTATATGATCAACCTCACACTATTTCTTATCAAGTCTCTGATCCAGTCTCCATTGGTTATGATCTTAACAATGACGATCTCCTAGATGATGTTACTTTATTCTTCTATCCATCACACACTTGGGGGGCATAATGATTTCTTCCCCCTTCAATCATTATTATTTCTTTCTAATCTCTACACATACACATTACACTTCATGCTTTACATCTAGTCTCTCTTATACACATTGATACACAACTTCTATCTTCATTACCCTATGACACACTCTAGTTCTATGGTTCATACTTGACTGCTAAGAGTATAAATCTATAATGAACCTCACCACATTCACACACTTTACACTCTACGCTTCATGATCTATCATTCTAGCATCGCATTCAAACCATTTCCCGATGACACACTCTTGTTCTATGGTTCATTCTTGATTGTCGAGGGTTGTTTTATAAATGAACTTCATATCATACACATTTGATGGGGGGCACACTACTCTTATCACATTCACATTGCATACCATTCCATCTCACTCATACATACAATATTGCATATCTTGGTTGCATTTACTCTTACTTGCTATACTTACATGTATGCACTTTGTTTACTATGTTATCTGGATATTAGTATGTCATTATATTTTCTATATACACATACACGTTCACTTGTTCTCTAGTTGTGAATGCATACTTCTTACATATCCTTACATGCTGCAATGATGCTTGGCATTGTACCTCTTACCAGTCCCACCGAGGCTCCTGGGGGCATCTACTTTCTCACACATTACAGGTGCTATTGTTTCATTATTTACTACTTCCTATTCTTACTAGCACACTACTTTTTATTGGTACATACATACTTTGACATACTTTTTATCTTTCTAACATGCTAACGGGTGCTTCATGTGCAAAATTTTCCTTGCAAGAACTATTTTCCACCATGGTTTTCTGATCACACTTTACATTTCATTGCTTTTTATTGTATGCTATTGTTTGTTAGCTATGCCCTATGTCTTGTTTGATCATTGCTTGTATGATTTTGGCCGCTTCAGCCTTGATTGTCTTGTGACATTGTGAGTGATGTCCCATGTTTGAAACCCACTTTTTGCGGTATCTTGTATGCACACTTTCTTGTTACATTTGTTTCTATGACATGTTTGCTACTTTTTCTACTAACACATATATCTAGCCACTTTGTTTGCATGTGCCTTGGTTTCTACCATGCACATTCCCTCCCCCTATAGGGATACAATTTAGTTCAACATCAGGTCCTCTCTTTGGGCCACATACTCCTATTGAAGACGCATGTACCCCAAATGAGGGGGCATACATTGGGTGAATCAATCACCCCATATAACAACTCAGAGCTACAGTACACAATACTTGGTTAGTACAGAACAGTAGTCATACAGTCTACAAAATGACCCAGAATTTGACTTGGGTCCTCAACACAACACAAGACACCTACGCTTAGGCTCAGACAAGAGAGCCTGGGTGCCTGTGTCCTCCCTTGGGTGATAATTTCCCAGGGGCACACACAGTTAATTTTCTCATATCAACACAGTTCACAATAATTTACAGAGCAGTTTTCACAGTACATGCACAATCCTCCAACAAGCAGAATGCATTCTATCTCTATTTCAATCAGAACAAACAATACATTCAAAACAAATCAGGGACAACAAGAACAAAACATGATCACACCATCTACAGTGGTGTATAATCAGGGTAGAGTCATGGAAGGAGAGTAACACTAGACCTCTCTCCCCAACACTTGCTCTTTGGTGTGAGATCGCCCAAAAAACTCACTCTTGGCATGAGATCACCCAAAAAATCACTCTTGGCATGAGATCACCCAAAAAAATCACTCTTCTACAATATTTCAGGACATTTTCTATCCCTTTTCACTCTTTCACATCAGGTGCACACTTTCCATTTACTACTACTTTTACATACTTTTCACACTTTTACATACTTATGATCAATTTTTTCATATACACATCTTTGACTACTTCTTCTCTTCTTTTTTCAGGTCCATCCTTACAACAAGAAGCAACCTTCAACAAAGCTACAACAATAGGTATAACATGGTACAACACATATGCTTCACCCCTAGGGTCACTTTCCTTTCCTAGTTTCCATGCTTCATTTTTGCATTCATTCCACGCTTCACTTGTCTCTTTGGCACGCTATCACCATCACACTCTACATGAACCATCAGGTACGCATCTCTTATCTACTTTATGTTATCGAGTATTCACTCAACAACATAAAGTGGGGAAAATGTAGACACAAAATTATGCACTTGGGTACATTTCTAGGTCCATAAACACATACTAGCATTCATATGATTCCTAAGCAAGAAAAATAGTAATTGATGACTATCTTTGGCCTTTTGTCTTTGTTTCTTGTTGTCTATCTGGTCTTGCACACCCTATAGCCCAGTTGGTATTTTAATTGTTTATATTTTATGACTTCAGACACCAGTACCCAGCCAGGATGCCAGCTCTCATGCCCTTGTCCCCTCTGGGTGCCCCTGACCTCTTTCCACCTTACTCACTCTTTTTTGGGCCTCTTTTATCTTTTGGGCATCTTATTTTCTTATGGGTTGGCCTTCCAGTTGTCAATTACGAAATTCAAACAAGGGAATCATATAAATACATAGTTATGTGACCAAAATAAAGGACCAAGCTCTAAGCATTATTACTATCACCTAAGCTTGCATCCAAAGGAATCTAAGAGAATTAAAGCATCCATCTAGCATCCACTCAAGGGATAAGGGACTACATGTTCTGCATACACAACATAGGAAGGGGAAGTTCATTTTTCCATCCACACATTCTATCTACATTGCTACATCTAGCTAGCCATTATCAAGTGCACTTGCACAAGGGCATCCTAGGGAATGATTCTTTCACACACTCACAAGAACTACATGGAGTCTGAGATGTAGTGCAATGCTCAGTTGTAAGTTCACTCTGTTCGGGTGACTGCTGGGGTCAGTCTCGACTCCCCATATTACATATTTCTTTTTAGGTTTGATGTGGTTTTGGGTTTTGTAGGTGAATATTTATTTTATAGGTTATAAGTACCTCAACGATCATATTATGACACACAAGTGATCAAAACAGAATATTTAGACACTTGTGACATAGAAATCAGGTTCTGACCATTTTCGCAATCATAGGTGCCCAATAGAGGTCGTCATGCCCAGAGTGCCCCTATCCTAGCCGTGGGCACCTGTGTCCAGCTTTATCTGACAGTTCTAGATTTTATAGTCGTGGAGTAATGGACACCCTTCCTTTTCAATCAGTTTTCCCAGTCTTCTCCAGTCCCAGATCAGGCGCAAATCAACTAAGTCATTCCTCCTCTCTCTTATACTTAGGGTTTCATATTTTATTAGCTTATTTACTTGTGTCAAATATGTATTTTAGCATTTATTTATAATACATGACATTGCAATTAGGGTTTAATAATTTTATTTTTATTAAATCACCAATGCCTTTCCTGACACTGTGGCCATATGGAGTGCCTTATGCAATACCATTTCGAAGGAGTGCCTTCCAAGATTCCTTTTCATCTATGTTTCAAATAATACCTTTTGCATAGAGCGCTTTCCCTTGCTATAATATGTCAATAAGGCTTAAGCCACATGAGCCTCTGGGCAGAAAATAGGTTTCCCAGGAAACTCTATGAAATCCTTTAACGGAAGAAGAATTGGTCCAAAGGAATTCTTTAAGCAGTTTTTCAAGCTCGTGCACATAATTATTAGATGGGACCTAACATGAGGAGTAGCAAAAATGTGATGACTTGAATCAACTTTGGATAAATATGTAATATTCCAGCTAAAGACATCGGCTTGGTGATCGAGTATTCCAATTTCTGAGCCACACGACATACTTCCAGAGCTTAGCAGGATAAGCTTGGAAGGTAAAAGGAATGACTAGGAACTTAAGCATTTATTTGTGGTTGAGAATATTCCAATCATATGATGCCAATAAATGGGGTACATGAAGGAAGGATCATCTATAGCATTGTGTTTTATGCCATTAGATGGAGTAGCCAGAATCCAAACAAAAGGTTTCTAGGCACTACATGACGTAATTTATATTACTTTCCTATTCAATTAGCATAAGGAAGGAGTCATATACGAAGTTTCCATTGAGAAATTTGGATCCATCCGCAGAGGGCTTAGAGAAATGCCCCCAAAAATCCCCTGGAATTGAGCTTAGGCAAGTAAGTATTCTAAATCCTTTAGCTGTGAAACAACATGGAGAGTGGGCAATGAAGGGGGAAAACATGCCAGATGGATTTGAAAAGACCAAATGACTCTAAATTTTTCCCATTAATGGTGATATGGGAAGATCCGTGAGATCATATTAATAATATGAATAAAATTTGAACCAAAACCCAAGGCTTTGAGCATGGAAAGTATGAATAGAGATTATATTCAGTCATATGCATTCTCAAAGTCATTTTTAATGAAGAGAGCTTGTTGATTAGATCTGGGATCCCATTCCATATCTTCCCAAACTGTAATAGTGTTGTCGAGGATATATCACCCTTGGATAAATCCAATCGCTGTTCATGAGGAACTATAGCATGGAGGATGTACCACAACCGAATGACAAGAGCTTTGGCAATGATTTTTTATGACACATTAAGGAGAGTGATGGGGTGCCAATTACTTACTAGCTTAGGATATCTAGGTTTAGGGATGAATTTAATATTCCCTTAATTAATATGATGGCCAAGAACATGACACTGGAAACCTTCCATGTAAACTTTATGGAGATACTAACCAATTGTTAGGTTGTTGAGCCTGTTTTCATGTGAGAAAGTGTTAAAGACTATACACTAAGAGTACTTTACACTTTCTACAGTTGTCTTGTCGGGTTTCAGGGCCAGGTCGAGGGGCAGCAGGGGTTCATGGGCGCAACCCCCGAGAAATTTTGTTTGGCCTTAAAATGTGCCCGATATACTGGGAAACGTGATTTTCTCATATGGGTGGGATTTTGACCCATAGGTTTATGGGATAGTTTTTTGCCCATGGTTTTGATACCCACGGTTTTTTAAAACTACTTAAGTAGTTGTCTATTTATATGGTTTGTGCATATGGTAGGTAATATAAAAACATTACAGATGTATTTTGAAGGGTAAGTGCAAGAAATTTGGGGGCCAAAAAGTGGACAAGAATGTGAAAAAAAGCAAAACGTGTATGCGTTTTGTTAAAACACGCTCGCGTTTTAGTTTGTTTGGCTCGGGAATCACCAAAGCATAACGCGTACGTGTTACATAACACGTACGCGTTATGTTGACTATAAACAAAAAAAAGAGGCCCGAGCCTCTATCATTTTTCCTCCCTCAAACGCGAGTTTCAGAGCTTGTTCGTGCCCTCACGTGTTTTTCCATTCAGTTGGATCTCAAGCTCAAAGGATCGTTTCTGGATCACCGGGAAGATCTGAATCGACGATGGCACCACGGAGAAGAGGTAAGCACATTTCTTTTCTCAAAATTGCATTGAAATATGATAATTATAGATTAAAATTTGAATTGAGTACATATTTTTTATTGTTACAGTTAGAGGTCGAGGGAATCAACCACAACCAAACCCTATTATTCCTGACATCCCTCCCGACACTCCCACAATTGCTCAACATCCCTCGGGTAGTCAAGAAGATTTAGCAACCCAAATAGTTGAAAACAAAATTGAAATTGAGGATTTAATCAAAACAATGAGGGATGCACAATCTACAAACCCCCACCGCGCCTCTCTTGCAAACACATTGGAGGCATTACTTGTTCAAATTGATGTGGCAATGGGGAAAATTGATCATTGGACAACTTACAGAGAGGGTTGTAGGGTTTATTATTCCAACAAATTGTCATATGTGGATGTAAAGAAAAAAGAAATTTCAAAAGAACTCATATGCGCCTTATTCACGGACCCCCACACTAATCTTACTGTTCCGTTGACATGTAAATGATTTCCCATCCATTGGTGCAATAATAATTTGATTAGAAATAATTTTTGGGACCGATGGTGGATGGTGTTTGATTTTCCACCTTGTAATAACAACGAGGTGCCACTATACTTTCTGAGGAAACTCTATTGCGAGTTTATCCTCAACGAGATCCCAAATTATTTTGATTTCTGAGATTTCCAGGGCCGAGGAAAAGGATCTGCACAGGATCGACCAGGTGCACAACGTGCACCTATTCAGTAGGGTAGATTCCCCGCACAGAAGCCCCCTCACCCTGAGATTGTCCCTCAAGCAGTGAAGGAGACAGTAGAGATTGATACACTCCACGTGCTTCAGGGGCTATCTGACCCTTGTTCGACATACGAGGGAGATTTCTGAGCCAGATGCTCGTGGAGGTACACAGAGTATTCCCTCAGGGAGTACTAGCATGAGGCCACATTTTTTCTCGTCATGTGGTAGCATATGTTTGGGGCCCGAGGAGGATGATACTTTCATGCGTACTGATTTTGGTGCACCTGGTGCTAGGGATGAACACGATAATGTCACTATGTCAGATGTCCTTTTGAGTGAGACATTTGGATTACATTCATCGGATGTCACCTTCGCAGGTAAATTTGTTATGTTTTGTTATGTGTGTTACAAAATTTTTGGAGTACCTGATTTACTTATATATGTTAAATTTTTGAAATAATTGTATTTGTACATGTACATGCATTGATATTACAGCGCGCGGGAGGTGCATCTTCATCCTGACCACAGGCGGCGAGCACCATGCATACACATACATTCACAGAGGTAATTTAGAATGTTAATTATGTAAAATTTTCACATACATGTGTGTGTGTGTATGTATATATATATATATATATATGTATATATATATATATATATATATATATTAGTTTTGAAGTCAAATATATGTATGTTCTTGTATGTCCATCTAACTCACGTGATATACATGTTTGATAAAGATGTTGACTTCACTAGACACCCCACCATCTCTGCGACAAGTAGATAAAGGTGTTGCCGCTGCGATTTCATCTGCGCAGCAACTCACTGAGGTATTCAAACAACACGTAAATTTTGTTAAATTTCTCGTGTAATTCATATTATGTTAAATTACATGTTAGTAATGTCTTTCATTGTAGAATTATTAAATTATGTTAATAATGTCCTTCATTGTGTGTATGCAGGAGTTACCTGATAGGGCGCAACCCTGTTCATTTGATTCACAGGCGTGGCGGGGTAAAAAACAATAGTTCTATATTGATAAAATTAGTTAAAATATTGTCATTATGTAGATACATGTACTTAGCTCTATTTTCGCTAATTCTGATGTTAGATTTTCTGATCTTATGTGTATGTAGGGAACTTCAACCCCCTCCATTTTGACTTCGAGGGCACAGACTCCTCCATCTCATCGTCTTCGTACCCCCGTTCGTACTGCAGGAGCTCCCGATGACTCATCTGAGCGTGAGATGCAAATTCGGCGTGATCGACAACTTGCGGTAAGTTTGTGTATTTATGTAAATACTTTCATTCTAGCATGGTCTTAAATACATGTTGAAAACATATATAAATTAAGTTTTGACAAAAAAACATTGTTTGCATTTACAGGCTCATCTACAGGCGAGTATTCAGCGGAAGAGGACTCGAAGCATGGGCTCGGACGATCCAAAGTCATCTCATGGATCTCCATCTTCACCTAAGGGAGGGCCTTCTTCGAGCAAGGCCAAGAGAGGGATAGATTTTGATGAGTAGGAAATATATATGTCTTACATGACATTGTTTTTGTATGCCTATGTGCATGGCATTGTATGTAAGCCTATATGGCATTTGAACTTGATGGTATATGACCTATTTGGGCATTTTTGTATTTATTATGCACATTAAAATACTATTTGGAACTTGATAATTTTGTATGAGACCTTACATTTCTGAGATTATTTTCGCATGAATCTAATATGATGTGCACTTGACAATATTTAAGACATTATGGATTATTTTTTCATTTATTGGTGATGTACATGTACTAGCATTTTCAATGTATAATATGCATCAAACTTTGGAAATTAATATTTATATAATGTATGTATATAAAGAGTTACCTAATCTGAGTAATTATTCATTCAATTTATCAATGTGTATATGTGTATTTACCTTACTTGTGCTTCTTCTTGCTCATGGTCTCTTTGTACTGGTTCCTATCTTATCATGCACTTACTACATTCTTCTATGCTTCGTAGTCTTCTCCCCTGTTAAAACACCTGACAGTCGTCACAATTTGATGCCTTTCATCTGTTGATATTTTGAGAATGTCTCTCCATATACATTACTCCAATGCTTGAGAATGTCTCCAGATGCAATGACATTCTGATTCAGACACTCAATGATTCTTGATTGTCTAATCCTGTCCAATTCGTGTTACTACCTTTAAATCTGTAGGCATTTCAAGTTATTTGGAAATCACATCACACCCTTCACTAGGCTTGATGACTACCCATATCCTTTTTAAGGCACTTTTGAAAGCATCCATGGGTTTATCATAACATAAATTATCAATGAATGGAAGGTCACTAAGCCGTAGGCCAGCTGACTCCCATCCAGAACTAAACAAGAAAGATTTACTAGGTGATTGATAACTCCTGTGTGTTCTTAGACATACCCCTATCAAATTCATTCTTAAGCCAATCTAGTCATTCAGGGCTCTTAAGCGACTACGCCCAGACGGGGTAGCCCTACACTGACTCAGACTGCACTATTTCATGTGTTTACAAACAATAGGACAACGAGAGAACCAGATGGAGATGGAGAAAACCACAAGAGGCTTTTGTAGAGGGCCCCAACATGGAGCTCTCGGATCTGATGAGACGTCTCTAGGTGCCACGGAGTCTGAGAAATCACCCGTCGAAGATATGGCGTGTTTGGGCCTCAGGGCTCTTAAGCGACTACGCCCGGACGGGGTAGCCCGAAAGCACGGGGAGCGTAGGGAACCAAAATGAAGCCTCCACTAGCATTCACCAGGCCACCCCGACGTGTTGGTGTAGTTGGTTTGGTCCCACGAGCTTTGTTTGCAAACTACAGCCATCTGGCAGCCCTACACTGACTCAGACTGCACTATTTCTCGTGTTTACAAACAATAGGACAGCGAGAGAACCGGATGGAGAGGAGAAAACCGTGATAGAATTTGTATAGGGCCCTAACATGGAGCTCTTAGATCTAACGAGATGTCTCTAGGTGCCACAGAGTCTGAGAAATCACATGTCGAAGATATGGCGTGTTTGGGCCTCAGGGCTCTTAAGCGACTACGCCTGGACGGGGTAGCCCGAAAGCACGGGGAGCGTAGGGAACCAAAAACAAGCCTCCACTAGCATTCACTAGGCCACCCTGATGTGTTGGCATAGTTGGTTTGGTCCCACGAAGCTTCCGTTTGCAAACTACAGCATCTGGCAGCCCTACACTGACTTAGACTGCACTATTTCTCATGTTTACAAACAATAGGACAACGAGAGAACCAGATGGAGATGGAGAAAACCACGAGAGGATTTCATAGAGGGCCTTGACATGGAGCTCTTGGATCTGACGAGACATCTCTAGGTGCCACGGAGTCTGAGAAATCACATGTCGAAGATATGGCATGTTTGGGCCTCAGGGCTCTTAAGCGACTACGCCCAGACGGGGTAGCCCGAAAGCACGGGGAGCGTAGGGAACCAAAATGAAGCCTCCATAGCATTCACCAGGCCACCCTGATGTGTGTTGGTGTAGTTGGTTCGGTCCCACGAGCTTCTGTTTGCAAACTAGAGCCTTTGGCAGCCCTACACTGACTCAGACTGCACTATTTTCACGTTTACAAACAATAGGACAGCGAGAGAACCAGATGGAGACAGAGAAAACCCCGAGAGGATTTTGTAGAGGGCCCTAACATGGAGCTCTTGGATCTGATGAGATGTCTCTAGGTGCCACGGAGTCTGAGAAATCACATGTCGAAGATATGGCGTGTTTGGGCCTCAGGGCTCTTAAGCGACTACGCCCGGACGAGGTAGCCCGAAAGCACGGGGAGCGTAGGGAACCAAAACAAAGCCTCCACTAGCATTCACCAGGCCACCCTGATGTGTTGGCATAGTTGGTTTGGTCCCACGAGCTTCGTTTGCAAACTACAACCTCTGGCAGCCCTACACTGACTCAGACTGCACTATTTCTCATGTTTACAAACAATAGGACAGCGAGAGAACCGGATGGAGATGGAGAAAACCATGAGAGGATTTTGTAGAGGGCCCCAACATGGAGGTCTTGGATCTAATGAGACATCTCTAGGTGCCATGGAGTCTGAGAAATCACCCGTCGAAGATATGGCATGTTTGGGCCTCAGGGCTCTTAAGCGACTACGCCCAGACGAGGTAGCCCGAAAGCACGGGGAGCATAGGGAACCAAAAAAAAGCCTCCAATAGCATTCACCAAGCCACCCTGATGTGTTGGCATAGTTGGTTTGGTCCCATGAGCTTCTGTTTGCAAACTACAGCCTCTGGCAGCCCTACACTGACTCAGACTGCACTATTTCTCGCGTTTACAAACAATAGGACAGTGAGAGAACCGGATGGAGATGGAGAAAACCATGAGAGGATTTCATAGAGGGCCCTGACATGGAGGTCTTGGATCTAATGAGACATCTCTAGGTGCCACGGAGTCTGAGAAATCACCCGTCGAAGATATGGCATGTTTGGGCCTCAGGGCTCTTAAGCGACTACGCCCAGACGGGGTAGCCCGAAAGCACGGGGAGCGTAGGGAACCAAAATGAAGCCTCCACTAGCATTCACCAGGCCACCCTGACATGTTGGTGTATTTGGTTTTGTCCCACGAGCTTCCATTTGCAAACCACAACATCTGGTAGCCCTACACTGACTCAAACTGCACTATTTCTTGAGTTTGCAAACAATAGGATATTGAGAGAACCGGATGGAGATGGAGAAAACCATGAGAGGATTTTCATAGAGGGCCCCAACATGGACATCTTAGATCTAATGAGACATCTCTAGGTGCCACGGAGTCTGAGAAATCACATGTCGAAGATATGGCGTGTTTGGGCCTCAGGGCTCTTAAGCGACTACGCCCGGACGGGGTAGCCCGAAAGCACGGGGAGCATAGGGAACCAAAAAAAGCCTCCACTAGCATTCACCAGGCCACCCTGACGTGTTGGTGTAGTTGGTTTGGTCCCATGAGCTTCCGTTTGCAAACTACAACCTCTGGCAGCCCTACACTGACTCAGACTGCACTATTTCATCGCGTTTACAAACAATAGGACAACGAGAGAACCGGATGGAGATGGAGAAAACCACGAGAGGATTTGTAGAGGGCCCTAACATGGAGGTCTCGGATCTGACGAGATGTCTCTAGGTGCCACGGAGTCTGAGAAATCACATGTCGAAGATATGGCATGTTTGGGCCTCAGGGCTCTTAAGCGACTACGCCCAAACGGGGTAGCCCGAAAGCACGGGGAGCGTAGGGAACAAAAACAAAGCCTCCACTAGCATTCACCAGGCCACCCCGACATGTTGGCATAGTTGGTTTGGTCCCACGAGCTTCCGTTTGCAAACTACAGCCTCTGGCAGCCCTACACTGACTCAGACTACACTATTTCTCACATTTACAAACAATAGGACAGCGAGAGAACCGGATGGAGACGGAGAAAACCACGAGAGGCTTTCATAGAGGGTCCCAACATGGAGCTCTCAGATCTAACAAGACGTCTTTAGGTGCCACGGAGTCTGAAAAATCATATCTTCGACATGTGATTTCTCGAACTCCGTGGCACCTAGAGATGTCTTGTCAAATCCGAGAGCTCCATGTCGGGGCCCTCTAGGAAAGCCTCTCGTGGTTTTCTCTGTCTCCATCTGGTTCTCTCGTTGTCTTATTGTTTGTAAACGTGAGAAATAGTGCAGTCTGAGTCAGTGTAGGGCTGCCAGAGGTTGTAGTTTGCAAACGGAAGCTCGTGGGACCAAACCAACTACGCCAACACGTCAGGGTGGCCTGGTGAATGCTAGTGGAGGATTCATTTTTTTTTCCCTATGCTCCCCGTGCTTTCGGGCTACCCCGTCCGGGCGTAGTCGCTTAAGAGCCCTGAGGCCCAAACATGCCATATCTTCGACGGGTGATTTCTCAGACTCCGTGGCACCTAGAGATGTCTCGTTAGATCCAAGACCTCCATGTTGGGGCCCTCTATGAAATCCTCTCATGGTTTTCTCCGTCTCCATCTGGTTCTCTCGCTGTGCTATTGTTTGCAAACGTGAGAAATAGTGCAGTCTGAGTCAGTGTAGGGCTGCCAGAGGCTGTAGTTTGCAAACGGAAGCTCGTGGGACCGAACCAACTACGCCAACACGTCGGGGTGGCCTGGTGAATGCTAGTGGAGGCTTCATTTTTTGGTTCCCTACGCTCCCTGTGCTTTCGGGCTACCCGTCCAGGCGTAGTCGCTTAAGAGCCCTGAGGCCCAAACACGCCATATCTTTGACGGGTGATTTCTCAGACTCCGTGGCACCTAGAGACATCTCGTCAGATCCGAGAGCTCCATGTGGGGCCCTCTACGAAATCCTCTTGTGGTTTTCTCCATCTCCATCCGGTTCTCTCGTTGTCCTATTGTTTGTAAACGCGAGAAATAGTGCAGTCTGAGTCAGTGTAGGGCTGCCAGATGCTGTAGTTTGCAAACGGAAGCTCGTGGGACCGAACCAACTACACCAACACATTGGGGTGGCCAGTTGAATGCTATTGGAGGCTTATTTTTGGTTCCCTACGCTCCCTGTGCTTTCGGGCTACCCCGTCCGGGCATAGTCGCTTAAGAGCCCTGAGGCCCAAACACGCCATATCTTCGACGGGTGATTTCTTGGACTCCGTGGCACCTAGAGATGTCTCGTGATACCTCCATGTTGGGGCCCTCTACCAAATCCTCTCATGGTTTTCTCTGTCTCCATCCGGTTCTCTCGTTGTCCTATTGTTTGTAAACATAAGAAATAGTGTAGTCTGAGTCAGTGTAGGGTTGCCAGAGGCTGTAGTTTGCAAATGGAAGCTCGTGGGACCGAACCAACTATGCCAACACGTCAGGGTGGCCTGGTGAACACTATTTGAGGCTTTTCTTTTTTACCTATGCTCTCATCTTTTGGGCTATCTCGTCCGTGCTACGAAAGCCTCTCATGGAGTCTCCAGTCAGTGTAAGGTTGTCCATTGCCAATCACCTGAATAATATAGGTGGTTCATACAATATAGGTGGTGAAATGAGAATTTTAATAAGATATTTTTACAATATAGGTGGTGAAATGAGAATTTATGTTTGTTGTTCCTTTCTAATATTTAATTTTTCTTAGCTTCACTTGGCTTCGAGAATAATAAATTCTCTACTGACAGTGCCAACCACGTGAAGGTGGAAGCTTTTTTGGCACCACTAACCTACATAAACATGTTAGTAAGCAATTAAATAGAATTTTAAATCATACAAAATTTAAACAAAATCATTTAAGTAAATATTCAAATTAAATTCATGAAGAACATACCTTTGCAAATTCAATCCAATGAACCACAAGGATCAACTCTATTCTTGACAGTAGCAAGAATTGCTTCATGATCTGATTCACGAACCTTCCACAGATTTTTGTTTGATGGCCGACCTCGATATTTGATCAATTTAATATTTGTTGCAAGGACCAAATGTGAATAGTGAAGTATCTTCTGATGTACTTCATAGTCTTCAAACAACCAAATGTTTGATTTTTTGATAGGATATCGTCGAAGCCAAGTTCCAGTGACTACCACTGATCCAGTGGGATACTCAAGGTCTTCACCATCAATGACTGTGGAAGTCAATTTTTTTCCCCTCTACACAACGAGATAAGAAGTAGTTTGTTCCCTCTTCGTTAAATTCCATCGCAATAACTGCAAAAACGTGCCCTATGTATCACAAAGTAAAACTGTTCAGTCAATTTATAAATACATTAAGAGTTGACCATTTAATAATTTATAAATCTAAAACATGGCATGTACATATATGTATGTACCTTGTTGCACTAAATCAGAGACTTGGTCAAAGTCAGGTGATGTTGTCATTTGATCTGAAGACCCTGCAAGTTGTAATGCTCATGGAACTTGATGTGTGTCGAGTGGAATTAGAGGTCTACAAGTCCATTCATCCACCCACTACTGTGACTCACATTCATTCCACACAAAATCAATGCATGATATACAAAAACATGTCATGCACCTAGTATAAATAGTCCAAGCATTTGCATCTGAACTACGGAATGAGTGCATATCACTTGATCCTGCAACTGTCATACAATCTTCAAAGTTTGTCAGATGTTGTTGCTCTATCAACCAAAAATATCTACGAACCGTTGATCTCTCTTGAGATTCATGGCCCATATTCTTGACACACCAATCAACAATGTTTTTTGCATCTGTAAATTTAGCACCATCCTTGAACTTTAACTCTTCTCTTGCAAGTGCTCTTTTCACACATGCTCCTGCACCATCATGCTCTCCTTTTCCATGCCCTACCTCAGTAAAACTCTAGATATGTTGTACATTTGTTTCTTTGTGCATCCTACTTAGCCAATAAAACATCCGTGCATTCTTGAATTGTGATGTGCAGTTGTCCGACCAAATGTAATGTTGATCGAAACTAATGTTCCTCTCATTCAAGTTCACATAAAACACCTGGAAACACCCTTGTACATATTCTGTAGAATGTGTCCGATCATCACTGATGTAGAAATTATACTCTCTTAATATTTTTCCATCTTGCTCAGTGCTTTCAGGAGAATGCATGAATGTTATATGCACGAAAATAGAAACTTACACCAAGTTATAATATTGAAACTAAACCTCCATTTGTGGCTGCAATGTGTAATTCTCTGCGAAGTCAACTACTGAAACAATAGTACCAAGTGGGAATGTGTCCTTGCTTAACTTGAATTGTTCATCCAACCATCGAGCTCTATGTGTGTGCCTTGCATACTCATAAAAAATTTCCTCTCTGAATTTGACCATATATTCTAATACAGGTAATTGTTTTGTAACAAGCTCACACCTCTTAGATTCTTTTCCATCTTTTAATTGATATGCCACCAATTTATATTTGGTGAAATCAACCAATTCTTTTCCTATTGAAGATGTACTCTCCTCGTGGATACAACTTTTCAGATTTGGCAAGCCACCGCATACATTGCACGTTCCATCCAAACATGCTTTGTTATAAAAAAATTGTCTTGTTGATTTTTCACAAAATATTGTCGGAATAAATTCCCTTGAAGATTTTTGTGGGACATTTATTCCACACTCCTGCAACATGATGTCAGTATGAAAAACATGACGTATTTGACAAAAAACATCATAATGCATTGAAAATTCAACATGATGCCTGCAACAACAAGTGGTACGTGAGTGATTGATTTTCACATAAAAGGGTTTTTTCATTTCAAAGAATCTTTGGCTAATGTTAATTTGTGGATTTTCATTTTTAAACTTAGAGAACAAATTATGTTTGAGTCATATCTAAGAAATGTTTTGCACATGATTCACGATTACGAGAACCTATTCTTCTTTTTACTGTATCTCTTCTATTCGGTGACACCCTTGTGTTCTCATTCCAAAATTTTACAATTAATTCTTTTAGAATATTAGATGTATTCTTGTCTTTTCGTGGAAGTCTGCTAGAGAAAGCCCAATAGTCAGTGTTATTGACTAACTCAAGACGTTTACGTCTCTCTATTGCTTTCATTAGTGTTTTTCTGTTTAGCTTCAAAGCATTGCTTATTTTTCCAATCAAGTGTTTATTAACTATTTTATCACTTACTATACAATTAGTTAGTGCACATCGTGTAGCATTACTATCTTTGGTGCATCTTTTGTCACCTACAGCTTGGTATGCTTTATGTATGTTTTCAACAATTAACGCATTTTGATCAAAAAAATTAGATGTTCTTAACCCCAAGGTCTTCATTATAGGTCTCATCTTAATTAACTTCAAACAAATAATTGACATATTTGTGCGTCATTTAAACTCTCAAAGTAATTATCCCAATTTCCACTAGCTTTTCTTCTCGCATTTCTTTCAAACATTTTGTTAGGCATTGGTTTTATAATGTTTTCATCAATTTCAATTAAGTGAATTGGTTTCCTTTGTGAAATGGAAGGAGGTGTTCTTAGAGGTGAAGATTCGTTTACAAGGTTACTTTCTTCATTCAATGTTTTCATACAAATTTCAGGGTTAACATTTGGATTCTCAAGTAAGGGTTCAATAATTGGATTCATGTCAATTTCTTCATCCATACCAACATTATCATTCACTTCAATATCATTATTCATTGCAAAATCATTATTCTCTACATTTTCATTATGTATTTGATTCAAATTTTCTAATACATTAGCTACATTTGATATAAAGGATGTACCTTTCCCTACTCGAAGTTTTTACATTCTCTTCAATTTCTTTATTCTCTTCTCTTCCAATTGCTTCGGTGTCTTATTCTTGACTTTCCTCTTGTCCTTAGCTCGACATTTATCACCCATGATTAGAAAAAATCAACTAGTTGGGTAGGGGACAAAATGAAATACTAAAAAATCGTGCAAGAATGTAGAGAATATTGCAGACAAAATAGAATGTTTGCAGAATTCCCATGAAAGAGATGAAAGGGACATTCGGGGGCCACAAGATAAAAAACAAAGCAAAATGTGTACGCATTTTTTGTTTTCTCTTTTCCCAAGCCATGCCTCAATGATTGGGATCCGGTTTGAATCCTCAAGCCTGAGGCATGGACCTGCACAAACACAGCAAACAACGAGTTTTTACAAGAAAATGTAAAAATGACACTTCCTCTATGAGAAATCAAAATAAAACAATCGATCCATTTTTAAATAAAATATACCACGACGTAGAGCAGAGTCTCTTCTTTCTTAAAATATAATTTTTCAAATTTTCTGACTAATATAAGGTATCCATATTATTTATTTTCTAACTATGCCTTTTTATAGCTATTTTTTGAAGTGTAAATATGTCTATCTTTCATGGTGTATCTTTTTTTTGGGTAATCGAAATTAAAACAATATATACTAGACCAAACTAGGCATAATTTTATACATAGTCAAAAAAAAAAATCTAATTTTTGATATTTTTTGAGGTAGTTAGGGGGGGCACGGTCAGAGATCCATTATTTTTCAAAACATAAAATTTTTGTACTAGAAAAATCATAAATAAAAAAATATTTGCTAAAAAAATCTAAAAAAAATAGAGCCCAAACTAGATGCTCCTAGCTATCTTTCTACCAAAGGGTTTTCAAAAATACTAAATGGGGCTCAAAAAATGGTGGGAGACACGAAAGTCACTCTATTATGTTTTTTAATAAAAACAGGAGCATCTATTGGTATTTTAGTTGTTTGAACCACTTAAAATTATCCGTTTTCAGTAAAATTTAATAGCTTAGAAACTAGACTCAAAATGCTACGATTCATATTTCTTCAACATCTTCCAACTTTGAGTGTAACTATTTCAAAAAACTCGTACAAGTTAAAGTTTTTTTCTTCAGAAAAATGCGTCCACTTAAGACCCCCTTTTGGCCCCCCATCTTGGTGCACTTACCCCACTGACATATATTATTTAATCCTCTTTTTGTGGTCTTATTGTTCATTTCAGGTAGTTCCTCCTAGTCAAAAGGAAGCTCTCACAATCATCATTGGATCGAGAATTCAGAACGCGTGCACAACCTTCAAACAAACCATCGCAACAGGTATTCATGCTTGGCCCACACCTAGGATTTTTTGCAAAACAATGTGAAAATTAGGATATCTCTTAAGTAAATCAGATAAAGAAACTTGAGAAACTTTAAGAGCCATGATAGAGGAAAAATGAGGATCCTTTTCATGAAATTGGTTGGATTCACCAAAATGATTAAATAAAATGTGGATATATAAAGTTAATCTAAACTAGCAAAAACAATAGATTAAAAGTAAATAAAAGTAATAAATAAATATATAAAGTAACCCAAAGAACTAGACTAATGAAAATAGAAACACTAATGTATAAGAAGAGTAAGGAAATGACTTAGTTGATCCGAAGGCTCATCTAGACTGTATCATAAAATTAACTGAATATTCTAGAAGCAAGAAAAAACATGCAGAGGTCCCTAAAAGGACATATCTGAGATGTTTGGCTAGATTGGAGCACCTGAGAGTGGATCGAGGTGGAGGAGGGTGCTCTAGTTTGGGTTCTGGGTGCCCTAGTCTGTCCAGGAGGTCTAGAAATGAAACTTTTAGGGTCAAAAAATGATTTGAAGCCCTCAATATCTATAGCATGTAATTCCCTTCTCTGTGCGTAATGTCACCAAATATCAATTATGAAAGATAGACCTACAAAACACTAAAACAAGCATTAAACCCTAAAAAATGAAAAATGCAAATGAAGGGTTTTGATTATCCTCAACTGCCAGAATGGTGGACTTACTAATTGAGTGTTACACTATGTATCAAAACCAATTAGTTCTATGTGTTTGTGTGTCTAACCACATCCTAGGTGCTCTTGTGCTAGTCCCACTTTGTGAAAGTAGGGAAAAATAACTGTGTATAAAAATATAATAGGATAGTGGATAGAATAAAATAAACTTCCCTCATATGAAGTGTGATGTAGCTGAACCATTCTTGTGCCTTATGATGGTGCTAGATGGATGTAAATGGAGCCTTAGATGGATGCAACCTTAGGTGAAAATAGTAATTCTTAGTGATTGGTCCCTCATTATGGTCTTATAACTTTATATTTATATGGTTCACTTGTTCTATTTTCATATTTAAACCTGAAAAGGGTGAACACAACAAATATGAAATGTTCAAAAGACTAGAAAGTGCCAAAAATGTGGCAGGAAAGTGAGGAAAGGATCAGGGCATCATGACTGGGACTAGGGTACATGTCGACAACACAATACTAGAACAAGTTCCACATTCAGAGATAAAACGATGCCAAATGGTAGAACTGACTGGGTGAGTAGATGCAGGATGTCGAAAGTGATGAAGAAAAGTAATGTAAAATGGCCAAAGGACATAGGTTAAATAATACTTTCTTCACTCAAAAACCATATGAATATTAGTATAAGAGCATTACTAAATAATGTCTAAAGTACATGATTTAGTGTCTACAAAAAGAACCAAATGTAGAATACATTTTATGGGGGTGGGCCTGTTGAGTGACCCAAGTAGAGCTAAGAGGCATCCCCAGATAGATCTAAAGGCCTCTCGAGCAACTGAGTATAGATAGAAGCTTGGATAAAGAGTGATATAGTATTGTGATCAATCAAGAACATTATTCATATTTAAATAGTTAGCTAAATGATCTATCTAATAGAATTAGACCAGATTTGGTGAAATATGGAGAGATGATTTAATTATTATATGTATCAGTTATTATTTCATCCCATTGATTTATGAACGTAATTTATATTTTATTATGGATTAATTATTGCATTGAAATAAAACATATTAAATGATACATGTGAACCTTTTTCCCTCTTATGTTAAAATATCATTGATTTAGAATAAGATTTAAGTGATACACATATTATACCAACCCCTTCTACTTCTTCTATTACTTCATCATGTACTACTTCTTCTCCTCTTCCATTAATTAAATTACCTCCATGGTCCCCATATCCACCTCTGTGTAATATTTTTGCTTCTCCTCCATCGCATTGATAATAACCTAAGTCATCTTCATATCCTACTTGTGAACCATTGTGATTCTCACATAATGCAAAACAAAATTATGTTCTGCAAACATTGCTTGATAAGTGGCTCATCCATTTATCTTCTACTTAGCATCATCAACCTCACCGTATACATTTTCATTATTACTGTCCTTTCTACAATTTCCACCACATTAATGGCCATCATGATAATGAATGTTATGCTCTTCATAATCTCTTACAACAATTACAAGAAACAAGTGTCATTTATCTTTGCTCTCGCTCTCATGAGCACTCTATTTCTCCAATTCTACATAATTATCATTCAATCATTGTTCACTTGTCTCCTTTACCTCTATCAAAAGTTTTCATACGCCCACCTCTAAAGGTCATCATCCATCCATGTTCTCCATCCAATCGACTTATTGTTGCATCATCACATTATTCACAAATTGATACAATGCCTCATTGTCTTCCTAATCTTATTGCTTCCAAGCTTCCGCCCACCACGCCATCTATTCTTGGTTCCCTTCCATCTAGCATCCAATTTGGCATTTATTATCATATCGTAGCTACTTCATATGCTCCATCTATGCCTTACATGCCTTTTAAGCTATAGTACATGACATCCTCTCTCCATTTCATTACCCTATGATGCATATTCCTGCTACAATTCACACGTGATTATTGAGGGAATAATACATCAATGAATCTCTCCTACCATACCTCATGCGATGTTTTTCACGTCATTTCTTTTGTAGCATCTCTTTGCACGTGAAATTCCCATTTCCCAATGACACATACTTGTTTTATGGTTCACGATTGATTTCTGAGGGGGAATTTATAAATAAACCTCAATCTCACATTTGGGGAAATCATTCTTCTTCATCCCCCCTTCACTTTAATCACACATAGTGACAACCATTTCATTACATTTTATCATCATTCCAATGTTCTTTGACATTATCTAAATTATATTACATCACATACATATTTTCTATTCATCACTTATTATGCTCATCATTATTATTCAACTAAAAATCCTATTCTAATCTTTACTTCTCTATTTATTTCCACATCATCATGCATTTAAAATCAAAATCAACCATTTCAGTAATACATATCAACCCAAAGTGTAAGAAAAAATTATAAGGTCATATATATATATATATATATATATATATATATATATCATCTAAAATCATCAGTTTAAAAATATAATAGTTGGGGTTAATTTCCCCATACATTGATACAATATCTACCATACATAACTATAATATATATAATATATCATACATCATACTGGTTATCACTATATACAATAACGGGAGCTCTAGAAACTAGAAGCTTTGTTTCTCAATCTATGTCCATGATCTCGACCTCTATATATCTGTAAATGACTCTATAATATAGAAGTATTGGCTCCCTACTATGAAAATCATCCCTGTAACTCCACATATTTGGAAAAAACATCATGAGTTGTGGCTCCTCCTCTTTCTACCTATCTATATTTCTCAGTATCTACACGAGCCTCATCATGATTTCTCAATAACATAATACACGTGGCTTATACTCTATCCATGAGCTTAAACAAATGGGCATGCTGACTCACAATAAAATCAACTCTCTCTAGTGTATCACTTTCCACAATAACATCTGGAGGCACGTTATGTGCCAACGTGCATATCAATGAATCTATAATCATTAACCAATAGGCATCACCTGCATTCACAAAACTTTCCTTTTTCACTACATGTATTTGTAATATTTAACAAATAACAATGAATAATACTTATGTTTCGCCCGTGCCATTTTTATACCATATACTTTGGGGTAGGTGACTACTCCTCTACTCATCCAACTTCTTGACCACTGAACTCATCCATTAAAAATATAAATAACAACACCCATCAATGTGTCACTCACCACTCACCATAGGCCTAGGTTCACCCGATTTCATCCACATGTATAGGCTCTATAGTTGCATCTAGACCATAATGCACTAGTTTTTCTCCTATCAGGAAAGGCCTCAATCCTATCATCTCTCCACTCTAGTAGATCTCATCCATATATGGATTTGGGGGAAAATTCTAGACCATTCCAAACTTAATAGATACTCGCTCACCATGGAACAACTCTATCACCTCTAAGAAGCGATATTCGAACCACATGGTGAGCCGAATGCACTAAAACTCCACACCAACCACCATAGTCTCCATATAATTACCTTAGGGCCCATCTCATCTATTATAGACCTTAGGTGGTCATACCAATCCTCTTGCTATGGTTCCTATGGAACCTCCCTCCAAATATATTTTTTCGAATCCCCCTCGGCCCATCGCCTCACTTCAGTGGCCTTCAATATCGCCACAATAGCTCATATTCCCTATGTGCAACAATTGTGCTCCATATTCCCCCCCCATATCATCCTAAGTAAATCTCTAACATATAGTTATAAGTGGGCCATACCACCACTCCTATGCTAACCTACTCCATGTTCCTCATACTGGCGACAAATATCATCATCTTGGTACCTTCCAACCTACCACCCTCTAATGTCCACTGATAAAACTATAATCATTACTATAACGCTTCTGTAATCCATGCAAACAATAAATATCAATATCAACATCTTTAAATAATATGAGTCTCTGTATGTACCCATGTACTAAAAATACCACTTCTATGGCCTCATCTACATACATGAATCCACTATAGTCATCACTTGTACCATAATTTTGTCCATAATAGGAAACCATGACACTATTGTATACATCGTGTCACTATATCTCCCTAGTAGGGCAACCAAAATTCCACATATCATTCTCACATCTATCCCACAAGGCCTAAAAATAGTCATATTATGTGGCACTTTCCCCAATTTAGCAATGTCTGATAGGATGATATGTCTAATAATCCCACCTGTATCTAAAACCTAAAGTCTGCAAATTTCCCTCAAATGACAGCCCCCTTAAAAACTCGTCGCCAGTGTATATCCATCTTGACAACACAAACACGAATGAATTATCCATTATACATAAACAATAATGCAAAACACTTATTGGGAAGTTACATTGATCATAATATGTACAATTCGACATATAATCCCAATCCCTGCTCGGATGCCAAAAACCTCTGACCCGGTCATAGGTGCCTAGAAGTAGGTCCTATACTAGAACGTAGGTGCTAGTGTCCCTAGAGAATAAATTCCCTAGCCTACTTGTTTGTTGGAGGTTTAAAAACATACAAATAACACAAAACAAAATATTCTTAAAATTGACAACTATAGACGATATTGACATAGTTTTTTGTCAAAAACTCACACTTACCATACTCTCGGTCCTCTGTGAAGACAAGACTGTTATTACTCTCGCACTCTAGTTAAACCGCATTGCTCTAGGCTCTAACATGTGCCCCCACTAATTTTTTTATTTTTACTCTTCATCAATCTTGGTTGAAAATGAAAATTTTTATTCACCTTTTTTCACTATTAATATATCTAGTAATTCAGTTTTTTTCCTCTATATTATAGTTAATATTCGCAACACTCTTACAAATAATACCTGGAACACAATTTTCTCGATATCCGATACTTGTCCCTCTGATTTTCTAACTTTTTCTCCA
>JAHRHJ020003217.1:0-229372 GCA_019776745.2 Taxus chinensis
ATGATTGTCCCTATATCCTTACCACCCAATATAAATCATGGTATGTGGTCTCTAAAATATCTTCCCTTAGGTGTAATTCTGCCCATAATTCTTAATCTGCATCACAATCGGGGCCCAAAAATCCAATAACTTATCTCTGCCCTTATCCTCTATAAACCATGAAGCCAAAATAACCATGATGGCCTTATGGAGGGCAGTGATAAGAGCGGTGGATATAGAAAGGATCCTCATACTCTACTTGGTGCCTGGTGACACCGCATCATCCCCCATGTAAGAATCCCAATGCTAGATTTGTCTGTAGACCTTGCAGTCTCAAGAGTCAAGTGTCTACCAAGTATAGGAACACCAAGTATCGTGGACACATCCTCGAGAGTAATGGTCCACTCTCATCTAACACATGGAAACCTGAAAGTGTTCTATTCAACATCCCAATAAGAAAAGAGGTAGCATAGTATATGGCTAGCAGGTGCAATGTGTGGCACCCATGCGTTCCTCCATATCCCTGCTCGGTGCAGTACGTCTGTCTCAGCCTAAGTTAGCTAGTCAAGTATAGTTGGTATCCAGTCGACTCACTCTCTCTCTCTCTACTCTAGCGGACTTATTCCTCCTTCTGCACTCCTAAAACAATAAAATATTGAGTCATTAACATAGAAAAGCTCATCAAAAACATTACAAAACAATATAAAATCGTAAAACTTTGGGCTAAATGGGTCAAATCTAATCTTAGCCCCAAAAATGGAAAAATTGCAGCCCTATGTAGAGCGGGGATTTTGTAATCTCCACCTTACTAGGGAGGCATTCCTGTCCAAAATTGACAGACCATCCATTTTATCCTAAAAAACATGAAAAAAGCAAAAATAGCTCATTTTTGACAAAATAAAAGACTGAACCACTTGCATTACCCCCTAAAGACCATTCTAGAAAAAGAAAATTCAAACCCCCCTAGGTGAATATTTTCAACATTTAACATTTTAGGTTACAAAACAAATAACTGAGAAAAACTAACCTTTGTTTGTGCCACTGGATATCCAACTCGCAAAGCCATGATCACCTCGCCGCACTGATTGTTTTGACTACACTCTCATTCGAAACAGTCACCGTGGGCCCAAAGCTCAAAAATCACCAATAGGATATGTGAAAATGAATTAGAAAATGAGTTGTTATGATATATATAGGCTTGGTTTTAAATTTTTTTAGTGTATGTGTCCTCAGGGTTGGAGCATTGGTGCAAGTATATCTTCTATCCCCACGCAAATGGAAATTCTTCTCGTCATTTTAATTTAGTGTTTATTTTATGATATTGTATCTATTTGCACCTGAGTCTTGTTTTCATTTTGCAGGTAATGGGAGTTTTGGACAACGAAATTTCGGCACACTGGCGTGTCAGGTATAAATTCTAACTCCCCATTTTGGGAATGTCATACTCAGACTCTACGTTGTACGCCTCTTCATGGCTAAAATTCTTCTCTGAGGGGGCTGTTGGTAGCATCAGAAATATTAGCAGATGAATCCATTATGCCTTTAAGGCTCCTAATTTTCTTTGTGCATTTTTGTAAATGGATTGTGTTATTTTGTTGACACATAAGCAATGATTCATTTTCCAATTCTTTGAAGACCTTTGCAAGAAATTTGTGTCCACCTGTGATTGGCCACGGGGCTGCGCTTCAAAATTTCACTTTAACATTTTCTTCCTCTAAAGGAAAAAAACTTCAAAAAAATCTGCCATCTGCATCCCCTCTACCCTTGATTTCTGCCATGTTTCCATCACTAATTGGAGTGGGGCTGTATCTCATTTTTAACCTTAGAAAATAGAGCTAGAAATCTCTAAGTCCTCCATCGGCCCACTCCTTTTTTGGTTTTCTGAGGACATGTCTCCACTCCTGATTGGATGTGGAGCTTCGGACCATTTTGTGACTTTAAAATTTTTGCAAAATAAAGTCTAAAAACTGTAAGGAAATCTGACCACCCGCCACCCCTCAGCCAATCAAAACACGCCACGTAGGAAAATTTGGAAAAAGCGGAGCCCTAGGCCCGAAAATGCCCCATTTGCCAAAAAGGAAAAAAATGATAAATTATAACACTTCCCTGCTTCTCCTCAGCTAATTAGATGCTGCCACGTACCCTCTGACTTCTCAACAATAATTTGACAACTAAAATACGCCCGTCTGACCGTCAAAAACACATAATTTTTCTAGTTGTGCCCGAATTTGATTTTTTCTTCATGGGTGAAGGATTTTTTTGGTCAAAAAACAAAGGGAAATTGATTTTATGCAAGTTTCGACCATGGGGATAAATATTTTGAGGGAAAAGAGCAAAAAATGAGCAACTACGAGCTCCACAGGCCCAAAAAAATGAAAAAAAATGATAGAGGCCCATGGATTTGGAAATTTAGGGCACAATATAAGGCACACATGTATTTTTCTTTCAAAATGGGGAAAAATAATAAGTTTGTGAGCCTTTGAAAGCATTCAATCTAGAGAACAAAGTTTGCAGACCACCAAGTTTGAAGAAAAACATTTTTTGAGCATGTAGAACAAAGGGGAAAGATGGGAAAATAACGGAGGATCAAAATGGACACCAACATCGGCTCCTACTCGAGGATGGGCACTCCCAATGAGTGCCACAAGAACAATAAGTAGACCAAGTGCCAAAATAATCCATTGGGCAAAGGAGTCATGAGCCAAAATCACCAAAAACTAGCTGAGAACCTGACAAAAATGGCTGCCACACACCAAGGCAAACCACAAACCGACAAAACACCAAAAATAGAGTGAAAAACCAAACACTATACACTGTACAAGTGGTGCATACCTCAAATTTGGGGATTAATCCAAGAAATGCTTCAGATGCCTGCCATTAACAGGCAATTCAAGCAATTCCCCATCTAAATCTTTGAGAAAAAAGGTATTCTCACCAATTCTGATATCAATGGAGTAAGGGCCCATCCATAATGCATCAAATTTTCCATGTTTTCCCTTATCTTCATTTTTGCTGTCCCATAACAAAACCAGATCTCCAATATTGAAGGCCCTAGGAGTGACCTTCTTGTCAAACAATCTTTTCAACTTCTCTCTAAATCTGATATGCCTCTGGTGGGATGCTCTTCTCTCTTCATCTAGCTCCACAATCTGATTAATCCTTGCTTCATATGGACTGACCTCTTGATCCTCAAGTTGTTGAACAAACTGAAAAGAAGATAATTGTAGATGTAAGGGAAGTAGAGCTTGAGTTCTATACACCAATTCAAATGGGCTCTTACCAGTAGCTCTCTTGGCAGTGATTCTATCAGCCCAAACTACAAATTTCAGTTGTTCACCCCATTTTCTCTTGTTCAACTCCAAGGTCCTCCTAATGATCTTCAATAAGTTCTTATTGCTGGAATCAGCTTATCCATTCCCTTGGGGTTATAGTTTGAAGAATAAGTCAGATTGGTTCCATACTCCTTGCACATTGCCATCAAAGGTTTAGCTCTGAAACACATGGCATTATCAGCCACAATCTTGATTGGCACACCAAATCTGCATATGATATTATTCAACAAGAAGTCCATAACAACTTAGTGTGTTGCCTTTTTGGTGGGGATTATCTCTACCCACTTGGTGAAGTAATCTATGGCTACAAGGATCCATTTATGTCCAGCACTAGAAGGGTCTGAAATCTCACCAATGAAGTCCATCCCCCACTATTTGAAAGGAGCTTCAATTGATACAGGCTATAAAGGAAGGGAGCCTGAAGCTTTCATTCTTCCAGAGAAACGCTGACAACTTTCACATTTTCTAATCAGCATGGTTGCATCTTTGAAGAGAGTAGGCCACCAATAACCAGCTCTCAAAACTTTGTGTGTTGTAACCCTTCCAGCAAAGTGTCCTCCACAAACTCCCCCATGGAAATCAGCAATCACTTTGGGAGCTTCATCTTCAGTTACACACTTCAAGAGGACACCTTCAGGGTTCTTCCAAGCCAGCCCAAAGTTAGTGATGATGTATTTTTGAGAAGCCAGCTTGAGGGATCTTTTCTGATTTTTATTTAAATGATCAGGACAACATAGGTGTCTGAGGTAAAATATTATATCCTTGTACCATTCAGAACTTACCAATTTCCCAAGAACATCTACCCTTTCTTCCTCTACTTCATTCACTTCCACAGTCTGCAAGTTGCTCTCAGCCATGAGCTTAGCAAGACCCAAACCTCTTACCAACTTTGTGGTTTGGATGTCCATATCATACTCCTATAGTTTGTTCACCCATCTACATATTTTACTTGAGATCTCCATCTCTGATAATATGTCTTTTACCATGGTGTGGGGAACATAAGCAACAACTTTTGAACTTAAAATATAAGGCCTGAAAACCTTTGTTGCTTTCACCAAGGCAAATGCTTGTTTTTCCATGATTGTATATTTTAACTCAGCAGCTTGTAAAGCCTTGCTAAAGAAGGAAATAGGCCTCTCAGCCCCATCTTCATCCTTTTGGAGCAAAACAGATGCAATAGTATTTTTAGAAGCAAAGGAGAAGATTTGGAAAGGCTTCTTGTAATTCAGAGCTGCCAAGACAGGTGCATGTTTAAGTGCTTCCTTGATTCCTTCAAAATCCTTAATAGCAGCCTCCTCCCATTTGATAACTTGATCTTTCTTTAACATGCATGTGATAGGAAGAGTCAACTCAGCAAAATTGGACACAAACCTTCTAATGAAATTGATTTTCCCAAAGAAAGATTGGATGCCCTTCTTCGTTCTTGGAATTGGCACCCTACTGATTGCTTCTACTCTCTCCAAATCAATCATGACACCAGCCTTTGAAACAATATGACCAAACAGCTTGGACTTTTGCACCCCAAAGTGACACTTCTTTGGATTGAGAGAGATTCCAAATTCTCTACATATGATCAACATTCTTTCCAAATGTTGCAAGTGATCTTTTCTACTCCTTGAAAATACAGTCACATCATCCTGATAAACTGCAATGAAGTCATTTATATAACCAGAAAAAGCAACATCCATTGCTCTTTGGAAAGTATCTCTAGCATTCATGAGACCAAAAGGCATTCTCACATAAACATATGTTCCCCAAGGAGTGGTAAAGGAAGTTTTAAATCTTTCTGACTCCTTGACAACAACCTGATTGTAGCCAGAGAAACCATCCAAGGTGGAAAACAATTCAGATCCACTCACTAACTGCAGCATGTTCTCCATGTTTGGAAAGGATAATTGTCTTTCAATGAAGCTCTATTCATATTTCTAAAGTCTACACAAAGTCTAATATCTCCATTCTTCTTTCTGACTAGCACAAGGTTTGCAACCCAAGATGAATACCTTGTGGGCTGAATTATCCCTCCCTCCTTCAGTTTCTTCAATTCATCTTGCATTTTCATGGAGAGGAGTGGATTAATTGGCCTTTTCTTCTGTCTAAATGGTTTGGCATTTGTTTCAAGAGGGATCTCATGCTGAAATAAGTCTTCTCTATATGCTTTCAGCTCTGAATATGACCAGGCAAGGCAGTCTTGATATTGTTTCAACAATTGGAGGTAGGACTATTTTTCTTCCTTGTTTAAACTACTACCCAAACAAACTTTTCTTGGTTTTTCCTTTGTTCCCAAGTCATGCTCTTCCACATCCCTTAAGGTAGATATGTTTCTATTGATGATGTAATCAACATTGCTAAAATTTGACTCAAGAGCAACAAGGCCTCTAGGAATGGTGTTAGTTTTCAATTGGATAATATATTTTCCAAAAAAAGTCTCTCTTCCTTCAGTCATACATACCATTGATTCCCAATCAATATGCTGATCTACAAACTCACCTTGATTTTGTAAGAACCTTTGCACTTGAGCATCATCATTAAACACTTGCCAATGTTTGATGTTGTCAGGGACAGCTGGCCTAGTTAACACTTCAACATTGTACTCACAATAAGGTGAAATGGTGCAAACTCCAAATCTTGACCCCAACACTGCCAACTTGTCAGTAGCAGCATTCAAACTTCTGTCATGGTGCATAATATTGAAGGAATCAAACATCTCAATTAGATCCCAAACTGCATGTTTATACTGCTTCATCCACTGATTTTTTGTAGCATACAATTTTTCTTATTTGTTTGACAACTAGCTCTGAATCTCCCTTTACAATGATGTCCTTGACACCATACTTCCATGTAATTCTCAGACCCAACAACAAGGCTTCATACTCAACAATGTTGTTAGTACATTCAAAATTAAGCTTGAAGGAAAAAACAAATTCTTCCAAGCTAGGAGAAATCAGAATTACACCAGCACCATTTCCAAATTTGGAGCAAGCTCCATCAAATAGCAAGGTCCAAGGAGAACATACCTATTCAAGGCACTTTGACTGATCCATTTTGTGTTCTTTTCCATCAGCAAAACCAATAAAATTATCAGCATCAACATTAGCAAATAATACTTCATAAGAAGCATTGTTTGGGTCCTCAATTAGATGCAACATTTTCTTTTCTCCATAGAGCTTGACAAGGCTGTCCTCAATGGGAATGGTGGAAAAAGACATATCCATTTGGACACTCCCTCCAACACTTGCAGCCCACTTTCTTGACAATAACATACCCCATTTGGAAGGGCAATCAACAATCACAACATCCAATTTTAAATTCCTCCCAGGATAAGATGCAAGCTGCACTACCAAACCCTTCACACAACCAACAACCGACACTTCTCTTGAGTCCATGGTAGTACACTTTCCATAGGCTTTGTCACTTTGATATCCAAATCATTCATGACTTCTAGAGGCATGACATTACATGATGCACCGGAATCAAACATACAATTGTGAAGTAGCCTATCCTTTATGATCAAAGTTGTGAAGAATGGATCAACATTCAATTGGGAATCAACCAAGGATGTCCCCAAATATACCTCAGTGTGTCTCTCCAAGATCCTCTACTGCTGGTGGTGTTTCAAGGTCAACAATGATCTGAGGAGGAGTTTCAACAATATTTATATTTCTACTTGGAGTAGTCTTCTCTTCTTTCAACCCCAAGTACTCAAATGCTCTCTTCTTATACTCAGGAATTCTAAGCAACTCAATGATTGGAACACTCACTTTGATTTGGCTCAATACTTGGGCTATGTCATAGGGAACACTCTTTGGAAAAATAGCATTGGAAGGGAGACAAGAAGATTCATCAGATGGCATGGGATTCTTGGCAGCTTGGGCATGAGGAGGACTGTAATTTTTTCTTGGGACAGCAGAGCTTTTGGCAAGTGTTTCTCTCCTAGGAGCTTCTTTTGGAATGCTTGTGAGCAAGGGTGTTTTAGGT
Source organism: Taxus chinensis (assembly GCA_019776745.2). Lineage (NCBI taxonomy): Eukaryota > Viridiplantae > Streptophyta > Pinopsida > Cupressales > Taxaceae > Taxus > Taxus chinensis. Next base: position 7,287 of record JAHRHJ020003217.1, read on the forward strand.
TTGGCTTGAGGCCCAACTCCTTTAACAACTTTTCTTCTAGTGTTATAATCTTTCTCTTGAGCTACAACAACATTCATCAACAATTTTCTATCTTCCTCTGAAGGAATACCACCATCATACTTCTTAATCATCAAATCTCTTAAGTATTCAAAGTCATTGTTAGGAATTTCAAAAGCTTGCACTACATCAAATTCAAGAGTATGAGGGGGAAGGAAAACTTGTACCCGTTTGATGTAATCCCAAAAGGTTGTAGTTGTCCTTGCACTTATCACTTCAGTAGATGTTTCTCCTCCTTGTGAGCTTAAAGAACATCCCACCATGCAAATATCATCATTGGTACCATTATCATTATTAGCTTCACCATCTTACTGGTCCACTTCACATGGAGGATGGGGTAGAAAACACCTATCACACCAATCAATATCAACAAATTCTTCAACAGTAGAAACCCTAGCAGTTAGGGGATCAGGTAACAATCTTCCTTCACATGCTTGAGGATGTCTATTTGTAGACCCCATGGGTCCTTTTCCTCTATCATTTTCCCTTTGATCACCTCTAGGATGATTGGCAAATATGTCATGGTTTTGTGCTCTTGGCTGACCTTGTGAAGTTTTCCCAATTCCTTTCTCAGCTCTTGCCAACTTATATGAGATTTCTTTGACAGCGCCTACCAAAGTTTTCACAACCTCTTCTAAATCAGCACCCTTGCTAGCTTGAGGTTTTTCAGGTTTTATCAACTTACTCCATCTCTTTTGAGAGGTTTCCTAATTTCTTTGATATTGTTTTCAATTTGAAGTGCCATGGTGAAAGCTTGTCTTATATTGGTAGGGTTCTAGTCTCTTAGGTAATAGGCTACATTTTTATCAAATGCATCTACATATTTGATTAAACAAGACTCATCACAAGGCCTCAAACTAACAGGAAGCCTTATCAAAGTTTTGTTAAACCTTGTGTTAAATTCATGAACTGATTCATTGGGGTTCTTGATATTCTCAAATTCAGACAAGAGAAATATATGATCAGTCTTGTCACCATATTGTAACCTAAATGCATTCTTCATTTCAGTCTAAAAAATCAATTGAATTGTCAGGCAGTGCCTTGTACCAATCCCTAACATCCTATTCTAATGTATGAATGAACAACTTAATATACACATCTTCAAACTCTATCTCAAAATCTTCCATCATGTTAACAAAATTTTTGAGATGCTGATCACCAATTATTGCATTGTTACCTTGGAATTTTTGACAATCTATTTCTGACATCTTGTGGGACAACATTTGGGTAACCATCCATTCCTCTAAAGTCTATAGGACCAAAGGTGTTAACAACAAATGGAGGTCTAGGCTGAGCCATATTGTTTGGTGGAGTTGATCTTGGGGGTGACACAAGCTCAGGAGTGCAAGGTCTTTGGGGCTCAAGAATGTGATTCACAAGATGGACGTATCAATCATGGCTCCAACATCTTGGAAAGCTCATTTATTGCTTTTGACACTTGATACATTAGGCTTTCACCTTGTGCGCAAAAGCTGGAACTTTTATATATTAAAATTCGTTCAACATTGGCTCATGTATTTGGTGTAAAAGTTGTAATGAGCTTGCAATGCATTAATTCACATCCGATGTCTATTTGTGCTCTTACGCATGGATAATATAGAATCTTGATCAAAATGTGGGGATCAGTTTACCTTGCCATCTACAATTTGACCAGACAGCAATATTAAAGAAAGGGACGTGACATTTTCTGTAGGCGTAGCATTGGGAGTTTCAAACATTGCAATAGAATCCTCATAACTCAGCATTGAAGACAATATACAACGACTTGAGTATTGAAACTTTAAATCAATCTTAGATATATGCTCTTGTATATTTTGAAATCGGCTCTCTAATTGGATTTGTCACTTGTGTTATCATATTTATCTTCCATTTGATGCAGTCGTAGCTTGTAACAATGTAATTATTTATTGGCAAAAATCTACTCATGAACAAGGTCCAGCTGTTTTTTCCAATGCAAATAGAGTTTTGGTTAAAGCGTTTTTAGGTGCAAGGTTGGTAGGTTTTAGGGTTAAACCCAACCTTGTAATAAGTGTCTAATATTATTTTCCCTAGTTTTATTGCTTAGTCCCATTAGATTTATTTTCCAAATTTTTATTATTCATTCATCAACAAAAAGTAGCTTTATTAATCTTTGTATGAATGTATGTTTTACTTTAATTATCAAAGGGTTCTAGACTTGTTAAGTCGATCAAAGCATCATTAGGATAATTCAAAATATTCTTTAGGAGTCAGGGGGAAGAAATTGATGTTATCAAGATTATGGCACAGCCATTTGATAAAAAGTCATCTGATGTTATTTGAAGAATCAAGTATTGTTGAGTCAAATATTGTTTTTATAAAAATCTAGTCAAAAATTAGATTCATTCTTCTGTCCACTTAGTCATGGAGGAATCGTGTGTCAAAAACAATTCAAACCAATTTTTATCGTCAATTTTCAATTAGGAAAATTGTCAGAAGTTTATTGTAAAAATAAAACTCTTCCTTCACATGCTATTGACACATGTCACTGCCAATTATGCGACCCCATGGGTCCTTTTCGGTGGAAACTATCACGTAGTCCCTTTGATGACCTCATTTCCATATTGCTAAGTTTTGTAGCAGATTTACCGGAGGATGGAGGCCGGAGGTTGGAGGTCATTGACCTCTCGTCAGTCTTGCCAACGATGGGGCCGCACAGATGATTTGTAGGTGTTCATTTGTTTTCAGTTGTGTGTTTGCTTCAGTTTGCTATGATCCTGTTTTCAATAAGTGGAAATTTCACATTGAGGGGGGAACATGATCTCAATGTTCAATCTCTAGTTTTCAGTTTGTGTGTGAGCAAAAGATTTCAGCAGAATTTCTTATGTTATTCCCTGCAGTGAGATATTGATTTTTATGAGAATAGTACTTGGCTATCATGATGTTTGTAGGTAAACCACTTGACTCACCTTCATTTGTGGTTTGTGGTAGACCAATAGCAAAACCACCATTCTTGGTTGTTGGTTAATCCATTGCAAAACCATCACTTTGTGGTTTTGTGGTAAACCAATTAGACAAGAGACCATCCAGGATCAGTTTTGTCAACCATTTGCAAAACCTCCTTGAGGTTTGTGATCATCTGTCCAAGAATCACCAATTATCATGAGAGCCTGCAAGTACAATCCCTAGCATCCTCTTCCCCATGTATGAATGAACAATTTAATATACACATCTTCAAACTCTATCTCAAAATCTTCCATCATGTTAAATTAAAATTATGTGATGTAATTAATTGAGTTGGTATTACAACTCATATTACCTATAATATTTGGCAATATATTATTATAGAGTTTTGTGGGTACATTTGGGTAAAATTCCTCTAAACGGGTAAGTTGTTTGTTGATATTTTCTAGGACCAAAGGTGTTAACATTAAATGGAGGTCTATATGAGCCATATTGTTTGGTGGAGGTGATCTTGGGGGTGACACAAGCTGATGAGGAGTGCAAGGTCTTTGGGGCTCAAGAATGTGATTCACAAGACAGTATTCTCTAAGTGCTGATTTTCTTGGAAAGTTTTATTTGAATTGAAACACAGAGGTGCAGATTGGAGAAGGAACTTACCCGGTACAGCAGAAGGACCTTCACTAGCTGAGGAAAACAAGTTTATGATAGGATTTCTTGAATCATAATCACTTGAAGAAGAGTGATAATCCTCTACCAAAGGCTGATCTCTCTCACCAATGGATATATCTTTTCCTGATGTCTGACCTTTAACAAATTTCCAAACTCTTCTCCCTTCCAACTCTGAGTTCCTTGAATCTGTAAACAACTTCTTAGTAGATTCTCTAATGAAGAGAGATCTTATTCCTTCTAGTTTTGTAGAGATTAGCAACACTAAAGTAAATGATAGAAAGGTTAAGACACTGGTATTTATCAATATCAAATCAGCATGGAGTCGCCACTAAGGACTTTCACCCTAGTTGTGCAAATGCACTAAAATACTCTGTCAAATACCTATCAGCACTGAAAATATTGCCAAACTTTATAGATCAGACCTTCCTTTTCTTGAATTTATCAACCACAAATGCTAATGAAGTGCAACAACTGCTGGAAACTGGTAAAATTGTAGGCATAACTTATATCTTCACTTAATCCTTACAAATCTGATTATAAAATGATGCTTCAACAATGTATTTGCATGCAAATTTGTAAGGGACTTTACAGGGTTTGATATGCATTCAAATATCTCAAATATGTATGCACATGGATCAGATTGAACTAAGAGAATATCAAACTCAGAACTCTACTCTTCATTCCAATCTTATAAATCTGATCAGAAGATGATACTCAGATTTGTAATTGCACATAAATCACACAAGAAGTATTACCAGGGATTTGAAATACTGAAATACTGAAACAAGTCCCCAGCAATGGCACCATTAAGTGTTGTTGACGGGCTAAGTAAATATGGAATAGCAATGAATCAGAAAATCAATCTCAGCAATGCAAATTATTTCCAAGAATTCAAAACAGTCCCCGACAACGGTGCCAAAAAGTGTTGGTACCCAAATCTGTTCTCCTTTTCAGTCTGAGAAGCATCAAAAATATGACATGAAGCTTGAAGGAATATAGATCTTGATGTATGTCATTTTGTAGCTGGGGATGTGATCTAACTGGCACTCAGATTTGTGGAGAGATGGATAGCACCTTGAAAGGATTTTGATCTAATCCTCACTATTTTAGGTTGTGCCTTTCAACCAAGGTAAGAGAACCTATGTTGCAGCCTCTGTTTTGTGAAGGAGGTGAAGATATCCTTATACTATGCATATTGTATGGAGATGGCCTTGGGAAAACATGATCAATTTTCCATTATTGAAACTCAAGAGAGCTGTCACTACTAAATGATGGAAATGCTTTCAAGACAAGGCTGAGGCTACTAGAGACATGGTATGATCCTGATTTACTTTGTGCATTTTTGTAAATGGATTGTGTTATTTTGTTGACACACAATGCAATGCAGGGGTAGTATGGGGTAGGATTAGTTATTCTGAATGAATTTTTGGTGGGAGATTTTAGACAAGACTAACCAGAATTTTCCAATTTCTTTGAGGACCTTTGCAAGAAATTTGTAACACCTAAACAACATAATGCTTCAAAGGGGTTAAGGTACTCCTTCAACCAGGATATGTGCACCAAATGGAGGCCCAGATATGCACTCTTCCACACAATATTTGACAACCTGCCACAAAATCTTGAAGCAGATGAACCAACAAAGTATCTAGAAATCTCTATTTTATCATGACCTAAGGTGCACCCAAAGGTTTACAAACAATCTCATAATTCAAGGAAGGTAAACTGATTTTAAATCTATTTATCTCTTTATCAGATGAAAGCTCTTCTGAATGTGAGACTACAAATGCCACTAAACTAACAACAAGAAATGAGACCATGTATGATCAAGAGATATTTTAAACAAAAGACTGCAATAGGAGCAAGAAACACAAATTGAAAACATTCTGAAACATAAGTGCATGCAAACTTTTCCAAGAGACAACACAAAATAATCTAGAAATGCTCAAATCTATCAGTAGGGGAATGTTATAGAAACAATCTCAGAGCTTGTTGATGGCTTTACAACTGAAACCAACTCAACATGATACAAATATGATGTAAAAAGGAATTAGAAATGGTTCTCAGGTGGTTTCTCAGAGAATGGGCTTCTTCCCATATTTTCCCATGAAATTCTAAGTTTCTCCGACCTTTTGCATATCTCAAAACATGCATTATATAACTTTCAATTACATTTGATCCTTCTTTCCCAAGAAAAGAATATGCCCAGCATCAAGTTTGTTACAACAATTCCTCATGATTCACTAAAAATGGCATTTAACAGATTCGCAACAAAAATTTCCAAGTGTTTAAAAAGGTTGAATCATCACAAATATTCAGATCATTATCCTTCCTAGAGGCACGTTTTTCATCATCAAGGCATGCAGATGCCTTTCCACTCATCATTTCACCTTTTCACCTTTTAAAACTACCTCTGTAACTTTCAAATTTGACATTTCACGTGTTTGGATGGATTAGGGAAAAATTTCATTTCAAAAACATCTCAGATCTACAAATTAAGCCATGAAAGTGATCCCAATGATCCTGGAAGGCCCAAACGACACGAAATCACCAAAAATTTGATGAAATTTGATGTAAATTTTGTAATTCCAAGTTTCTTGGAGCTCCCTTGGTAGCCAAAATGGTGCAACATACAGGAAACGTTGATCTGCCTTCAACTTTAAATCTTGGCCCTCCACATGGAAAATGTGGATCAAAAAATAAGCTTGGGTTACTTTTTTTTTTGATAAAGCCAGACACATGGTGCAATATGATTGGATCGGGCCCAGGTTTTAAAATATTCACTTTATAACCTTTTGAAAAATTGAATTTTTTTTCCATCTTTCCCCACCTCCTTCCTGGGCCTGCCACGTGTCCATAATGTGGGTCCCAATGAAACCGTGGGACAATTCTACACATTTTTCATCCTTTTGAAAAAAAAAGGAAAATTTTTCACTTTTGCCCTATGGGCCCGCACACCTGATTTCTCCCTTGCCATGTGTCGCTCGATGATTTTCCATGGGGCCATGTCTCTCTTTTTTCCATCATACCTCCTTCGCAAAATTTGAAAACTTCAAAACTCACCAGTGGCCCGTGCTCTCCTTTGACTTTCAAAATTGGCCACGTGTCACACTTGGATTGGTTACAGAACTTCGGCCCAAGTTTTGACTTTGATCCATTTGAAGTTAAAACTTCAAAGTCACCAAGAAATCTGCCCCCCATTATGCCTTTTCAAGGCCACATGTCCACCTGTGATTGGCCACGGGGCCGCGCTTCAAACTTTCACTTTAACATTTTATGCCTCCAAAGGTAAAAAACTTCAAAAATCTCTGCCATCTGCATCTCCTCTACCCTTGATTTCTGCCACGTGTCCATTGCTGATTAGAGCGGGGCTGTATCTCATTTTTAACCTTAGAAAATAGAGCTAAAAATATCTAAGTCCTCCATCGGCCCACTCCTCCTTTTTTGGTTTTTTGAGGACACATGTCCACTCCTGATTGGATGTAGAGCTTCAGACCATTTTGTGACCTTAAAATTTTTGCAAAATAAATTCTAAAAACTCTAAGGAAATCTGACCACCCGTCATCCCTCATCCAAGCAAAACACGCCACGTAGGCAAATTTGGAAAAAGCGGAGCCCTGGGCCCGAAAATGCCCCATTTGCCAAAAAGGCAAAAAATGATAAGTTATAACACTTCCGTGCTTCTCCTCAGCTAATTAGATGCCGCCACGTACCCTCTGAATTCTCAGCAATAATTTGACGGCTAAAATACACCCGTCTGACTGTCAAAAACACATAATTTTTCTAGTTGTGCCCAAATTTGATTTTCTCTTCGTGGGTGAAGGATTTTTTTGTCAAAAAATAAAGGGAAATTGATTTTATGCAAATTTTGACCATGGGGATAAATATTTTGAGGGAAAAGAGCAAAAAATGAGCAACTACGAGCTCCACAGGCCCAAAAAATGAAAAAAAAATGACAGAGGCCCGTGGATTTGGAAATTTAGGGCACAATATAAGGCACACATGAATTTTTCTTTCAAAATGGGGAAAAATAATAAGTTTGTGAGCCTTTGAAAGCATTCAATCTGGAGAACAAAGTTTGCAGACCACCAAGTTTGAAGAAAAATGTTTTTTGATCATGTAGAACAAAGGGGAAAGATGGGAAAATAACAGAGGATCAAAATGGACACCAACAGGGGCAATATGTACGTACCCAAATTTACACATACTACATTGTCAAAAAATAGTTACAAAAGGTCCCCAATGATGATTCATGTTTTTTCCAAATGTATTCAAGCTCCTAAAACTCCTTGTAGCTTTTATTTGTAGGTTAGTTTTCCTTACTTTTCCATTTACCGCATTTCTACAGCTTCCTATTTCATTTTAGCCCTGTTTTGACATTTAGTGTCAAAACGACCACCCTGAGTAGGGTGGTGGTCCTGTAATCACTTCTTTACATAGGGTAGTGGTCCTATGCAAAATTTATAGAATCTTCCAACGTGATTTAAGATGCTTCTTTCTTCACTTAACTTCACTTTGAACATATGTTTCTTATTGTAGTTTGTAATTGATTGTTCAAACTACCCCTTCATTATTGATGTGGTACTCCATGGCTGCCAAGTGTTATATTGCACAACCCAACCAACCTTCTATAAATTGATCACTAGTTCTCAAGTAAATGGCCAGAGATCATTTGAGTATTCTTGCATTGTTGAGTTACCTCATTCTTGCTAGAAATTGCATAGCCAAAATCTGTTCACTTGTGCTATCCCTCTTCCACTTGCATTATTACCAGACATCCATCCAAGTTACCATTTCTCTAGCACCTTCTCATTGCTACTTATCCGCATTCCCAATCCCTTGGACTCACGTGAACACAAGAGAATCAAAAAGACAAGAGGGGACAAAGAATAAAACAACTGGATTTTCCATTACTCTATGCTTCTAGGTTGGATTTGATATTGGTTTTCTCATTGCTTCAAATTTTTATTTCTGAATCATACACATATATTTATATCAAATAGAGTAGAAAAGAAGCATTTCCATTATTGCAATTATTCAATAATCACAGTAGATCAATCCATATAGGAAATACTCAATAGAAGTCTTCTTTACTATTGTCGCGGAAGTTGCATGGAAGAAAAGATTCTGAGAAGCTTTGATTTATTTCCCCACTTCTGAGGTAAAGTGGGAAGTTATATTTTTCATCCATAATTTAAAGTAAAGATTTCATCATTTAAAATAGATTAGATTTATTATACACAGATAAACAAATACATCAGATTGTTTATTTGTTTTAGATTTGTTAAATTAAAATAGAAGTTTGTATTTCCTTTATTTCTTCTAAAATCCAGAAAAGAACCAAAAATTATCATTTAATTAGATTAACAACTTTCAAGTGTTTTATTGCACTTATATCTTGTAAAATACCAAAAACATAAAATAGTTTCAATTCAATTAGATTAGCCGTTATTTGTTTAACTAGATTAGATATTTTCAATTCATGACCATCAATGGTCCCAAACAAGAACATACATACAGAAGTGATCCATGGGTACCATAACCAAATGGTCCTGAGTTACTCACGAATATAGATACAAGACTCCGTCTTCTTGTCCTTAGAATACCAAATCGATACGTCAAGAAGATTCAATAGTTAAATGTCCTAAACATCATAACCGATAAGGCCTATGAGTTTTACACTACTCCTAGAAATAGGGTTTAGACAGTCACATGACCATACAAGGACAACAATAACCAAGAATATACGGTAGCGATCCTATTATCCCATAACCAAATGCACCTGAATTACTCACTGATATCGACACAAGTTTGGACACGTTGGTTTTTTGTACATCACCACTACCGCATGACATCATATCATAATTGAACATTCTAAATGAGGGAGGTCACCAAACCCTCTGATGCAGCCTAGAATTTGCAAGATAACACCTAGTCATGTTGGCACATCACTCATCCTAGACTGAGCACTCACCCGAAGCATGCAAAGGTACCAAGTCCCTCTTTAGGGTTGTTGTAATAGGATGATAACATGATGAAGACAAGAACATATAGATTCATAACTAATCCATCATTCTACAGTGCATGCTACCCCTAGAACTATGAAAGAACAAGCTTAAATAGTAATCATGATTGAATCATGACATGCAATACTCAATTACAGAGAATGACACTTAGATTTATCTAATGTCTTCCATCTATTAATAAATATAGAAGCTCCTTACAGTACTATCAATTTATCTTAAGGCGTGTATGGATCTGATACACATATTCAGAATCATGCATACACCATTCTCTGTGATACATCGTAAATCGTCTCTACACATATACACACATATCTATATATCTCTTTCACTATGCACGCAATCATCATATATATAGGGTGGGGACTTTCCCTTCACCACTTAACTACTCCAGATATAGGTCACATGCTATTAATAGCCACACGCCATTTACAGTTATAGCCACACATGCAAGTGTGCTATCTATAATCCTCTTGCAGTTTAACTGAAGTTTTGATTCTATTCTTAGCTTGCCTCTATACATAGAAACTTTGAACCACTCTTCCAAATATAGACAATGCATGGTGTGCACATCTCTACATCATTGATGTGTTCCACACGCCATCTCCTAAAAATAAATCTTCATACTCAAAATCGGCTAAGTCCTGAAATCTAACTTGCCTTCAGAGTGGGTCCTTCCTGTCCTTCCACGCCTTTGATATTGGCCTTCTATCCCACGCAAACCCCTTGTGTGATCTTTACCAAGTATTCTTTAATCAACATTACCCCACACTAATCTCATTGTCATCCCGGCAATGGTTATCTCCAAAATTTGAAGGAAAGAATAAGAATAAAAGATTAAGAATGGAGAATGTGGATGAATAAAGAATTTATATGAGGTTATTTAAGTAACCTCCTCTATATTAGTTTGGAGCATCAGCTCTGGATACTCTTCTTTTATTGCAGTCTCCAAATCTTGCCATTCCATGAGTGCTTGTGCCACTTTCTCTGGGATGTCCAAAGTAATGGATTCCAACTCATCCCACGTAATTTCCCCTTTTTCATTTTGTAGAACCAACACAACACTAGACATGGATGTCATCCTCCCTTCCAACAGGTCCATCTTCTACGTAATCAACTTCCCAAGCTCTTCCAGCCAAGTATTATGCGGCTCTTGTGCTGCTGCCAGGGCCTCGTGCTTTTTTTAACCATGAACAACCTTTCTACATGGCCCAATGTATCATCTTTCATTACTCTCTGAACCTCATTATTCTCCTCCAAGTTCTTAATGTTGATGAGTGCCTCTGGAGCTGTGCATATATTCAAATCTTGGTCTACTTTCTTCAGCACTTCCTGTAATGCCTGCAATAGCCCTTCATAGGATGTGATTTTTCTCATCACCGATGCTTTCTCCAGTTTAGCATCCTTCTCAGATCGTTCCGGCTCTTGCATATGCAGATTTTCATCTTCGAGCACCAAGTCCATCAACTTCCCCACATAGTGTATCGCTGAAGGAAATGTTTGTGGTACCTTGGGTTCCAAGTGCAGCCTTGCTTTGATTACATTATTCCTAATCTCTTCTGTGATGCTTATGAATACTTCATTCTTCTTCTGTACGAAGTCCCTCTCCCATGTCATGCACACTATCTCCGCATCCTTCGTCTTCAGATCTTCACACAATGCTTTGATTGTGGTAGATTTATCAATGTTCCTTCTAGCCACCTCCGCTGAAACTTTTCATTACTAACCTGCTCATTGACATGACATAGGATTTACTGTCATGTTTTAGCCTGAGGTACCTTCTTCAGTCACCTCAAAACACATGAATCTTTACATACATCAAATTTAGGCTCGTCCATGCGGGTGTGCATCGACCGGAATAGTTTCTTTCGTGTGCACACGGTCACCATATCCTCGTCCATCAACTCCTAGCCAAATAGATCCTTCTGCACTATTGTGCTCTAGAAGCGGGTGAAAACAATCTTTCCTACATCCTCTACATACCCCATGGCTGGTGGAATGTTCTCTCCACTCACCCTTCTAGACCTCTACTACTTAGGGACCCTAGCCTTCAAATTTGGAGCTTGCATCTCCATGTCCTGAGTATCTTCTGTAGCCATTTCCTCTGGTATTTTCTCTTCTTCATCCTTCTCCTTTGATGCCTTGCCCTTTTCTTATGTATGCTCTGGGGTGTAGGAGATGTAGGCGCGCTCTCCTTAGACTCTTCCACCTCATTTAATTTCAGCTTCCTCCTTCTCTGCGCGAAAGCTTCCTTTTATGGGGAGAGTCGGGATGATTGGCACATAGAGATTGGGGTAGCACCTTGGGTCCTTGTTCTTCTGAATACCCTTTTAAACCTGTGTTCCCCTTGGACCACATTCAAGTCCTCTTCATCCCCCTCTTGTGGTTGAGGCGGTGTAATGACGCGCTCAACTTCTCTCTGACTTGTAGGATGTTTCCTATCCCTATGCTCCAATCCACCACTATCTTCTTGCTCTTCCTCCTCATCCTGAACTTTGATTTGATATGAGGGCTTAGGTGCTGGGATATTCTCCATTCTATGCTTCCCTTTTGGTGGTGTTGGAAGTGTGAACTCACCTTCCACATATTTTTTTCTCTCCATTTTTTGTTTCAGCTGGAGATACACCAACGCTGCCCCAAAATCTGCTACAACCAAGCTTATTGTCTTGATATTCAACACCTCTGAAATGATTCTCTCTATGTAGGCACTTCTGCTAGGATATGCATACTTCTTCCGTAATGTATGGTAGTCACATTCCACCTTGTCTGCATTGAAGTTTAGTCTGCACGTGTCGGTAAACCTATGAATAGATTCCTGAGAATACCTTATAGTGAATGCATAAGGTAACTTGCACCAAGGGCTCCAAGCTCCATCCTTAATTGGAAAACATGTGATGCAGAAATGCTGGTACACAACAAACTGAACTTGTTTTCCTACCACTACTGGTAGGTCCTTTGGAATGCGCCACTCTTCTCCAAATTCCACAAGGAGCCTATCATACCACTTCTCTGCCCTTTGCTTCACCTCATCTGTCATGGTCCCCTTACATAGGTATTTGTTGAATCTTTTAGCTGGGGACTTGTTCTCCATGGGGTATTCCCATATTTTATCCTTTGGTCCATCTAGTACTCCAATTTCCATGAAGACTAGTGATAGGAGAACAGCCCCAAAGCTGATCTTCCCTCCTGTGCATGCTTCTTCTACTATTTTCTCTGCAATATAGCCTGCAATGTTGTAGATTGTCCCTTCTGACATCTTTCATGCCACATGCAACCATATAGTGTTTACCTGCGACCACCACTCTTGATCATTCACCTTGGTAACTAGGTGTGCTATAGCTTGTATAACTGGACAGTTCTTAAATTTGTCTATGTCCATTCCACGCAGACCCTTTAGGTATCCCAACTCCTATTTGGTCTTCAAAATCACGGCTTTTTCTGTGAGGTCACTTTTTATATCCTCTCCTATGGCCTTCAGACCTGTCACTGATGAAACAAGAGTAGATGAAATTCTAACTCTGCATCCTACAAAGTAGAAGCATTCTTCATGAACCCTACTCATGAGCCACTGGTACAAGGGCTCATACTTCCTGAAATATGGTAGCTCATACAACTGATATACCCTAATTATTTTCAAAAACTTTTCACCCGCATCATCATATACTGTCATGTCATCTACCGTACGTTTGTTTGTTCTAACCATGAGTAAGGAGTCAAGCTCCTTTTTGTTCTCCAATGTCCTGTGATTATATTCACTCACTTTACTTTTTCTAATGGGTGAATCCCACTCTTGGCCAATAATAACTCCTTCTGGGTATTGCATCTCTGAAAAATGACTTTCGGGTGCCATCTCTTCTTCCTCAATGACCACCTTCTTCTTTTCTTTTGCTGCTACTACAGATGCCTTCTTTGGTGCCATTTCTACCTTGCAAATGTCTCCTCTTCACCCCTACAACTCTACGAATCAAACCCTAGCTCGATTCAATTATGCCCTAGGTGGAAACCTTGTAACCTAACTCTTTTCTATCTCCCTGCTTTTCTCAAACCCTTCACCACCGGGGATGCAAGCTTCTTATAGCACAAGATCTGGTTGTCACTCTTGATTTCACACCCTTCACACCTTAACTCGATCACTCGAATCTTCACACTTGGCTCTTCTCGCAAATACTCTTAATTGTAATGGTAAAAATGAATTCACATCCCTTCCTTATATAAAATTTTCAAATTTTGATGCATTTATTGCTCCTCACCTACCAAATATCCCTTCATTCATTGACCAAATCCATTCATTCCATGTGGTACATCTTCACGCCCAGCTATAACCTTCTAGTGCACCTTCCTACCCTCTGGTCACAGAATTCTCTTCAGTGTGCACTCCTGTGCCCAAGTACCTCATCACTGTACCTTCTCCTGGTAGCTATCATGGCCTCTGCTTACCTTGCATTATATTATTCCTTCATCCATCTTCATCAGTGGTTACCTTTTGAGAAGTAATCTTCTTTAAAGCACACCTGTAGCAGCTTATTCCTTTCACCTTTCAAGTCCCTCAGACCTTTTCTGTCTTTCTCTTGGATCACTACAACCACCCCACACTAAAAGTATGTGCAGTCCTCTAAGCATAAACATTCTTCATATAGTAATTAGCTTCATGTGTGCAAGCACTCTTATTACATAAACAACAACTAAATTGACAAAGCATAGAGATAATGAAGGAGATACATTTAAGGAAATACAAAATTGAAAACCTAAACTAAATGGCAATACTACCTTATTACAAACACCAAGAAGACTTATTTATAGTAGGGCTTCAGCCTACTCCTATTAAAGTAACCAGGTAGCTGTGTTCCATCAAGTGCTTCTAACTGGCATGCACCTGATTCAAGTATAGAATTTATAACATACGACCCCAACCAATGTACTTTGAGCTTTCCTGGATGGTGCAAAAACTTTGAGTCATAAAGAAGAACCATTTGTCCAATCTCAAACTTCTTATCTCTTATGTTTCTGTCATGCCATGCTTTCTGCCTGGCCTTTTCCTACTTCTGACTCCACCGTGCTATGGCTCGGCGCTCATCCAGTTGAATCATATTTTCAATATGTTCTTCCAAATCCTATTCATCAGCTAGAACTCTAGTACGCACAATGCACAAAGAAGGTAACATAAATTCTATAGGAAGAACAACTTCTGCCAAACACCAATTGAAACAGTGTGGCTTTGTTCAGTCTCTTGTAAGTTGTTCTATATGCCTAAATGATAGCTGAAGCCTTGTCATCCCAATCCTTTCTTCCAACATCACATATTTTTGTCAAAGTTTGGCCCAAAATTTTGTTGAAGGCCTCAGCAGTTCCATTTGCCTGAGGATGGTAAGGTGTAGTTTTATGGTGTGCAACCATAAACTCATCTAATAGGATCCTGATTGTCTCATTCAAAAAGTGTGTACCTCTATCACTTGTCAAGCTTAGAGGACATCCATATCATGTAAGAACATTCTCCCATAGAAACCTAGCTGTTGTAGCTGTCGTACAGTCTTTGGTAGGTGCTACTTCTACCCATCGTGTAAGATAATCTATGCAAGTAATGATATAACGTGATCCAGTCCTGTATACGGCTAGTGAGATAGGTCCTACAAAGTCAATGGCCTATTTCTCAAATGGTTCAGCACTAGTAATTGGTCTCAAAGGCATCTCATCTCTTTGCCCTAGTTTTCCTAGGCACTAACAATGACCACATGCCTTACAATAGTCGTTACAGTCTTTATACACTGTCTCCCACCATAATCCAACAATTAAGATCTTTCAGACAGTCACATCACCTACATAATGGCCTCCTACAATACCACCATGAGCTTCTTCCATGATATCCTTGCACTCATGCTCTAACACAAAATGATGTAATACTTCATCTCTACCTAGCTTGTAAAGGTCTCCACTGATTAACATAAATGGTGCCGCGCGTATAGCAAGCTGCTTATTTTCTAATGATTTCATTCCTTCTGGTGCCATACCTATTCGTAGAAAGACAACAATGTCTTCTAATTCCATGGGCGTGCATTGTAACCTGTATAACTGTGCATCCGACATTGTTTCTTCAATTGTCTATGCCTCCTCTCCTGAATTGATTCTAGATAAATGGTCTGGTCCAGAATTACTTTTCCCTGGCTTCACCACAACTGTGAAGTCAAATTCTTGAAATAGGAGCACCCATCTGCATATGCGCCCCTGTAAGATGGGCTTATTTACCAAGTACTTCAATGCCATATGATCTGTATAAAACACAAATGGTGTTGCTAACAGGTACTGTCAAAACTTGTACAATGCATAGATCATTGACAAAGCTTCGCACTCTGTAGTTGTATAATTCCATTCAGCAGGAGTCAGCTTCCTACTAGCAAAATAGATTGGATGATCAATAATACCTTCACCAGGTTGAGCTAACACAGTGCCAATGGCCATACCAGAAGTGTCCACATGCACATGAAATGGTTTATCCCATGATGGAAAGTGCAGAATGGGTGTGGTAGTAATTTTCTCTTTTAATATATCAAACGTATGCTTCTGTGGTTCTCCCCAATAAAATGTACCTTTTCCCTTTAGTAATTCTTCCAATGGTGCTGCAATTCTAGCATACCCTTGTATAATTTTTTTGTAATATCTTGTATGACCTAAGAATCTGTGCACCTCTCTTTGACTAGTAGGCGCTTCTAGGCTTAAAATGACTGCAACTTTGGCTGGATCAACTAGCAAACCTTCCTTGCAGATTATATGTCCTAACACTACCCCAAATGGCGTAGAAAATATGCACTTCTTGATATTCAAAGAGATACTCAATTGTCTGCATCGTTCAAACATTAAGTGCAGATTGTCACAATGATCTTTCACAAGCCCATATACTGTCCAATCATCTAGGTAGACCTGTAAGAAGTTGTGAATAAAATCTTTGAATGCCTGAACAACTATATGTGAGAATACAACAGGCACATTTTTCAATCCAAAAGGCATCACAGTATAGGAAAAACTGCCCCATTCAGTAGTAAATGTTGTCTTTTCTTGATCCTCCTGAGCAATCCTAACCTGATGATACCTGGAAAATCCATCTGTGAAAGAATATATTTCATGCCCTGTAACTCCTTCTAGTATTTCCTCAGTGAAAGGCATAGGGAAAGGGTCCATGACACATACAACATTCATCTCCCTGTAGTCCACACATATCCTAATCAGTCTGTCCTTCTTGATTCTGATCACCATTAGGCTAACCCATTTTAACTCATCAAGGGGCTTGATAATTCTAGATTTCAACATTTTATCAATTTCTTCATTTACATTTTCACGCAAATTAGGATTCATCCTGTAAGGTCTCTTTCTAACTAACTATACACCATCCTTAAGTTTGATCTTCATTTCCCCAAGTGATTCATGCACACCTTTAAGTTCATGATATCCTCTAGGGAATAAGTCCTGATAATCTATGAGTAACTCAATGATCTTTGCTACCTCCGAGTCTGACCAGCAATCTCTAATTATGGCCTCCTTAGGCTCATTCTCCAAACCTATATTCACCTTATTTATCTTTATAGGTTCATGGTAGGTGCACGTATCCTTGTATGCATTGTCTAATACCTTGCGCAGCCCATGTGAATGCTCAATATCTAAGTTCTCAACTTCCTCATCATCCACGATGTAGACCATCTTTCCTTTCTCTTTCTCAAGGAAAGCATGCTCAAGTAGTTTGGAGTCTATTTCTTCTTCCTTTTCAAAACATGCTCCAAACTCTGTCTCACCAAATAATTCCTGAATATGCTCTTCTTCTTTTGCACTATCTCCCATAGTTAAGCACTTGAAAAATTTTAATGCCTCTGCTAACAGAGGGTGAGTTGAGATATAATCAAATATCTGGATCATACTTGCAGTCAAAGTTTGCCAGTGCCCAGTTTCTCTATGTAGCTCTGCATATACATACCAAGCGCGTGTGCATCCTTGGAGTGTGGAGTACAATTTATGCACCCAGAGTGAAGGTGGTAATGCTTCCTATCCTGCTATCTAGAGTTTCTCACACTGTTGAATGTGATGCTGAACAGGTTGATCACCATGATAAGTACAGATTTTCGTAGGTGCATTGTTCTTTATAAACCTATTATGCAAAGCTATTCTAATCTCTTCCCAGTGTATAAGGTTATCTCTGTGGACTACCCACCAGTGCACTGTTGTCCCATGCATTGTATATGCTAACATACCCCTTCTCTTAACTTGATCTGTCCACTATATTCCCATGGCCTTCAAAAATGCAAAAAGATCTTTTGTTCCTATATACCAAGGTACGGTGCTTCCTATCCATCGAATTGAGAAAAATATATTCTTGCGTGCAACCACACTTTTCACCTCATGCCCTACTAATTCATATATACCATGAGCCCAATTGTCACAAGCAATACTCATCATGTCACTAATATAATGAGAATCCTCCCACTGGAGAATGCCTTCTTTTGATGGCTCGTTGACCTCTGGGTCCTGAATAATGCGTACATAAACTCTGTTTAAATCCTCCTCACTTAGAGGCTCAACATAAGGTGTAAACTTTCCATCTGTCAAAGGTATCACAACCCTCTCCTCCTTGTTTTCAAAGCTGATATACCCCTTATTGAATCTCAAGTCAACATTATTTGCATAACACCAAGGGCATCCAAGTAGGGTTGGAAAATTGTCTACTTCTACAAGTGCTAATACCTCAAAATCCTTAGTGAACTTGGCCCCTTGTATAGTTATAGATGCATCCTTCAAAACTCTTATGGGAGTGGCCTTAGTCCAGTTTTCCATAAATAACACATTAGATGATGGCTGCAATGGAGGCCTCCCCATTTATACCCATGCATCTAATGTAAGCACATTTACTTCCGCACCTATATCGATCAATATGTTTCTCAATAGCCACCCATCCACAACAACATTCAAAGTAATTTCTTTGTCATAGTCAATACTATCAGGGGGAAGATTTGCATGTAGAATCTGCCATCCAGTCTCAAGACTTGTGCGTGGAGTGTTCCCTTTTAACCAACTTCCTAATAGTGGAATAATGTTCTCCTAGTGCAACATCTTGCACACCTCTCGCAGATCATCGATATCAGTTTGGACTCTCTCTGATGCTTTATTTTTCTCCTTTAGGTACTGTATCTCACCCTGAAGATTCCTTAGCACTTCCATGGTATCCTGGTAAACTTCCTTCTGATGAGCAGGATCTGGGTACCTCACATGTAAAACCTCCTCCTTGGTAATCATAGGCTTCTAGTGTAATGCCTCTCATGCGTGCAACTTCAGCATGTGTAGTGATCTTTACTGTCAATGCCTCAGGTCCTTCTATTATCTTGGGCATCCATTGATCTTCTACCATGCGCTAGATTCTAACCATCTCAGTGCCTTTGTTTTCTTGCTTATGTTGCTTACTCAAATGCTCATATAAGTCTGGCACTCTTCATAGCTATGGTTCTTTCCATAGAAAGAACATGCATTATTCTGAGGACATTCACACCTGTAGTGATCAGGAGATCCACACGTATAACATGTTCCATGAGGGAACTCTCCTCTTCCTCCACCATGGCCTCGTCCTCCATATCCACCCCGATATCCACGTCCTCTTCCACGACCTCCTTCAAAATGCCCCTCATTCCTATCATAGCGCATTTGATTATGATCCCGATCCTAGTGCTCATTCCTACCCTTAGAATTATCTGTTATACTTGTCTATCATACTCCAATGTCTATAGCATCATGGATCTGACCAATCAACTGATAATCCTCAGTATCATGGGTCGTGGACCTATAAATCTTGCAAAAGCAAGATACATTCTTCCTTATCGTGCGCTATAACAAAGGACAGTGACTAACATCATGATTCAAATGGAAAATTTCATAGTCCAGTAATAATGAATGTACAGATCTGTGAGGAAAACTATCCTTGGTGTGACCTTCCACTTCACAATTTGTACACCAAATTCCTGAGCGTGTTTCATGGGCTGAATTTGCTGATAGCTTTTCTAACTGCTTTGCCATAGCTGCAATCTGTGCCTCTAGAAATGGACTAACGCCAGTGTCAATGCTCCCAACTACCTCAGCACGCAAAGCTACTTCAAGTGCTTTGCATGGATCTGTGTATGTCTTATGTGATAGTACCCTCCTAAAAGGTGTAATCAATCCTCCAACGAACCACTATGCATGCTGGCTAGAGTGGATATAATAAGAAAATTTAGATAGAAGTGTCTTAAAATGAGCATCATACTCACGTACACTCTCAGTAGTGCCTTGCTTGATATATTTGAGTGCACTTATACTCTTCTACTCAAAATCAGGGATATGGAACTCTTTTAAGAAAGCATCCCTCAGTACTACATAATCCACGCAAGTTTGATTAGGGTCAAATTTCCTATACCAGTTGTGCGCACTCCCCTGTAATGTAGTAGTGAATTAACTCATCTTTCACTCTGTAGCTGTAATTCCTTTAGCACGCCACAAGATTTCACACATATGCACATGTTCGGCAACATCCTCTATACCTCTATATTCCGGGAGATGGAGAGACATCTCTATGTAGATATTCTGTGGCTTCTATGGACCTTGACCACCTGATCCAGAACCCCCTGGGTTCCCTCTGCCTCTAGAACCACCAGACCCACTGGAACTAGAACCACCTATACCTCTTGATCCTCCACCTGTAGCTGGAGTAGGACCTATAGATGTACTCCCATGTGCTCTGATAGTAGTACTATACTGAACCCCTACAGTCTGTGAGGTAGCTCCACTTCCAGAGGTGAATCCAACATTCTGTGTGGATGATGCACCTAAGAATGCTCCTCCATATAACATTGAAGCAGTCTGTCCTGCCATTGATGTACTTGATCCCTGACTTACTCCTGCTCTCCTACTTCCCAAGTTAGCTTGTTGATTACTTGTCGTACTAGATACTGAAAAACCAAGCGCAAAGGCTAGGTCACCAGGTGGATTAAGATGAGTGCCTATGGCCCAAGTAGTATCTACTAGCGCACTTCTGTGTGAGGCCGAGAAGGGATCTCTATCATGCTTTCCAAGATGGGGTAGTTCTCGATGCTATGGCTCCACGTCTTCTACATGAGTCATAAATATTTCACGAGCCATCTCTCTCCTCAATGCCATACTTACTACAACAAAACATTGCTTCTCTATTTCCCTCTCGTGTGCCTCATTATACTTAAGCCACCTTTCCTCTCTCTACTTTTCTACCACTAGGTCCGCCATCTTAATACCAAACCTGTTCCTACCCTTTGTGCATGGTGAAGTTTAGTTAGCCATCGGTTTACTCTCTAGGTTAAAAGTTACCATTATGATCTTGATCGCCAGTGGAACACCGTGCAAATATGTTCCTCTCGGATACCTCAAAAACTGAAATTCAGTGACCTCTAGGAAAGAGTACGTCGAAATTGAGTATTCTAGAATATAACTGTTTAGAACACCACAAAACCACGTATCCACCGCACGAGTCCAAATCAAATCAGCATCATAAAGAGCTTGAAATTATTTCTATGTCCAAACAAGTGTGAAATATCTCCAATCCCACTAAGATGCATAAGTCGTAAGCCACTTGTAAAGTTCTACTAGAAAGATAGCAAAAAAAATCTCATATAAGTTGTCGTATAGGTTCTGTTCTACCCAAGTGCGTGTGTTAAACTCAGATCCATTGCTGAACCATCATGCATATTCTTCCTCCAAATCATGTATCCATTCCTCAATTCTTGCTAGAGTTAACCGATACGTCTTCATTGTGAACCATCTTAAAATCAACTGAAAAAGAGGTCCCAAAAATGGAACCAATGATGCAGCCTAGAATTTTCAAGATAACACCTAGTCACGCTGGCACATCACCCAGCCTAGACTGAGCACTCACCCAAAGTGTGCAAAGGTATCGGGTCCCTCTTTAGGGTTGTTGTAATAGGATGATAACATGATGAAGACAAGAACATATAGATTCATAACTAATCCATCATTCTACAGTGCATGCTACCCCTAAAACTATGAAATAACAAGCTTAAACAGTAATCATGATTGAATCATTACATGCACTACTTAATTACATAGAATGACACTCTTATTCAACCAATGTCTTCCATCTATTAATAAATATAGAAGCTCCTTACAGTACTGTCAATTTATCTCAAGGTGTGTATGGATCTGATACACATATTCAGAATCATGCATACACCGCTCTCTTTGATACATTCCAAATCATCTCTACACACACACACACATCTATATATCTCTTTCACTATGCACCTAATCATCACATATAGGGTGGGGACTTTCCCTTCACTGCTTAACTACTCTAGAAATAGGTTGTATGCTATTAATAGCCACACGTTGTTTACAATTATAGCCACACATGCAAGTGTGCTATCTATAGTCCTCTTGCAGTTTAACTGAAGTGTTGATTCTATTCTTAGCTTGCCTCCATACATAAACACTTTGAACTACTCTTCCAAATATAGACAATGCATGGCACAAACATCTCTGCATCGTTGATGTGTTCCGCATGCCATCTCCTAAAAATAGATCTTCATACTCAAAATCAGCTAAGTTCTGAAATTTGACTTGCCTTCCATGCACGGGTCCTTCCTGTCCTTCCACGCTTTTGATCTTGGCCTTCTATCCTGCGTGGACCCCTTGTGTGATCTTTTACAAGTATTCTTTGATCAACACCCTCACTTTTTTGACCTCTCTCACCAATTGAATCTGATTTCATGAAACTAAGCCTCCTTTGCTCGTTCCATGACCCTGACTTGACATATTTACAAGTCTCCCGTTGGTTTCCCACAAATTATTCAACCAGTAGAAAGGATCTCTACAGAGCTTGATATCGACTGGAGTCTCTGTGTGGCTATCCTTTTAGATCCATCTATCAGACCCGTCTAGGTTAGAGAGGCTTTCATTACACTTGATGAGTAGATCCCATTATTGCAAGTTGAAGACATTGTATTTCCTTAACAACTTATCCATACCATTTGCGCACACTTTCATCCACTTCCACATTTCACTATCATTTAGCCATCCACATTTCCACATCGGATGCCTTGGCACGACCTCAGGGAGTCGAGTGCGGTTGAAGGTTGCGTGTTGATTTTTATCCTTACAGTTCCTTACTTCCTTTATACTACTTGAATTTCATTCAAATATCATAAAGGGGGGAAAAATGTAGACAAAAAATCACGCACTTATTACTATCTACTATACTGAAGTGTATGTTGTTTTATATATGGATCTTGCATAAGAAAAGTATTTTCCAATGGCCTATTGTCTAGTCTATTTGTTTTTATTTCTTGTTTCTATTGTTTTATCTTTCACACTTGTCACTCATACAATCAGTTCTGGTTAGGTCATAGGGATCCCTGTCTCTCGACACTAGCACCCAGGACTTGACACTAGCACCCAGGACTAGACACTAGTGCCAAGGACTGGACACTAGTGCCTAGGACTGGACACTAGCACCTAGGTGCTCCTGTCCATCCTAGATGCCTCTGTCCTCTTTATTTCTCATTTTTCTTTTGACATTTGAGGTCGGTCTTTTTTCTTTTCCCACTCATATCTTGAGGTACTAGTCAGCATGTCGGGTCATTAGTGTTGAAATTCAAGCAAGAGATATTATATAAACACAACATACATATCATTATAATGAAGAGAAATTATTATCAAGGGCTATTTATCTACATATCTCAAGGGACTGTATTTGGGTGCATTACTCTGTATCCACATTGTATAGGAAAGGGAAGTTCATTTTTCCATCCCACACATTTGTGTTTATTTAGCTACCACATACTATCTTAGCGTTGCCAACACGGGGGAAACTTAAGAGGACTATTACACACACAAGCACATAAAAATATAGTGGGTTTGAGATGTAGTGCATCATTCAGTTGTAACTTCACTAGTTGATAGCTGAGGAAAATATGACCCCTCATTTTTCATCTTTCTTTTTTAGGATTTGATGTATTTTTAAGGGTCTTGTAGGAGGATATTTGTGTTGTAGATTTATACATACTCCCACAGTCAAAGTATGACTTTCAAGTGATCAGTGGAGAACAAGTGAGAAACCCTAGGGAAAGTGTTAGAATTAGATCCCGATATTTTTCATAGTCCACGACACCCACTAGAGGTCTAGGGAACCTGTAGGTGCCCCTACCCTTATCTAGGTGCGCATGTCTAAGAGTTGCGAGCATCTCTGCATTTTTCTGAGTGTAACTATGATGGTGTGTGTTTCTATTCTATCACATTATCTAGTCTAGATACACTTTGGGATAAGAGAAATCAAGGTAAGTTTCCTATCTCTTCTATTTTATTTCATAAATAAAATCAAATAAATTTCTTAAAATATGTATTTCATTGTATATTAGTTGTAGCAGTCATTGATTTTAGATTTTAATGAAATAACCAAATTTTATTGAATCAAAAAACATTAGAGCCAAGTGTGTGGTCTTGTGAGGAATGTGTGTGATGAGAGGGAGAGTGCATGATATAGGTAGAGGTATGTAAGAGTGGATATCAAACAAATGAGAATGTGGGAGAAAATAAAAATGATTTGAAAGTGTAATTAGATGGGGAGGAGGATTGTGAGTTAAATGTGTAACAATAATTTTTTTCATGATAGATAATATGAACAAATTAGAAGCTGCTAATAATAATGGTGCCTAAATGGGTGGTGATGGAGGAAATAAGGTGCATGTAGAAGAATTCTCCAAAAGTGGTGAAACAATGAGAGCAAGTGTAGGTGACTTGCGAAGAAGATATGAAAGAACAAGTGGATACAAATGATGGGGCATAAATACAAGAGGAGTGTGAATGAATGTAATAGATGGTATATGATGTAATGGAGGTGCATGTAGCAAGAATGGTTCCTGAATGAGTGATGATAAATGCAATAATATGTTCATGGAAGAGGTCTATAAGATAGGTGAAGTGATGATTGGAACCATATATGTGTGATGAAGAGTGTATATAATTGCACAATGTAGGTGTGGTAATGGGGTTATGTGATAAGTGGAGTGTATATAATTGAACTAAGTTATGACTTGGAGGAGGTGGTGGGAAATATAGAATCACATGATGATATAAACAATGGAAATGTGGAGAACTTTGGAAAGGATAATGATGAGACCACATCCAAAGTGGAAGCACATGATGGTGGAGATTGAGAATGGGATGACATAGATGATGAGGAGACACTAGGTATGCATGGTGATCGATAGATAGTGGAAAATGATGATTCAAATGATAGATACATGGCACATGGGGATGAAGTGGGAATAGTAGCAGTGTGGGAAGTGATTGGATTGGTGTTAGTAAGTAAAGTTGGAGGCGATGAAGGCTCAATAATAATGTCCCCTTGTCGATAAGGTCTTGACTGAGGTTGTAAAGTTGGGAACATGAATCAGTGGAATGACTATCAATATGATGATAGGAACCTATTTCATGTGAGGCATGTCATAATGATGGGGGTGGTATAGGAGGGAGAGTGATGAGATGGACATCAAGAAACTTGAGAATAAAATAAAGTGACTCGGTCAAAGGAGTGAATTTGCGAGGGGGTTGGAAAAAATAATGAGCCCTAGTAGAACGTAATGAATGTGAAGATGTGGGTGTAGAAGGAGATGAAGTGTGAGGAGGATATGATTGGATGACATTGTGAACATGGAAGTGTGATGGTGAAATAGGTGGAGGAGAAATTGATATATGTGGAAAATGAGGACAACTAAGATGAATATCATTGAGGTGTTGTGCCATATGCACAACCTCATCAAATGTGCATAATGGATAAATTTGTAAGTGGTGTGAGAAGTGGGGGACACAAGTTTTGGAAAATAGGTCAATGAGTTAGGATTTTGGGAGGGTAAATGAGAGGCAATGAAGGATTACACACCAACACACAACAAAGTCAAGAATAAACTCGTTATGGGATTTATGAAGCATGTGAAGGTTAACTAGTGTTGCTTTGAGTGAAATATGGATGAAGATGTGGGCTGAGAATGTGTCAAAAAATTGTGTGAATGTATAAATGATATGTTGTGGGAGGTGTGAATACCAGTCAAGTTCTTGGCGAGTGAGTAAATACGGAAAGGTGAGTACGAGAATTATGATGTCATGTTAAATGAGGTGACATGGATAATAGTAGAGATTTAAGTGGCATTATGGGTCCTTATTGCCATTGAATTTTTCAAAGGTAGGAAGTTTTAGATGTAGTGGATAAGGGAGGTGTAGTAATATGGGGTAGATAGGTTCATTTTAAATTGTGTGATAATTAGGTGTGTGTGGAAGTACCAAGTGTTAGGACTCAAGCTTGGAAATGCATTCAATAAGGTGTTGATGGGGCGTATTGGCGTGAATGAAGGTCATATGCTAAGGTGGTGTTAGAGGGTATAGGGTGGTTGCAAGGTGGTTTCTGGGTGGTTTGCAAGATGGTTGTAGGGTGGTTGGAGGGTGATTGCAGGGTGATTGTGGGGTGATTGCAAGGTGGTTGCAAGATGGTCATGTCTGTGACTAAAATGAAGTAAGGAGATGGAGAAAAGGATGGATAAGAATGTGTAAGGGACCAGAGTGCACAAGGGGTTGACCTGAGTACACAAGGGACCAGAGCATACAAGGAGATGAATGGAGCACATAAGGGACTAGAGTGCACAAGGGGTTGATCAAAGTGTACAAGGGACTAGAGTTCACAAGGGTATACCGGTGCACACAAGGGATCAGAACACACAACGTGTAATAAATATGTGGGGCAGTCATGATTGTGACTAGAATTGTGAAATATGAATGAACCAAATGAGTAGGATGAGCATAATGGAAGAAAATGGGAAAATGATATGGCTGGAAAATCATAGAGCAGTCACAATTGTGATTGAATCTATGAAAAATTTATAAAATGACATAATGCAGGAAATGTGATTGATGGAAAATCATAGGGCAGTCACAATTTTGACTGAGTCTGGAAAAAATATGACATGAAAAATCATAGGGCAGATGCAGTTGTGACTGAGACTAGAATTTTTTTGAAAAATGAAAAAATGAAAGAAATTTGATTGATGGAAAATTATAGGGAAATCACTGTTGCAAATGAATTTGGAAAAATATGGGATGAAAAATCTTAGGGCAGTCACAATTGCGACTGAGACTGGGAAATGTTTTAAAAATGACATAATGTAGAAAAATGTGATTGATGAAAAATTGTAGGGTAGTCACAGTTGTGAATGAGCATGGGAAAAATATGAGATGAAAAATACAGGGTAGTCATAGTTGCGATTGAGATTGGGATAATTTTGAAAAATGATATAATGTAGGAACTGTGATTGATGGAATATTACAGGGCAGACACATTTTTGATTGATTCTATGAAAAATATGAGATGAAAAATCACAGGGAAGTCGCTGTTGCGATTGAGACTGGGAAAATTTTGAAAAATGATAGAATGTAGGAAATTTGATTAATAGAAAATTGCAAGAAAATGCTAGTTGTTACTGAGTCAGGGAAAAATATGAGATGAAAAATCGCAGGGCAGTCACAGTTGCAAATTGGGAAAAACAGGATTCAGAACAATTGTAAGAAATTGATATGGAAATGTGAGAGAATATTTTTAAGAACAAAAACAGTCGTAGATGCGACTCAAATACAATGGAAATGTTTGGGATGAGGTGTTTTTATCAGGATAATATTGATTTATTTGTTTTTTAGGTTGAATATGGGCCTGGCTAGTTTGAATTCTCATGTAAATATCTATAACTAGCTACCTGATGTTATCCAAACAAGTACCATTCACTAGAAAATTTCTATCCGCAGAATTTAACCCTTGATAAATCAAGATGGGGTTGTTACCACAGATAACATTGGGTATAATTCATGGGTGGAACTAGTCAATCAGGTTGGTTTGTTGACCCTTTTCATTGGTAATTCCTCTTAATGTGCCAACTACATAAGGGTTTCTGTGGTACTCATCACAATGAGTTTTAGGGATTATGCCCAAGTACTTCCCATAGTTATGTGGATGGGTATTTACCCTTATCTGAACCTATATTTAGTATGTATTCATTCTTGTTAGAGCTCAAATTGTACCCTTCCCTAAATCAACATAAGAGACCCAAGATTTTAAGGAAACATGGAATGATCTCTGCAATATGGGTTTTGAAAAAGTGAGATCAACATACAAAGAAGGTCGGTTTCCTCTACCAATTCCTAATGCTAAAAATAATTCTATAGCTACAAATTTAACTATATAATAATATTATAACAATCTAAGGGACTAGGGTTTGAAGGAAAAGCATGAAAGGGAAATCCTAAGCTAATAGAGGAGATAACACTAGAAAATGGGGAAAGACACTCTCAATGAGGGAAAGATGGGAGGAAATGATGATGAAGAGGGAAGACTTGAGTGCCACATATCAAAACAACATTTAAAATTCCATTTTCACACCAAACATGACATAATATAAACTTTTCAAGGTGAAAACACACACAACACACATGTATTGAATGAAGAGGAAAGAAAATGCAATATAACACAACTAGGGCAGATAATAGACAAAAAATATGAATTGTATTGCTTTAAAGAGATGCAAAATCCATTACAGTGAAGGAAGAAGGCATAAACACATTGCAAAAATCCAAACATAAGGCCTACAACTCAAAACCACTTGTTCAACATCATGAAATGATGCCCTTATATTCTGAGGGGGTCCAACCATTATAAATGGGCACCATTTTACAATATATAGAAAATGGGGGAGAGAGAGATGAGGAAAAAGAGAGAGAAACCCAAATTACTACCTTCAACCACCAACAACATATACTATATATTTGAAAACCATCATGGGCAACCCTATAAGACCATCTCTCATGTCCTTTTGTTTGCATAAGAAGGAATGCATTCCATACTTAATCAATTATGGTGGTCGAGCCACCAGGAACTGCATTTTGATGTCCAGACTATTTTTTACCTATTTCTTTGACCTAACTTCACTAACATTTGAAATTAATGATGTCAAATTGAATTTCATGACAAAACCTTTCCAATGAGCCTAAATTTGTCAAAAATGAAGGCCTAGAGAGAAAGATACAAGAAAAATACAAATCCTAGCTCAAGCCTTGACACAAGATATGTCAAAGTACTTTGAGCTGCAATATGGTTTAAACCTTGGAGGAGATGACACATGGCATTAAAGAATTGGATAGGGGTTTCAGGGATATATTTGTAATCCACAAGACTGTAATTTCTACATTTTGAACATTGACCTCCGACGAGGTGACACATGTTCTAAGGTGGATGTCGGATCTTTGATGCACCTTGCATCTTTACAGGACTACACAAGTGTGAAATTTCTCCTTGCATTTTATACTCAAGCATTTGAATGACCTTCACGTGTCCTATATGCAATCGGGCCACAGACCTTTGAATGAATTTTACAATTCCGCTGCAAACTACAACCCTGCGTGTTAGTTCTAGATCCCCACAGAAATGCCATGTGGTTTCATGTGGTGGAGTTTTAAAGATATTTTACAATTTCACAAACTCTTCAAAAATGATCAAGTGTAAGATAACTCCTCGAGTTTGATAAATAATTTTATCGGGGCTTGGGGACATCTTATAATTTTACACCTAAAACTGTAAATTAACAAAAAAGTTCTACGGATGCTTAAAAAATCATCTAACTCTAAATTTATTTATGCAAGTTGTTAGAATATCCCTTGGGGTATTTTACACAACATTTTTGGTTACTTTATGGGGTAATATGCCTACTAGATGGAAGATCAGTGGCCTTTGTTGGCATGTTCTGTTCTAGGTGTTTTCATTGATGTAAAATACCATTAATGAAAAAGAGGATGATGGTGAAGTGTTAGAAGAGGATGAGTAGGTGGATGATACAATGTTTCAGGTATGTTCATAGTTGCATAAGCTGATTCAGTGAGAATTGCTTATTCTAGCAAGCCTAGTCAGTTAGCCTAGCTAACCTAGGTGATGGTGCATGATGGTTGATGCTTCTTGGTGAATTGAGAATCATGTTGGCAGCATAAAGATCATGTTTAGGGAATTTTTATACACTCACATGAGTTTTAGGGTACATGTATAGGTTGAAGACCAAGTTTCAGGTGCTCATTTGGACCAGGTATGGGTGCTAGGAGACATGAGGATGAGTTGTGGAGCCATGAGAGCTCATGGATTCATAGAAGAAGGTGTTACATGGTGTTTCAATTATGTTAGGAAATTGTGTAGACACCTAAATATGACTACGCAGTTTTAATACTAAAATTGCACTAATTATCCTCTTTCGCATCATTGCATTATAATTAGTGATTTCCCGCTAATTATCTAACATTCCCCTTTGTTTTATTTAATTAATAACACTTCGTTAGTTATAATCCTCTTTATATTAATTAATTAACTATTATTGGTTAATTAAGCCTTTTAATATTCTCTGGATTTAATCAATAAACCCTCTTATTGGTTAAATCCACCTTTCAAACCCTTCAAATTCTACTAATTTCCTTCTAAATCACCTCCAAATAGTTTTAAAGCTTATCTTGGCCTATTAATTAATCCTAGTTGATTAATTAAATCACCTCAACTCCATGAGTTGCTAATCCTAATACTAACCATTCTAATCATGTTTATCCCTTTCTAATTCTACCTTACCTTTATCCCAAATTCACTAGGTTGCAAGCTTCTCCCAAATTGGAAAGGTATATAAATAACCTAGTACCTTCCTTCCAATCTTACACCACACATACCAGTGTTACTATATGCATATGATAAGAGAAATTCAACTTTAAAAATCTTATTGATCAAACACCCCCTTCTATCCTCTACTTACAAAGAGTAGTAAGATAAGAACCATACATAACAATTAAGTAATATTAGTGAGATCTCTTCCTCTTCATGGAGATATCTTCCTTTGATTGTATGTAGTCACGTTTGGCTCAACAAAAGGAGTACCTATAATAAAAAATCCCATCAAAAACATTAAAGGATGACTTAGCATTTCATGTTAATTAGATGCATTAATTAGCTTTTCCTTTTCTATGGCTTTATCATGATGCTTTGTTAGATTACCTTTGTTATTGAGACTACTTGGTGTTAGTTTCTATTGATTAACTTAGCTTGGTTTCACATGCATACATATGGCATGCCCGGTGGGACACTCCTTTGTCTCATGCACACATTCTTGAGTTTTTGTAGTTAAGTTTCATTTTTGCATACTAACCTATTTTTGCACATATTGACATAACTTGTATTTCTTATTTTGTTGAGTTTGCATGTGTTGAGTGTTCCTTGTAGGTGTGAAGGAGGTAAAGTGATGCCAAATTTGAAGCTTATAGAGAAAAATTCAAGCTTTTTGACATTTTTGGTTGTTTTCACTCATTTTTAAAGCCACACATGCTCATTGTGCTTCGTTAAATATATCTGCGCTTGAATGTTTTCTTTGTGTGATAGTGTTGTTTTGTGTGCACCAATGTTCATTTTACATACTTCTGTGTTAAATTTTATGCACTAGCGTTGAAAAATTCAATCTTGCACTATGTTTTCTATATTTTACTAGTGTCATTTTTATTTTCACTTCTATCTACACAGAGGATCTTCAAACATTTGCATTTATCAATTTGTATTTTGAAACTCTTACATTTGTGTTTTCTCTATGTGTTTGTGTATGTGTTTAGTGTTGAGTATTATTTGTCTACATAGTTTGTGGGTGCTGCATTCAAAATTGATTTTTGTTGCTCTCTGAAAAAATTAATGTTTGCATTTAGCAATTTTTTATGCTTTTAGTACAGGTTAAGTGCATCTGGGTATATGCATTTATTCTAGGCCATATATGTTTGTCAAACGTCAGTATCTGTGCATATGCATCAGTATCTATGTGTCAACATAAATTTTTTGTGGTACATTTTTCCTAGCGTTATCAAAACATAGTTTTGCTAACATTTTGTGTGTTTTCATGGCTCAAATTTCAAAAAATTCTAGAATATGATTTTTGTGTTTCCTGCTATTTTTACAGGTTTTTTAACTTTTGATTTGTAGGTTTTACTTTAAAAATTATTTTATAACTATTTAAAATTGCTTTTTAAATGTTGTTTTTCCATCTTTTCTTAGGTTAGATCAAAGTTTGTGTATGCTCTTCTCTTGTGCCTTTTGGTGATCTTGAGAATCAAAAACAACTTTTGTCTTCATTTTCTAACATTTGGGTCTACTTGGAAATTTCACCATTTAAAGTTGTTTAAGGGAATCAATTTTAAAAACTAACTTAATTATCATTGTTTAAAGTTTTCCCATTTCTAAATAGCTGGATCAAATATCACATATGCTCTTCTCTTGCGCTTTTAAAGATCATTGAGAATCAAAAGTGACCTTGATCCTTTCTAAAAAATGTGGGTTTTATGGAAAACTATAAAATTTTGAGTGCATGACCATACACTTGTCAAAGAATCAAATCAAAATTGTTAGGAATATATTTGATTAGTGCCCCATTAATGTTTTGGTGAATTATGTTTTGTAATATATTTATGAGTCATAAAACAACTTAATATATTATTGTATTGGGTATTTTTATTTGTTAGTTACCCATGAATGCTCTTCTCTTGCACTTTATCTTGAGAATAACACCTACCTTGATCCTCTTTCTAGAAGGTGGTTTGTATGGAAAACTATAATTTTTGAGTATATAATACCTATTTACTTGTGGAATAAAATAAAAGTGATTAATTATACTTTAACTACATTGTGTGCAGGTTGTCAATGGTGTTCAAAACCACATTAAGTTCAAAATATAAAAAACACACCACTTCATTCAAAACACTGTATTTACAGGTTTGGATAAGGGTTAAAACCCATCTTCTTTAAACTGTGGGAAGTGCCTTGGCATAAGCCATAAAACTCATTATGAGGATTACCACAGGAACCCCAAAGTAGTCAACACATTGAGGGAACTGGTTGACGAAATGGGAAGTTCCCCACTACCTACTTGACTAGAAATTCCCATGAGGAGTGCTAAATGTTTTCTGTATGAGGCCTCATTCATTAAATTGATTGTGGGGTAATGGTCCTTTGTCTAGGATTTATTCTAGAAAATTGTACCTCTCTTAGACAAGTTATTGGCGAGTGTTGAGAACAAAATCCTAGGGAGCCATTTGGCATTGGGGCCAACTTGACCATTATCCAAATTATGTTTTAAAGAGCCTCTACAAAGAAAAAAAATCCTCAGAGTCAAAACCTTGTTTGTCAAACAAGGCAGAGTCCATTGAACTTTGTGCCGTGTATCTTTCATCATGAAACTTACAACGTAAAAATTTGTCCTAGTTTCTACCTTGTTATCAAACAAGGAGAAACTCTGCCAAAGTTGTGTCATATTTTTCATCCCCAATCATAAATTCCCTTGTTCTCTTTTTGGCATTATTGGTCAAAAGAAAACAACTCAAAGTGCTACCAAAATTGTGTTCACCACGTTTGCACCCACTTACATCTGTCCTTATTGCGATCTTGATGTAAGTGTTGAAAGTGTGTTGGTATGTCCTCATATTTTGGTAGTCTTGTCTTGAGATCCATATTGAGATGTCTCTTTGTAGAAGGTATCTTTCCTTGATTTTCACTTTGTGTCATTATGTTGCTCACATTTTATCAATCCATTTTTGATACTTACATCTTGTTTTTCTTAAACTTGATATAAGTGTCCAAATTATATTGTTACGCTACTCACATTGTGTCGACCCATTGTTATACTTAGACCTTGATTTTCTTCAAACTTGATTTGAGTGTTGAAGGTGTTTTTGTTACATTGCTCGCATTATGTCAATCCATTTTTGATACTTACATCTTGTTTTTCTTAAAACTTGACTTAAGTCTCCAAATTGTATTGTTACGCTGCTCACATTTGTAGCCTCCATTTTCAGAACTTAGACCTTGTTTGTATTAAACTTGTTTTAAGTGTATACCTTGTGTTGTTACGCTGTTAAAATCACTTCAACACCTTTTTAATAATTAAATATTGTTTGTTCAAAAATTGATTTAAATATTGAAATTGTGTTGTTATCTTATCAAAAACAACTTTTGAGACAAAATTCAGACATAGGGAAATAGTTTCCTTTGTTATCACTCCTTTATTCAAGACTTGTTGGATTTTCCTTGGTGACTTTCATCATACATTTTGTACCCTTGGAAAATTCATTGTGATTTTATAGTTGTTACGCTGCTTTTTTTGCCTAGATTCTTTGTGACACTTGTGTACATTTTTCAAATCTTAGAAAAACATTTATTATCATGTCTCCTATCACAATATTGACACATAGAAGGATGGGATCAAATCCTTTCCTTCATACCAATTTGACCCATTAACTTGAAGAAAACATTGATTGACCATAGTGGAGATGAGGAGACAACTCCTCGGGATAACTTTGAGTGTGATCCTTCTCACATAGATAACTTTCTCTTCCATAACAGAGATCAAGTTTTAGCATGAGTTATAGAGTTAGGGGCTGGATTACCACATGAATTTGATCCTACTATCCTTACAAACATGATTCATGGAGGAGAAGAAAAAAAAACTCCCTTTCGATCTGTTGAAGACATATTGAACCATGGACGTGCTTCTACTTCTGGCCAAGGAAACAATGAAGAAGTAAAGTCTCCTAAAAACACAAATGGCTATCACATACCACTCATTCAAACCAATCCCATGAAGCTAGAATTGAGGGTGAAGATCATGAACAAGACCCTCCACATGAACCTCAAATGGAACCCCAAAATGATGAGGTTACCATGCAACAACAATTACAAACCCTTAGCCATCAATTGGAAAACTTAGCTTCCCATGTCCATAGAGACACAGGTAGAGCTACACATACTAAGAAACCTAAGGTCACTTATACTGAACATTACACTGAAAATCATGGTGGTGAAACATCAAAGTCTAACTACGTGTACATACCTTACCACACCTTTGCGTGGCCAGATCTTCAACCAAGAGTGGAAATCCATGAAAAATCCCTTACTAGTCTTCAAGAAAATAACCTTGGACAATAAGAAATATCAGTTTGAAGAATTGTGTCCATATCCTTTCGATGGGAAATGTTGTGTATGCCCTTTCCACCTAGTTTTGATTACCCTAAATTTGATAAATATAGGGGTAAAGGTGATCCTCATGATCACGTTAAATACTTCTTCATGGCTTTCCAGGAATTTTTTTATAGTGATAATTATCTTATTCACTTATTCCCATGAAGTCTTGGAGGCCAGCACTTGAATGGTTTCTTCATATTCCCAAAGGGTCTATTTTCATGTTTGCCAAATTAGCTGAAAATTTTGTTCACCACTTTTCATTTAACATGGAAAGTGATATCACTATGATAGACCTTTGTAATGCCAAACAACACAATAATGAAAACTTCACTAGTTTCTTACAATGATGACGAGGGTTAGCTAGTCACTTCCCTTACTCTATTCTAGAGAAACAACTTGTCAGTATCTTTGTACCTAACTTACATCCTGAGATAGCCTTTCACTTGCAAATGCATTGTGTAAGCACTTTTGAAGAAGTTATTGAGAAAGGAAGCCAGATTGAAAAGGATTTACTTGCTAAAGGGACTTTAAAACCCTTTCAAAGAGACAACCATGAATCAAAACCTATAGAAAAACCCAAATTCATCAACAAAAATAAAGAATGTCATAGGTGATGGAATCACATATTGTAAATGTGTCCAAGCGGTCCAGAACAACCCTCCTTTGAAACTTTCCAAAGGATCGATCAAACCTGAGATTAAACGTCAAGTGTTCATTCCACTTACATATTCTTTATCATCAATATTGAAACAGTTAGATGCAGTCAACATGGTTAAATTCCCCAATACTACACCCTTTTTGATGATGCACCAAAACCATCATGGTACAAAGACTATGAATATTGTGAATATCATCGCATGTCAAAGGCCATGCCACAGATCAATGTTTGAAATTGAAACACTTCATTCAGGACCTTATAGATAATGGAGATGTTGAGATGGATTCATCAAAACCCACCAAAACTTCTAACAAATAGTTGGGAATCTATAAAGAGCCATTCCCTAAGCATAAATAGGCAGAACAAAATCTGGATCGAGGTCAATCCTCCCAAAGTAAAAATTCCAATCATGTTGTTTGCTGAAACAACCAATCCTTTTTAATCTATCATTCGTTATGTCTATCCTACTACTAAGCATGTAAAGACCAACAAGATCAAAACATAGGAGTTTTTTGTGGCAACACGACATGCTCGCCTTATCATTCTAGAACCTCCTCTGCCTACCCCTTTGGATAATCATTATGATCTCCTTGATCAACTTGATAAGACTACTGCCAAGATTTCTATCTTGGATCTTCTCAAGATATCTAATGTTCATAAATATATCCTTTATAAAACTCTTCAGGGGTCAGGACTTTCTACAAACATTGATGCATCGTGCTTCCAAGCCTTGGTTGCATAACTTACTCCATCTGAACAAATTACCTTTAACCAACATGAGATTCCAATGGATGACCATACACACAATCTCCCTTTGTATATTGAAGTGATCATTACTCACAAAAAGATCAAAAGGGTGCTTGTGGACAATGGATCAGGCCTTAACATATGTACCTTGAAGCTCATCAAACAATTAGGATGCACTGATACAGAACTAGAGCCTAATGTAATCACCATTAAGGCTTATGATAATGCAGAGTGGCAGTCAACAGGAACAATTACCTTACCTATGGAAGTTGGGCCCATTACTCATGATACCTAGTTCCATGTCCTGGACTTGGAACTACCCTATAATATTCTCCTCAGTCACCCATGGATTCATGCCATGTAGGTCATTCCCTCAACTTTCCACCAGTGTATCAAAATTTATCATGAAGGACAAGCACTTACCATTCTTGGAGACCCACAACCCTTTGCACATTGCAGAGCATTATCTGGATATTACCCCACAACATATGAATGTCCTTCTACTGAAATAGCCATCAAGATTCAATCAGAGGCCCTCACCTCTCGCATCGATCCTGATACACTGCACCCACATGAAAGTGGTGCCTCCACATCCATATCCAAATTTTCTACATGGGAGATGAAATTCCTTCCTACCAGCTATAGAGATTATGACCTCTAACAGGCCCTCCTCATTTCAAATCTTCCCCTATCACCTAAAACACATGGTAGGCCCAACTATCATCCGCAACGACCTCAGGAACATTATAGTATCGACACCTTCATTCCTGGTGGCCTCTTAGCGGATGAGAAAATTCTTGACACTTATACATCCCAATCCCTTGATGAAAGGATGGCCTCATGTTATCAATCCTTAGACTATGTCATCCCTAATAAGATGATGTATGTTATGGGGTACCAAGGATATGGGTGTGGCATAAATGAACAAGGTGTGTGGGAACCTATTCCAGCACATGAGAAAATGGATAGATATGGAATTGGTATTTGGCCTTATGGGTCCCATCCTATAGAAGTTGATGCCACCTCCTGTGAATGTGAGGATAGCTCTTCAGATTATGATAACAAAACAAAGTCCCTTTGTAGCCTATATGAGGACCTTTCTTCCACCAACCTATTCTCTGACACAACTATTTTAACCTTTTCCCCTTCCACTCCTAAATTAGACCTTTTTCACCCTTCCCTTGTAAACTAGGACCAACAATGACACATACCAATTGATTTATTTCAAAATGATGAAGAAATTGGTGAATTCATGGGTTTATGTGATGACATTCCTATCGGTGATCATAAGAAGGGATTCTCTATCAACCTTGATGCATACACGTATTTTGGGGAGGAGGTTGAGTTTTGTGGTCAACAAAAATAAAAAGAGAATGAGGGAAAAATATCTTTTAAAAATCCTCATCAAAAGAAAAGATCCAAGTCCCATAGTGAAAACCTCTTTGAAGCACTATTAGAAAATTGAAAAAATAAAGGATATAAAAAGTGACCAGCCTATGGGTGAAAATATCGTTGAGAGGCCCTTAGAGAAAGAACTCAATCTCCCCCTGATCCTACGCGTATGGAGGATGGATCTAAATTACTTGTGGAGGAGACTATTGATATCAACATTGGTACAAAAGATGAGCCTAGAATGGTCAAACTTGGGGCTTCTCTTTCAGCACATGAATAAAAAAACTTTTTTTATGCTCCTTCAAGAATTGTCAGATGTATTTTCTTAGTCCTATGCAGACATGCTAGGCTTGGATCCTTCTTTAGTAGTGCATAACTTGGTTGTGCATGAATCTACAAAGCCAATCAAACAAAAACTATGTAAAATGCATCCTCGTGTGGCTCTTTTTGTCAAAGAGGATCTAGAAAAGTTATTAATAGTAGGATTCATCATACCTATTGACTACTCTGAGTGGATCTCCAATGTAGTACCTATTCAGAAGAAGCCTATTGGTATAAGGATTTGCACAAATTTCAGGGACATCAACAAGGCATGTCCTAAAGATGACTTTCCTCTTTTGAACATCAACATGATTGTCAA
Organism: Taxus chinensis; assembly: GCA_019776745.2. Taxonomy (NCBI): domain Eukaryota; kingdom Viridiplantae; phylum Streptophyta; class Pinopsida; order Cupressales; family Taxaceae; genus Taxus; species Taxus chinensis. Next base: position 45,485 of record JAHRHJ020003217.1, read on the forward strand.
TTCTACTACAGGCCATGAAATGTTATCCCTCATGGATGGATTCTTGGGCTATAATCAAATAAAGATTGCTGAAGAGGACCAACACAAAACTATTTTTACTACCCCTTGGGGTACATTTTGTTATCAGGTCATGCCTTTTGGCCTCAAGAATGCAGGTGTCACTTATTAGAGAGCTATGAATGTCATATTTCATGACATGTTACATGACATTATAGAGGATGATGTTGATGATATCCTTGGAAAGTATAAAACTAGATAAGAACACCCAACGATCCTTTTTTCGTATCTTTGAATGACTTTGGGATTACAAGGTCCATTTGAATCCTAAGAAGTGTGTTTTTGGAGTTATCTTAGGGAAATTATTGGGCTTCATTGTGTCTAGACATGGAATTGAAGTTGATCCTGCTAAATTCACTACTATTACTGAGATGCCTCCTCCTAAGAACCTCAAATAGTTGTGCATCCTACAAGGTAAAATTAGGCCATTTGAAGATTCATCTTGCAACTTGCAAACAAATGTCATTCCTTTACCTATCTACTCAAGAAAGATGTAGATTTTCACTAGGGTCCGGATTGCCAACAAGCCTTTGCTTTACTCAAACAATATTTGGAAAATCCACCTATCCTTGTACCACCTACCCTAGGTGAACCTTTTCTACTATACATATCTACTACTCAATTTTCTATAGGTGCTCTTGGCACAGTATGATGCCCAACACAAAGAAAGATCCATCTATTATCTTAGTCACACCTTAATTGCATATGAGCTCAATTACCCATAATTGAAAAATATTTCTTAGCTATTGTTTTTTACCTTTCATAAATTTCACCATTACCTTTTGAAAAATCATACCAAGCTAATATCTCAAGTTGACCCTCTCAAATACCTTTTGTCAAAACTTGCACTTAAAGGAAGGATGACCAACTTGATTATTTTGTTGAGTGAGTTTGACATTGAATATGTCAATCAAAAAGTAGTGAAAGGACAAGTGTTTGCTGACCAACTGGCTGAGGCACCCCTTCCAAGAACGAGACCCTTAATTTTAGATCTGTCAGATGCTTTTGTTCTATATATCGAAGAATCATCAATTTGGAAGATATACTCTGATGGGTCATTCACATTCAATGGCTCAGGAGCTGGAGTAATCCTTATTACTCCCACAGGAGATATCATCCCACGAGATTTCAGAATCATCTTCCCATGTACAAACAACATTGCCGAATATGAAGCTCTCATTGTAGGACTTAAAGTTTACTATCAAATGGAACATAAAACAAGTTGAGGTTATTGGTGACTCCCATTTGATCATAAAATAGGTGAATGATGAATAGAAATTCAAAGATGAGAAACTTATCCCATACAAATGCATGGTGGACACCCTGAAAGAGTATTTTGTTCTGATTTCCTTCCATCAAGTTCCATGTATACAGAACTGATCAGTGGATGCTATGGCTACCATTGGATCCATACTATGCATATCTCTATATTTTAGGGAATTTGGTTCTTTATAGATCATTTAACGATGTTGGCCTATGAAATGCTAGAATCATGTTTGGTATGTGAAGTTGTTGGTCCCTTTTCCCCTTGGTACGTTGACATTTATAATTACCTATAGGATGGTACTTTCCCACCTGACATCTCCCATTCCAAAAAATGAACCCTTATCCAATGAATATCCCATTACACCCTACTTGGGGGCACTCTCTATCATCAAGGCTAAGATGGGACTCTGTTACATTGTCTGAATTCAGAAGAGTTTATCCAAGCAATCAAAGAGGTACACGAAGGCATATGTGGGGCTCATACTAGTGGAATGGTTCTTGTGAAGAAAATCCTATAGTGGGATACTACTGGACTACTATGGAAATAAATTGTTGTCAATATGTGAAGAAATGCATCCTATGTCAGAAGCATGGGAATTTTATCCATGCACCATCTCAGTCATTACAACCTATCATAACACCATGGACATTTTCTAAATGGGGGTTTGATCTTATAGGAAAAATCACTCCCACCTCATCTGATAGCCACAACAACATTATCACTGCCATTGAGTACTTTACCAAATGGGTAGATGTTGTTCCTCTTATTAAAGACAACTAAAAGTTCCAAGAAAAGCTAAACTAACAAGACTAACACCACATACTATAATTAGTAAATGCTTATTGAATCTAAAAATAGTTACTCAATGATTAAAGATTAATGGAATTCTTGAAAGAACTAACATGATATATCAATATATTTTAGCTAAAGCATGCCTACTTAACATTCAATTGCTAACTAACTTAGACCTAAATAGATCTAGGAGAAATCAAATTGGGGGGTTTGTTGCTACTCCAAGGAAGGTGAGATGGTCTCTCCAACAATGACTACAAGATCATATTGGATACCCATCTACTAACCCCATTGAATACTTGAGGCAAGGATTGAGCTTGGCTATTAATCATATTTCTTATATGATATGCAAATCAAAGCATGGTGTAAAATTTAAAGGTATGTGGTTAGTCCTTTTTATAGTTTTTCCTTTGAGGAAAAATTGCATCTTGGTGCATGTGGGACTAAAAGCACAAAGTAGATTAAGAATTTATAATCATGATTAAGGCTTGCTAATCATGATTAGTGAATTAACAAGTGATTAGGATGTGAGGAGCCTTAATCAACCACTTAGGGTCAATTAGGAGGCTAGGATAAGCTTTTGAAGCTTTCTGAGATGTTGTGGAAGGAAGTGGGGTGATTTTGAGTGGTTGGAAGAGGGGTTTGAGCCAATAATAGGGTATATTGACCAAAACAAGAGTAAAATAGGCTTAATTAGCTAATAATCGCTAATTTTCTATTTAGAAGAGGATTTTGACTTACGATTTGTCGTAAAGTGGCATCCTGAATGCGAAAGAGGATAGGTAATCAAAAAAGCACTGTTAATTAACCAAAATGGTAAGAAACATTAGTTAATTAGTGTAAATCACTAATTATAATGGAAATGGTAAGAATGAGAGTGATTTGTGTGCTTTTAGCAATAAGATTGCAAAAGAAGAATTTAGGTGTCTACATTTTCCCCTGTTTGAGGTGAAGTAAGTAACTTCACTTCAAATATAGTAGACAAGCATAAACAAGTAAATTTTTGAAGAAAAATTAGTAGAATGAAGGATGCCCCCTCGAGTGTTGATGGGGTGATAGAAGAAGTCAATCGACGATAAAAAATATGATTGAAACAAATAGAAGAAATAGGATAGGAATAAACATGATTGTTTATTGCCCCAGGTGATTTGGAAGAAAAATTAATAGTGATAAGACATGAAAGTGGAGAATAGGAATAACTCTTTGCATCCAATCTTCAATAAGAAACTTTTGTTTCATCATGTTTCCCCTATGATCTAAATCATTGGCCTTTATTAAAATAAACAAAAGTGTAAAATAACATGAAAAGCTATATTACTAACATTTGTTCATTGCTAAAAATACGTAACTCCATGCAACATACATAATGCAATGCAATACAAGAAAGTAAAATGATGCTTAACTCCATGTAACATACATAATGCAATGCAATACGAGAAAGTAAACCAGCTAACCTAACAGAGAAACAAGTACAATCACACATACTCAAAAAAACAACATTCAAGACAGTTACACCAATGTTTTTGTTATCAAGCTTTAGTTCTTGAATGTTCATGTTGTAACGACAAGGGTTAAAAATGGTGCCCCAAGAAAGGATACATGCAAGGGGAATAATGGAGGACACAAGTAGTCCCATGGAAAGCATTCATGCACTATGACATAGTCTCTGGCAACTCACTATTGCACGGGAGTACCGACATAGTAAGCAAACCAACTTTGTTAATGGAGGTAGATCACAATGATCTATAAGTTGTTTGAGACAAGAACAAGCAAGAACCTAAGAAAGATGTTTTTGTAGAAAAAATTTCAATGTTCCATAATAATGCATTTGATACAGGCTTAAGCTGTGTGCATGTTGTTTACCAATTTTTGAAAAAAATTGAACTTTTGTAATTTTTTGAATTTTTAATGATTTTACCATTTTTTTTTATTTTTTTGAATTTTTGAATTTTTAGGAAGAAAATATTGTAGAAGAAATAACGAAGTCATGAGACATTGCCAAAAGTCACTGTAAGGGGAAAAAATATGCCCCAGGTAGTAGAAAAGTCGTCTGGGAAGCAAAAGCGTGCCCCAACTTAGCAAAAACAAGCAAAAAATAATTATTTATTAAAAATAATCATCACGGTGAGTGCTAGAAGAATTTAGAAGAACCACGATGGCTCCAGGGTGCCTCAGGGGTGAGAAACATGTCACGGGGGGTAAAAATGGGTATATAAACCATCGCGGAAAGTTCATTTACCACACACACTTACCTTTTTACTGTTGATTGAGCTCTGACCTACAAGAGGAAATGACGAGGGTGCAGAAACTGGAAACACCATGTGGATCACATGAGAGACTATATGAGACTTCTAGTGGATGGCCCACAGGTACACGAAACTAATTTTTTCATCTTTGTCCTTTTACTAGCATTTTATTTTTGTTAAAACACATTTATTAGGGTATTAGATAGGGTAGAAAAGCCATGCGAATGTGCCAACGTGGCCCTTGAGGGTGCACTCCTTATGCTCACGGGGTTCTGCTAGTGCTAAAGTTGGCAAGGGCACGTATGCACTAGTGCCAAAGGGGGTGCCTATGAAAAATTTTCAGAGAGGTGCGAGCACGTATGGGCATGTGCAAAGAAAAATGTGCTGACACAATGAGAGGGTTTGGAGAAACATTTGAAAATGTGCCTATGTGTGGATGGGGGTGCTGATGCGTAGAAGGGGGTATTGGCACTGACACTCTAGGGGGTGTGCCCTGGCCTGTAGGGGGTGCTAGTGCATTTTGGAGTGACTTTAGAAGAAAATGAATTTAAGGAAAACCTAGATGGTTATGAGGATAGACCCTAATAGATAACAAAATAGAATAAGATGATAGAATAGAAGAATAAGATCATAATAAATGACCTGATTAACCCTACAGATGGATTTAGAGTGATTAGAGATGCTTGAGCGACATGGGTGACTCTAGGCCTATGAGGTGTCATTCAGACACAATACCAGATTTTCTTAGAGATCACATTGGAGGTGATTGGTCTATCACTTGTGGATCACATGCTACATATTACTTTATATCATTGCCTACTCATAACCTTAGCTAAGAGATGGACAGAGTGAGAATCAACATTTGTCTTCTACAGGTGAGATGAGCATCACTTTAGAGGATGTGTGGTGGATCTTATGAGTTCTTATCCAAGGTCTCTTGATTACATATGATGGTCGTTAGGACCGTATTGAGCGATGCATAGCTGAGATGTTTGGAGTGGTAGACATACCCCGCCAGGGTATGACTACTAATATTAGGAGGTGTATGGAAGATCAGTGGTTGGGATGGGTCCCTATATTTTTGTTAGCTCTTGTCAGTGGCATATTGTTTCCTGACAAGACTGGTGCTTGGTTTCCTCTGGGTCTTATTAGAGTGATTCATGACCTTCTTCAGGGAGAGGTTTACTACTGGGGGACAGTGTATACTGGCTCATTTATACATAGATTTCATTTGATAGCTTACCATGGATAGAGGTCTTTGGGTCCTGCCACTTTTTTACAGATATGGGCTTGGGACCATATTGCGATAGGATGCCCTATAGGAGCATTGAGAGATCATGTTATTGGAGAGCCTTTAGTCATGGGATGGGTTCTAGATGGAGATGATATTCATGGTCACATGGGGGATATAGACTATTATAGGCAATGAGTGCTTTGATGAGGTACAACCTCACATGATTACATGAAAGCCATACAGGTTATACCATTGGCCTCAGGATGTAGTTGAGTTGACCACTGCTACAGTTGATCATTTCATTCTTGGGAGGAGTCATATCATGGAGTGGTACAAAGTGGACTAGGTCCAGTGGAAGTTTGGTCTTATCCAAGGGATTTATGGTGATGAGATGTGGTATGAACGCAGATATAGAGGGACCTTTCATATGGGGCCCCAGATCAGGTTGGGCCAAGCTCATAATAGCTTCTTACAGGTGGTTCCACAGTCATGGGTACAACTAGTGTAGGTAGTGGATCCAGGGACGACCCCAGACTATGTAGGGTGGTACATGAAAGTTATGCCTTGACATTTGACCATTCCACATGAGGTACTAGACACAACAACATAGGGGTTAAAGGGTCTAAATACTAGGGCACAGCACATGCACACGCACACGTAGGTCCAAAGATAGGGGTACCAGTACAGCAGGTGCTAGTTTAGTAGTAGGTAGTGGTGCAGCCACAGGTATTAGCACCATGGATGCCCCTTCAGGTTCCATTATGGGAACCATTACAGGAACCTCCATCACCCCCTCACGTGATTCCACCACATAGTCCACCAGGAGGTGGAGGAGATGGTGGGGGTGGAGAGGATATGGAGGAGGATGTACATGTTGGTGGGTAGGTGGATGCCTTGTAGCAACAGCTACAACAGGTGGTTTCCATACAACTTCAAGTTACAGTTGAGAGGGACCAAGACATTATACAGAGAGACCAAGGTTATTATCAGAGAGGGATTAGCTCATGACAGAATGAGATCAGGCTAGGACAGAGAGAGTACAGGCTATTAGAGTGAGATCAGGTGATCAGAGAGGTACAACTACAGGAGGAGAGGGACCAGGCCTATAGCAGATAGAGCCCAGTTATGGATAGAGCTAGCCAGTGTGAGGGTGAGAGTGTGACATGCTTAGCAGGTGGGTACTGCTTCAAGAGTACAAATTTTGATTGGTCAGAGTGCTACCCTAGTATCTAGGCTACGTATTACATGATGTAGTATCATGCGGCCATCCCAGAGGAGAGCTCCTGAGTTCAGTAGATAACTGGTTATCATGTCTTGATCTAGAGGAAAGGCCTTCATGATCAACATGATCTATACAAGGTCCTTCAGGATAGTAGGCTTTAGAGCAGCATGGGTTAGCACAACATTGGCAGTGCTTTCTACACATCCATCACCTCAGATGCCCCCAACCTAGAAGGCACCTAGACCAAAGTTCCAGAGAGGGTGAGATTCATGGTTGACTCTCTTATTGATGTACTAGATGTATATTTTTGGTGTATCACCTTGATATGAAGGAATATGGATTTATGTATTATTTTTTATCATGTATGATGAAGGCACATTTTTATGTATGTACGTTATTATTTTTTTTTATGCCTCGTGATGAAGGCACATTTTTTACCCATGCCCATGATGGATTTTTGTATCTGATATGTATCGAGACACATTGATTTTGTACATAGACATTTGATATTTATGATGATATGATGATTGATGGATTACTGATGTATCACACTTTGTTTATGAGATATCATGTTTAATCTGTATGTTTATGTTTGTATCACATGTTGTTAGATTTATGAGATAGCCTTAGCTGATGTCATATTGCATGTTGATGAGATAATTTGAGTAAAACATGTTTTTATTTTTGATATTGGTGTGGGGGGATAGATTTTGATCATGTGCAACCCCTCTTGCCCCATTGATGATATGGTACTGATGATTAGATTTAGTATACATGTGTGATGTAGACTTAGATTTTATTGATATATGATGTATAGATGTGATGGTTTATTTGATATGATGATGAAATGATAACAAAATGTACAAGTAAAATAACAAGCACAAGTTAAACAAATCTAATCAAAGCAACACAACTATCTACAAGTATGCAAGATAAAATGAACTCAATGCAATGCACCATAGATTAAAGTAACACTCAATCTAAGTAAGAAAAGTGAATCCAACTTAAAACACACAATATGAAAAAAAATGCAACTAAAACCATACAAACCGACAACTAAAAGTAAGAAAACTACTACTTTGTTTTTGTGGGACAGTTTTGGGACATTTTTCATTGTTTTTGGTATTATCTCGAGACAATTTTCTATTGTTTTGGAGTTTTCTACGAAAATGTATTTGAATGTTTTTTATTTTCTCAACTAACATATCTGTATGTTTTGGGATTTTCAAAAAGTTATACGAATGTTTTTGATGTTTTCTAATAAGTTTTCTGAAGCAAACGTGCAAGGAAATGAAGAAATGTGGATGCCCCCAGTGTTAGATGGGATGTACAAGGGCAGAATGCCACGTGTTATGTGCAAGAAGGTGATGATGAAAAGTTTCCCCCAGCATGAGATGGGAATATTCAAAGTCAAACTCTCTACATTCAAAAGTAGGATTAGCCGGATCAGGGAAAAGAGGGACAGGCTCACAAGGGACTCAGACAAAGGCAAAGACCAGCTTAAGACAAAGCTATCATACTCCTAGACCTGAAATGCTTGTGAACAATGGACCCTCCAATGGCACCGGAAACTAGTTTTCACCAAAGGACTTGTCCAAAGTGCCACCATTGTGTGGTTTTCACTATTGGACGCACCTGTTTATTTCTCTTTTTCTTTTTCTCTTTTTATACTTTTTTTTTGTCATTTTCTGATATTTTAGGGACCCCGCACCTAAGCATAGAAACACTTAAGATGCATTGTGTTCATGGGTTCCCAAAGCTCTTGGCCATCTGAATAGGAAAGCTTATAGGCACCTGAACCAAACTTGGCAACCACAACATATGGCCCTAGCCAATTAGGCTCAAATTTTCCCTTCTTTTCTCAGTCCTTTGTGGTGTTTTTTAATTTTCTTTTAACACCAAGTCTCCTACCTCAAATTGATGAGGTATTACTCTTTTATTGTAGCTTTTCCACACTCGATCCTGATACACTTTAAGGTGATTGAGGGCATGAAGTCATTTCTCATCTAATAGCTCCAACTCTTCCAGTCGAGCTACTCTGTAGTCCTCTTCTTCATTCAGGTAGTCCCTTAGCTCAATACGCAAAGAGGGGATCTCGATCTCTAGGGGTAGCATGACTTCTGTGCCAAATACTAAGGAGTATGGAGTGGCACCTGTAGGAGTGCAGATAGATGTTCTGAATGCCCAGAGGGCAGGGTGAATCTGTAAATTCTAGTTATGGCCTGTTGTATTCACCATCTTCTCCATAATATGGATGAGGGTTTTATTGGAAGCTTTGGCTTGCCCATTACCTTGAGGGTAATAGGGGGTTGAGAACTTGAGAGATATTTGAAAACGTTTGCATAACACTTTCACAGTTTTATTTTTAAATGGCTTACCATTGTCAGTGATAATGGCAGAGGGGATACCGTATCGACAAATGATATGGTTCATTATAAATTTAGATATTTGGGCACCTTCAACATAGGTAAGAGGAACAACCTCTACCCATTTTGTAAAGTATTCAGTAGCAGTGATAATGAACTTATGGCCATCTGAGGAGACAGGGTTAAGCTTTCCTATTAGATCGAGACCCCACTTTGAGAATGGCCAAGGTGTTGTGATAGGTTACAAGGATTGCATCGACGCATGTATCAAATTTCCATACTTCTGACAATCCAAGCATTTCTTCACATGTTTGCAACAATCATTTTCCATGGTAGGCCAATAGTAGCCTACTCTAAGTATTTTCTTTTCCAATGATCCCATTAGTATGAGCCCCACAGATGCCTTCGTGCACCTCTTTGATTGCTAGGATGGACTCATCTTAATTTAAACAACACAATAGATTCCCGTCATAGCCTCGGTGGAAGAGGGTGCCCCCAAGTAGGGTATAATGGGCTATACACTGGATGAGGTTTCATTTTTTGGTATGGGAAATGTTTTTGGGAAAGGTTCCATCATGGAGGTAATTAAATATTTCACAGTACCATGGGGAAAAGGGACCAACAACTTCACACACCAAACAAGATTCTGGTATGTCATATGTTGGCGTTCGTAAGTGCTCCACAAAAAATGGCATATCATTGTTTGTAGGTGGAATACTCAACATGGATCCTACTGTAGCCATAACATCTACTACTCTGTTTTGGGCTCTTGGTATTTTTTCAAATGTTATCTTCTCAAATAACTCCTTCAAAGAATCAACCATTCTCTTGTATGGAAGAAGTTTCTCATCTTTTACTTTATATTCATCTGTCACTTGTTTTATAATCAACATGGAATCACTAATTATATTTACTCATCTGATATCCCACTTAATAGCTAGCTTCATCCCCTGTGATAAGGGCCTCATACTCCACTATATTATTTGTGCATGGGAATCCAAGTCAAAATGCCTGAGGGGATCAAGTCTCTATGGGAGTGATCAACACAACTCTGGTGCCTGAACCATGAAAGGTAAAGGAGCCATCAAAGTATAGTTTCCATATGATTGATTCCTTGAGGTACATCATAGATGCATCTGGGAGTTCCAGACTCAAAGGTTTGGTACCTGGTAGTGGAGCTTCTGCTAGTTGATCTACTAGAACTTGTCCTTTCACTAACTTTTGATGTACATACTCAATGTCAAACTCACTGAGTAAGATGATCCAATTAGCCATCTTTCCTGTGAGTGTGGGATTTGACAATAAGTATTTTAATGGATCTACCTTTGAAATAAGCTTGACCTTATTGTTGAGTAGATAGTGACGTAGTTTTTGAAAGGAAAAAACTATGGCCAAACAAGCCTTTTCGATCTGTGGATAGTTGAGCTCGTAAGCTATCAATGTTCTGCTTAAGTAGTACACAATTTTTTTCTCTCTACTCTTTATCATACTGGGCCAACAGTGCCCCAATTGCAAAGTGTGTGGTAGAGATGTAGAGTAACAAGGGTTCACCTGCCATGGGTGGCATTAGAATAGGGGGTTTAGCCAAATAGCTTTTGAGAAAAGAAAATGCTTGTTGTTGCTCTGGTCCCCAGTGAAAACTAACATCTTTCTTGAGAAGATGTGTGAATGTATGACACTTTCTCTGCAAGCTGAGAGATAAACCTTCTTATGGCTTGGATATTTCCTTGTAAGCTTCGTAGTTGTCTGATATTGGTAGGAGGAGGCATTTCTGTTATAGTGGCAACCTTTTCTAGATCTACTTCTATTCCTCTCCTTGAAACAATGAATCCTAGTAATTTTCCAGATAACACACTGAAGACACACTTCTTCAGGTTTAGTCGGACCTTGTAGTACCTTAGACGCTGAAAATACGTTACAGAATCTCTGAGTGCTCTTATCAAGTCCTGGACTTGGCCAGTATGTCATCTATGTAATATTCCATGATGTCACTAATCATATCATGAAAATTAACTATCGTTTCCAGTTGATAGGTAGTGCTTGCATTCTTGAGGCTGAAGGGCATGACTTGATAACAGAATGTCCCCCATGGGGTAGTAAAATTTGTCTTGTGTTGGTCTTCCTCACAATATTTATTTGGTTATATCCTGAGAAGCCATCCATGAGTGATAGCATCTCATAACCAGTTGTCGAATCGACAATCATGTCGATGTTGGGAAGAGGAAAGTCATCCTTAGGACAAGCTTTATTAATATCTCAGAAATCGGTACACACTCTGATACTGATAGGATTTTTCTGAACTAGGACCACATTAGAAATCCACTATGAGTAGTGATAGGCCTGATGAAGCCTACTTCTAATAACCTTTCTAGCTCTGCCTTAACCAACAAGGTGATGCGAGGATGTATCTTCTGGAGCTTTTGTTTTATGGGCTTGGCATCTGGGTGTACAACAAGATTGTGCACCACTAATGTAGGATCAAGTCCTGACATGTCTATGTAAGACCAAGTGAAGATATCTACAAATTCTCTCAAAATTCCTGTAAAATTTTTCTGTTCTTGAGCTGAGAGTGAAGCTCCCAACTTAACCATTCTAGGAAGCTCCTTCATGCCAATGTTAACATCTATTGTCTCCTCCACCAGTAACTTGGATTCATCTTCCATGTGTGTAGGATCAAGAGGGAGATTGAGATCCTCTTCTACCAAAGGTGGTTCAGGGAGATCCTCATCTTTAGGTGGGTACACTATCTTGTCCATAGGTTTTTCTGTTTGTTTGTCCACAAGTGCCTCAAAGAGGTTTTCGCTATAGGACTTGGAATTTTTCTTTCCACAAGGATTTTCTGTAGGAATTTTTCCCTTGCTTATTTTTTACTTAAGTGACCACACAACTATGTCTCCTCTCCAAAGTATGTGCATGCGTTGAGCTGAATGGAGAATCCTTTCTTGTGGTCATTTCTGGGAACATTGTCACGGATACCAAGGAACTCACCAATAGCCTTGTCATTCTGAAAGACGTCGATGGGTACATGTTGTTGTTGGTCCCAATTCATGAGTGATGGGTAGATGAGTTTTAGTGTCTGAGTTATAGGGGATACAATGGGTGTTATGGTTAGGATAGCCATGTTAGAAAATAGGTTCGTGGAGGCAAGGTCTTCGTAAAGACTACACAGGGAATCTGTTTCACTTTCATTTTCAGACGAACTATCTTCACGTTCAGAAGAGGCATCCTCATCATCTGAGGGGTGAGATTCATACAGATGGATGCCAATACCAGACTTACCCATTATATGATGAGGTATTGGAAGAGATTCCAATAAAACCTTTTCCTTGACGGCCACAACCACGTCCTTTATATCCCATAGTAAGCATTATTCAATTAGGAATAACATACTTGGGTGATTGGTAACATAAAGCCATTTCATCATCTTGAGGATGAAAAACAATATCGTTGAGTATCCTTTCATCTTCTAGTAATCCACCTGGAGTGAAATTATCAAAGGGGTAGTTCTCCCTTGATCTTTGGAACTTGTAACATGGCCTACCATGTGCTTTGGCAGATAGGGGAATGTTTTGAACCATAAGGGCTTGTTGCAGATCATACTCTCCACAACCACTTGGTCTAACCTTCATCTCCCATGCAACGAAAGGAGTTTCTGAGGTGGAAGCACCATTTTCATTGGTAGACAAGGTATCTGGATCCACTCATGAAGTGAGGGCCTTTGACTGAATAGGAACAATGATCTCCATAGAGGGACACTCGTAGATGGTGGGAAAATAGCTTGACAATGCTCTGCAATGAGAAAATGGTTGGGGATCTCCTTGTATAGTAAGTGTTTGTCCTTCATGTTGTAACTTTAAACACTGATGATATGTTGAAGGTATGGACTTGCATGGCATGAATCCATGGGTGGCCGAGTAATATGTTATAAGGGAGCTCCAATTCTAAGACATGTAACTTTGTATCATGGTTTATTAGACCCACTTCCAATGAGAAAGTGATCATTCCAGCTGATTTTCATTCTTCATTGTCATACGCCTTTATGGTGATGACCTTTGTCTCCAAATCAGCTTCTGTGCACCCTAGTTGTTGAACTAGTTTAAGAGTACAAATATTTAGACCTGATCCGCCATCCACAAGCACTCTCTTGACCTTCTTACATTTGATTATTACTTCAATGTGTAAGGGCAGGTTATGGGAGGGATTTTCTTGCTAAGACTTCCATCAGACTGAAGGTTATGTGTTCTAAAGGAGTGATTTGTGCTACCATGGCTTGTAAGTGTGTTGGGTCAATATTAATGGATACTCCTGATCCCTGTAAGGTTTTGCAAAGGATATCCTTATGGACGTTAGAAATATTTAGAAGGTCTAAGATTGAAATCTTAGTTGTGGTCTTCTCTAATTGATCTAACACATCATAATGACTCTCTTGAGGAGGAGGGGGAGGAGGTTCTGAGATAACAAGGTGAGCTCATCACATTGCCATGATGCACTCTCTTGCTCTGATTTTGATCATGTTGATATGCTCAACAGGTGAATCAACACAACCTATTAAGGCATCAAAATGGTCTGTCTTTGATACATAGTTGGTACTCTTATTTTGAGATGATTGTCCCTGATCCTACTTTTCCTTTCCTTCATGCTTGGGGAAAGGTTCTTTGAAAATCCCCATGTTTGTGTTTGGAGATTTGGTAGGGGTGGAAGAATCTATTTCTACATCACCATTGTCAATCAAATCCTGAATGTAATGTTTTAGTTTCAAGCACTTGTCAGTTTTGTGACCCTTAACGTGGTGAAATCCACAAAATTCATTTTCCCTAAACCATGATGGCTTAGGTGCATCATCCCCATAAGGCGATGTTTCAGGGTATCAAACCATGTTGATGGCCTCTAACTACTTTAGTATTGATGATATTGAGTCAGATAGAGGAGTGAAAGCATGATGTTTATACTCCATAGGTGGAGCTCCCTTTGCAAGCTTCAAAGGAGTGTGGTTTTGAATGGCTTGTACTCATTTAGAGTCTACTATTCCATCACCAACAACATTTTTGTTCTTATTAGGAAAAAAAATTCTTGTCATTAGTTTTGGAATCGTTATGATCACGTGAAAAGGGTTTTAGGGTCCCTCTAGCTAACAACACTTTTTCAATTTGACTCCCTTTTTCAATTACCTCTTGAATGTGTTACCACAATGCATTTGCAAGTGGAACGTAATGTCAGGGTGGAGGTTGGGAAAAAATATGTTTATTAGCTATTTTTCAGGTATGGAGCAAGGGAAGTGGCTAGCTAACCCTCTCCATCATTGTAGGAAAGCAATGAAGTTCTCATTGTTTCGTTGTTTCACATTGCATAGATCTAGCATGGTGACATCACTCTCTATATTAAAAGAAAAGTGACATACAAAATGTTTCAGCTAGTTCTGGCCATGTAGATATGGATCCCTTGGGGATGTGTAAAAACCACTCTAGCACCTGTCCTCCTAAACTCCGTGGGAAGAGGTGAATAAGATAGTTGTCACTATATGTGACCTCTTGACATGCCATATAAAAATATTTGATATGATCTGGGGATCACCTTTTCCCTTGTATTTATCAAATTTTGGACAATCAAAATGTCATGGGAAAGGTACTTGTAACATGGCTCTATCAAATGGATAAGGGCACAATTCATCGAACTGGTATTTCTTGTTGTTATTACCAGTTTTTCCTTCTTGCAATGCTAGAAGGGCATTCTTCATAGTGGACCACTCTTGATTGAAGATATGGTCTTGTGTGGGTGGTGTAGGCCTGTACGAAGGGTTAAATCTAGGTGTATTCCCACCCCTATTATCTAAAAAAAATTATTCATAAGGGTCTTTTCGTGTCTCCCATTGAGGAGTATTTGTTTGGAACTCATGATACGAGGCTTTAGGTTGGCCTTTGGTATAGCTTGTTTTAAAGTTTTTGGTTGTTCCTTATTTATGTGTGAAGCCAAACTTTCCAATTGGTGAGTGAGAGCTTGTACTTATTGTTCTAACATTACTTCTCGAGTAGGTATTTTGTTACGATCTTTGTTAGGAGGAGGTTTCTCATGATGAGCATGTTCCTCATGGTCTTCACAATGTACTCTAACAATAGGTATACTATAGTCTCCATCATTTTCAAAAGGTACCTCCTCATTATTCTGTCATCCAGAAGTAGAGGCATGACCTGGGTTTAATATTTCATTAATATGGTGATGAGGATGGTCCATATCTTCTTCTTCTTCGTGAACCATGCCAACAATGAAAGAAGGGTCTATTGTAGAAGGTAATCGGGCTCCTAGTTCTATGACATGTAAAAGAACCTCATGTTTGTTTTGAAACAAGTAATCATCAATATGGGTGGGATGAAGCTCTATATCCGCACGAGGAGAATCCTCCTCTCCACCACTATGGTCAATCATGACATTATCCTCTAAAAGAGGGTTGTCACCTTCAAAGAGATCGCTTCTAACTTTCGATGACCCCATTCTTGTAGTAGGCATACTTGAAAATAGGGGGTACAATGAAAGGTTTCCACTAATGTTTTCTATAAATGGACCCTAGGTAAATTTTCGTAGCGTAACAACACTAAGTCATCACAAAAAATGGTGACTATAGAATAGCCATGAATCTAATAGGTCAATATGAACCTAAGGATGCTAAAGAATAAAGAATAATCTACCATAACAAGGTAATATATGATAATACAATGACGTATAAAACTCAAATCCAGTCACAACAAAAGTTTACTCCCTATGATTTTTTGAGATAGGTTTGAAACAAATAGTGACAACACAATATCACCAGTTAGGCCAAGTTTGAAACAAACAAGACCTAAATGCTAAGAAAGTGTTGACGTGATCCTCTAACAAGGTATATAAAAACCAGTTTCTAGACACTAACAAATTCTAAATCTTGTAAAATGGATGATATAAATATGAGCAGCGTAACAACACTATTTGGACACATTAATCAAGATTTGCAAGAAAGCAAATATTTTAGTATCAAAATGGTGTTATAGTGATGCTAACAAAGTAACCTCAACACTCACAAAACTCAAGACAAGGCTAGGATGTAAAAACTATGCCTAAGTATATCAAGGAATTACTATGTGTGTGAGCAACGTAACAATACAATTTAGAGATTTAGGCCAAGTTTCACAATGGAAACAAGACGTAAATATCACAATTGTATGGATATAATGTAGGAAATGTAACAACTCAAAAGAAGTTCAGTGATAAGACAACCTAACTACAATGATAATAAGTCTCAATATGGGTTTGAGACAAAGGGCCTACTAGAACTTGATGACGTACCATTCACACTTTCAACACTTGCATTCTGACATTGCAACCTAGTCATGCAAGTAGACTACAAAAGTGGTGGACATGATTATTTCTAGTAGGTATCCATATATGTTTGTTCTTCTTTTGTCTCAAAATGAGCAACAAGAAAACAAAGGAGTAGACCAAGTGGTGATGAAAAATACTTGGTGTAACTTTGGCAGAGTTTCACCTTGTCTTAGGACAAGTGAAAAACTAGGACAAAGTAACACTAAATAGATTTTGTGATGAAATGTCACGTGGTTTCAAATTTAAGAGATTCTTTCCCTTGTTTGAAAAACAAGAGTTTGAATCCAAAAAATTTGTCACTTTGTGAGAGCTCTCAAGTATAATAACTAAGACAAAATTGGCTCCAAGCTGACAAGCTTCCTATTAGTTCTCTCACCTAGGTTGTCACAAACTACCTCTGCGAGCTCGATTTACCAAGAAAGTCACACTGACTAATCTTGGAGTATCTCGGCTTTACTTTACCCCCTTCAATACAATGAGCAATGAATTGTGTTTAGTTGTATTTTCACTGGGGTCACAATGGAGGTAACTTTGACTCTAATCTTTCAAGGTGTACTAATCAATTGGGTAGTGTGGAGCACTTTCCCATTTCGTTCACAAGGTTCCCTCTTGCGTGAACTACTTTGGGGTTCCTAGGAGCATTCCTCTTGTTATCTTAAGGCTTATGCCAAAGGAAGTTTCTCCTAGTTAAGTGGATGAGCTTTAGCTCTTAACCAAACCTGCACATACAATGTTTTGCAAAGTGGTGTATTTTCTTATCTTTTGGATTAAGAAATTTGGTTTAGACCACCATTGGCAACCTACAACACACATGAATGTTAGAATTTGGTTTGAAGAGAGTTCTCCTTTCTTTGGCTAGCATTAGGTCCTTCACACAAATGGTTAGTAGTTCAAAAAGATCTACAATATCATAGAAAGAGGATTAAATGTTGTTTTTGGTTCTCAAGATCGTCCAAGGATGCAAGAGAAGAGCATACACAACAAGTAACCCAATTAGATAACAATGCATACATAACAAGTAACCCAACTAGATAGCAATTAAAAGCTTGTAAATCAAATAACCACCATAAAACTTTGTAAATCAAGGTTTATTCCCAATTAATCCAAGTGCTTTTTCAAATGAAAAACTAAAGTTGTTTTTGGTTCTCAAGATCACACTAGGTGCAAGAGAAGAGCATCTTAGCCTTAGTTATTTATCAAATGAAAATCTCTTAAACTAAAAGATTGTATACATGCCGAAATGAAAGTTTTATTCTCTTAAGCATAGACATGAATGATAAATTTTTCCTACTTACTCTAAATTACCAAAAAGAAGGTTTAGAGGTGCTTTTGATTCTCAAGATCACACAAAGTGCAAGAGAAGAGCATACACAACCCTATTCCAAACTCATACAAAGCATGAAAACAAAATCACTCATCAAACCCTAAGTTAATTTGTTAGAAAACCTACTCTAAATCAGAAAATTGACAACAACATCAAGCTAAAAACCCCTGGAAAATGACAGAAACACTAAAAACTAGAAGTTGAAATTTTGAACTTTGAGCCAACTTTACCTGAGAGTGCCAGCGTGCCTCCTAGTGTAGTAGCATGTCCTATAGACCAGAATGCACATCCCTTGAAGCAATGCATGCACTTTAAAGTGATGCAGAATGTGCCTCTGTCAAAATACACAGTCAATTGCATAGGCATGACAGAGAGGTGTAGGCACACACTTTGAAGCACCAACGCAATTCACACACAAAGGTCAAAAATCCAATGATGCACAGGCACAGTAAGGCGTAGGCATCATCCAGTGAAGTGTAGCATGTCCAGTAAAGCACAGGTGCAACCTTTAGAGTGTGGGTGCACCCCTTTGAGCACAGGTGCAAACCTTCATGTAGGTGGTCAAAATACAAATTTTGACAAGAAAATTTTGAAAAAGATCAAATCTTTACTTTTGAAGAAATTTTGACAGCACTTCACCTCCTTATATCCTGCAAAGAACATCAAAATGCAACATCTACTACTAATCTAGTTTTAAACAACTATCAAAATTGAAAATTGATCTACAAAACTTTGAAAATTACTCTAAAAATCTTGAAAGTAATCTAGAAAACTTGAAACTAGATTAGAAAACTAGAAACTAATCTAGAAAACTTGAAATTAATATAGAAAACTTGCAACTAGATTAGAAAACTTGAAACTAATCTAGAAAACTTGAAATTAGTCTAGAAAACTTAAAACTAATCTAGAAAACTTGAAGTTAAACTAGAAAGATTGAAATCTAAAAACTTTGAAACTAAGTTAAAAATCTTAAAAATGAATGCAATGGGGTATGCTCCCACCGGGCGTGCCAAATGAAGACTACTAAAAGTTCCAAGAAAAGCTAAACTAACAAGACTAACACCACATAGTCTAATTAACAAATGCTTATTGAATCTAACAATAGTTACATCAATGATTAAAGCTTAATGGAATGCTTGAAAGAACTAACATGATATATCAATCTATCTTAGCTAAAGCATGCCTACTTAATATTCAATTGCTAACTAACATAGACCTAAATAGATCTAGGAGCAATCAAATTGGGGGTTTGTTGCTACTCCAAGGAAGGTGAGATGGTCTCTCCAAGTATGACTACAAGATCATATTGGATACCCATCTACTAACCCCATTGAAGACTTGAGGCAAGGATTGAGCTTGGCTATTAATCATATTTCTTATATGATATGCAAATTCAAAGCATGGTGTAAAGTTTAAAGGTATGTGGTTAGTCCTTTTTATAGTTTTTCCTTTGAGGAAAACTTACATCTTGGTGCATGTGGGACTAAAAGCACAAAGTAGATTAAGAATTTCTAATCATGATTAAGTTTGCTAATCATGATTAGTGAATTAACAAGTGATTAGGATGTGAGGAGCCTTAATCAACCACTTAGGGTCAATTAGGAGGCTAGGATAAGCTTTTGAAGCTTTCTGAGATGTTGTGGAAGGAAGTGGGGTGATTTTGAGTGGTTGGAAGAGGGGTTTGAGCCAATAATAGGGTATATTGACCAAAACAAGGGTAAAATAGGCTTAATTAGCTAATAATCGCTAATTGTCTATTTGGAAGAGGATTTTGACTTACGATTTGTCGTAAAGTGGCATCCTGAATGTGAAAGAGGATAGGTAATCAACAAAGCATTGTTAATTAACCAAAATGGTAAGAAACATTAGTTAATTAGCGGAAATCACTAATTATAATGGAAATGGTAAGAATGAGAGTGATTTGTGTGCTTTTAGCAATAAGATTGACAAAACGGAATTTAGGTGTCTACTTGAACTCCTTGATGAAAAACATCTTCACGCCTAGGATCATCTTAAAGTGTATCATAATCAAATCCGTGTAGGCTACAATAAACGTACCATACCTCATGAATTTGAGGTAGGTGATCTTGTTCTAAAAGAAAACTAGTTTAATACCCCTAAATTGTTAGGTTAAATATTATTCACTTATATATTAATTATGCATTTCATATTAATTAATGTATTTATTGTTTATATGGTTATATTTAATTATAAACCATATTATTGTTTTTATTCAAACATTATGGGTGCTATTATATTGTTTTAACAATATTATTGTTGTGCTTCCCGGATGTAATATTGGAAGATTATGTAATCATGAATATTGTTGCACCTATGTAACTTAGTTTCTTGTTTGTATTCAGTTGTACAATACCTATAAGTATTGCAGCTCATTCATATGTAAACTAGTTGATTTCACATTAATATAATTCACAAGATACCATCCCTGTTTTGTGAAATTACATTTGGTACCAGAGAAAATTGAAGCTCTTAGAAAGGTTGGAAAAGTTTGTAGAGGAAGGAGAATTCATGGAGAAGAAATATGCTTCAACGAAGAGCTAGTGCTGCCTCCAGCAGCTTCCTAGACCTCCCTGCAGACCCATAACCTTCTGTGTAATTTCCAGGTAAACGTAAAGCATTTTTTTTCCTTGGTGCCCTCTACACTAGGCACATTTGCTCCCTGGAAACTGATCATTTTTAGAATTTTATTAAAAAAAGAAGGAAAATTTCTCCCCGTTAGGGGTTTTTCCTTTAAATTGTCTAATTACAGATAATATCTTCTGTATCATCAAAAGTAGAGGTGCATTGAGCAGTATGCTTGCAATATTTGGAGGTTGAGTGTCTTTTTGCATTATCCGGGTTGGCCTATCTCACTGAGTTGCGGACTCTTCACTTGTTTCTTTGGCTTTGGGCGAGTGGTAGACCACAACTGTGTAATGCTGAGTGAAGATCTCAAACCATGTATTGCTGTTTATATTAGAGGTGAGTTGTTTGCTCTTCAAATCAGATCGAGCCTTGAAGATTTGAAGTCATGAGCCCATAACCGTGATTTTGTTCCAAAGATGAGCCCTGATTGGTTTTTCACGAACCATTCAAGGTGAAGGCATTAAAAACCATGAGGTCTTTGGTTGATGGGTTGTGGAATCAAATATCACAAAATGTCCCTGTTGATACAACCAGGCCAAGCTACGTGTTCCTTCCTACCTCCAAATCCTGTAACCACAACGATCTATAGAAAATAATGACAAACAAAGACAATAGCGGTCGAGGAATCTATCTCCTCCACGCACATGACCTACACCTGCATCCTCCACACTTCCATGAGATGTGTCCAACCTGTAACAAATCCAATTAATCACAAACCTGCAACCACAAAGCATCAACAAAAAAACGTAGTCAAACTTGCATAATACGATGGAATGAATAAAAAACAATGGAGTAAAATGCTTAAAGTCGATGTAAAAGGAGATAAATAGAATGCAGATCTATTTTTTTGAGCATATCAAAACCCTAATCACCCTCCAACACATAAGCCACGTGGAACCTCTGCCATGTCATTTTCTTCATGAGGTAAGTCATTTTTCTTCTACTTCAACTACGATTTGCTTCATTTCTATACCAAGCACTCATAAGAACCAAGGTGGTTAGAGAGAAAGAATTTAGGTGGATGAGGTGAGGGGTTCAAACCCCACCTTGAATATAATTGTTTTAAAATTTAGAGGAGATTTTAGCAGGAAAACCACCTCTAAACAGCTAGTTACAGCTAAACAAGCCTCTAAATTTGTAGCAAGAAAAACCCTAATTTAGGATAAATTTTTTTCTCCTAATTGGCGTGTTTTTTCATTTCGGGAATTTTTTTGCAAAAGGAGGCCTATCCAAAAATTGTATTTTCAGCTATATTTTTGCATTTTTTTGGCGTAGTGGTTCATTTTGGGCTCCGTGAAAGGAACGATCACCGGATCATACCAAGCCAAGAGCACATATGCTAATCAAACACCATGATCAATAAGATGAAAGTAATTCGCCAGAATAACTTTACATAAACCTTTGCAAACAAATGTAGCAATATCATATATTATTATGGAACTCAATACAATACATTGAGAATGGGCCTTACTTAAATAGGCAAGGAATAACAATCTAAGAACCAGTCAAGGTCGTAGATCAAGCCATAAATCAAGGAAATAAATAGTCATCAAAGAACTAGTCAAGACCATAGATTTAGGAGAAAACTAGACATCAAGGATCTAGTCAATACCATAGATCAAGGAAAGAACTATACCTAACAACTAGATAATATCTCCTAATATCTAAATAAGATAAAATAAATATCCACACACATAAGTGGGTGAGGATAAATACAATAAAGGTAAATAAAGTACCTAGGTGAACATGAGCTAAGGTAAATACCTACTCTAACACCCCCCCTCAAGTGAAGCTAGGGGCCAAAATAGAAGTGGAATGTCCACAATATGAGTCCCAGTAACTAGGCCTGATGAGGTACTCATGTACAGTAACTGGGAAAAAAGGGACACCGCAAGGTACCCAAAACTAGTAACAACAAAGTAAAGAGAGTAAAAACCTGCTCCAAGGCATCCCAAGAAGCTCAGCTCAAAAAACTTGTATAATGCTGAAGAAGTTTGGTGTGCACTATGGTCTGAATCCACTGCTCAATCACAAAACTCAAAAACAACTGACATTGGGTTTCACCATAATAGCTCCATACAAGGAGACTGTCAACGGAGTGATGTCGAAAGTGCAACGAAAGTGCAAAAAAATACCAAACATAATTTGATCAACTTCTGCAAAAAATTGTGCCACGATCCAAGAACAAAAAACCAAAGCAACAAGGCACGAACACAAACTCCAGAGTGTCACGATCCAAGAAAATCCAAGGTAACAAGGTAAGGACACAAAACCTGAAGAAGCAGGATCAACACCACACCCTCCCATACTGCTGAATGGGTGGAGTGACGATAAAAATCTATATGAGTTGTCAAAACAACTACTCAAACACTGAAAAACTAACTCTAGAATGCACCAGAATAGATCCCCCATAAGAGATACTTTCAACATGCCAAAGTGTTGAAAATACAGATACAAAATCTCTCAAAAAATAAGAGAGATACAC
Organism: Taxus chinensis; assembly: GCA_019776745.2. Lineage (NCBI taxonomy): Eukaryota > Viridiplantae > Streptophyta > Pinopsida > Cupressales > Taxaceae > Taxus > Taxus chinensis. The sequence continues at coordinate 68,474 of JAHRHJ020003217.1, forward strand.
TACACCTACTAAAGAAAATGCTCAAAACATGAAGCATCACAATGTAAAAGGTATAGAAAGTGGATCAAGAGGCCGAATGGTGGAGGAGCCACGCCTGTAGAGTCCTCTCAATAAATGCCTATGTCGCCACCTTAAATGCAAATTTCTTTATCCGAGTCAGTGAATGAGATTGGTGTCTGGAACAAGGGTCTTCTTTACCTTGAAAGGTCAATTTTGAGTCAAAAGTGATGTATCATGAGTTTTTCATAAGCTATATTGTCTACATAGCATGTTTAAGAGTGTATGAAGTATGTGAATACTTGTTTTAGCATAAAAATGTTGATTACTGAGATAAATTATCATAAGAGCATGCATGTTCATCAGGAAGTCTGTTTTAGTCATCTAGAGATGCCTAGGTCTAAATATTGATTTAAATGTCATTATGTCATGAGTCAAATGGATAAGAGGTATTTCTTTCTTTATAAAGGATAATGGAATATGAAACGATTCATCAAACATGATGACTTGATTAGACCATCATAAGAAGGAGGTTTGTTGCAGTGTTCATAAGGGATGGTTGAAGACAAGCCAAGTTGATTTAAAGTAAGTAATGTGGTTTCCTTGCTTCAAAATAAAAATGTGTATGCTCAGGTCATTAGGAGATGTTGATATAGTGTTGGTGATAAGTTTAAGATCTTGAAACAAAAGTTTGTGCATCTTGAGTTGCTACTACTTAGACTGGGTTCTAGAAGTTCTTATGAAGTGGTATAAAGGAAGACCAATGCTTGATGGTGTAAATGATTGAATTAAAAGTAAAAATTTGAAACAAATCATCTAGACATTAATTAATTTGAGATTCAAGAGGTTTTAAACACAGAAAAATTCAAAATTCTTTGGGATCCTTGACATTCCTCAGTTTCAATAGTGAAGAGTGATAGAGACCTAATTGATAAAGAATGAAATTGCAAAATGGGAAATGCCTCTTCAAAATTATGCATCAAGGTTCATTAAGATGACTAAATGGCCAAAAGGATACTCAGAACAGGGATGTCTTCATTGTGGAAGTGAATGTATTAGAATCTAGGTGTGATTTCCCATTGATCCATGGCTAGTAGGTTGTGTGAGAAAATTAGTGAAGTAAAGATGTTATGATGGATATTTTGATGATTCTCAAAGCCAATCAAGCATGAATAGGTAACAAAGCTATGAAAAAATATAAGGAAATAACAGAATGTCAAAATGTGTGGTGGTTTTATTTTATGCACTCTTGAAGCATCAAGGAAAAGTATTTGAGTGTGAATGACTGGTTACATGCATGTAGGTCATAATTTGGTGAGCTATGATATTTCTTAGTACTTTTGCATGACTTTACAAGATCTGAGATAGTGTCCTAATAGAAGGAGAGTGGTATACATGTTCTATATCATACAAATGTTAGATTATAGTGAAGAAAAGTGTAAGGTAATAAGGTAGTTTAAACTCAGAGGTTTGACTTGGGCTACTTTAGGTATGATAATAGGTTTGCAACATCCTTGATGGATCTGATATTCAAAGAAAATGAATATGCATATGCGAAGGAGTTTATAGGCCTTGAGTTGGACAAGAAATGTGAAAATAGTATGTGGCCTACTTGTTTCTCCATGATTTAAGATAACATGCTACATGTTTAGAGAAAATGCCAAAGGTAGAGATTGAAGTTTCTATGGGCATGAGGTGTTTGTCATGTATATATATGATGTGTTGAGAATATCTTAATTTTTTTAGGTGAAAAAGGAAGTGTGTGTCTCCTCAGAAGAAGATAAAGGTGTGACTAGTTGGCCGAGTCTTAGAAAATTTGATTGACGATTGTGTGTCATAGGTTCAATTTCCACTGTGATATCTTAGGTATGTCTACATGTGTTAAATTCAAGAATGTGACAGCCTTTGATGACTTAAAGTCCTCTATACTAAGATGTGGAGGTATACTCATCTCAAGAATACAAGAATTAAGCATAGAGAATAGCAAATGAGTAGGGTGAGTCCAAAGTTTCATAGGATGCTACAATGATTGTTTGAAGAAAAAAATGGAACTCAGATCTGAAGATGGTGATCAAGATAAGGGGAGAATGAGTTGTACTTATAAAATATTATCTAGATGACTACAAGCTATGTAAGGTATGATATGACTATCTTCTCCAAGGTCAAACAAGTTAGGATTCTGATTTGTATTATCACATCTAAATGTGACTGCAAGGCCTGAGAAAGTTCTTTAGGGATGTGTCAAATTGGTTGTCCTCTCTAAGGCATGGTGACAAGGTACAAAGATTTTTTTTGTGTATTTCTACTTGAGTGAGATGGTATGTACCTAGGGGGAGTGGTGAGAAGTTACTCCATGAGGTATGTATGCTTCTAGAGTTTGTAAAACTTGGTCTTGAATGCACTTAAGAGTTGGTTTAGGGACCTTAGTTCCAAAGCTGTGAAATTATCAAGAGATGGAAGACTTGAGGTCAAGATTGAGAAAAATAATTTGGGAAAAGGCGTGCATGAGGTAATTATGATGTTTTATCCTTTTATTTAACACTATTGAAAATGATCACAAGATGTATGCTTTAGGTCTAGGACTGCTACAGTGCTCTCCAAGTTGATGATGGTTAAAATAGGGTATGATGTGATGTAAACATGCTCTCGAGCCAAAATAAGGAGGTTGTGAGGTGTTTTGATTAAAATATATATATTTTTAGCTACATGTAATTATTTTTGGCATGATTATGAATGATATCCATCAGTTATAGGTCTATTACATTGGTTTCTTGATGAATAAAGAAGATAAAACATAGTTATAGTGTGCAATGTCAAGGTTTTGAATACTTCTATGGAGATTTACTTCTCTAAAATGAAGTAATAAATATGTCTCTATCCCATTATCATCATTTATTGACATGTTTAGATGTTGTGTATGCTTTTTCCCAAGGGGAGTACATTGTATTTTCTTAGAAAGAAGGCCAAATAAGAATTTTGTGAGAAACTACTAGTTTGTGAGCTAGTATGAAGTATTTTGTTGATGTTTCCAACCAAGTGGTGACCTTATGAAGATGAGAAAGGTGAAGAACATGAATATATAGGTATGATTTTTCATTAATGTAAAAAGGGGGAGAAGTTCAAGATGTTTTCCCTCATTGACAAAAGGGGAGTTTTTTTGCATGTTGTGTTATAGGTGTTTTCATTGATGTAAAATCACATTAATGACAAAGAGGATGATGGTGAAGTGTCATAGGATGCTAATATAGGTGATGATATAATGTTTCAAGTATGATGATTCATGAGTTGTTTGTTCTAGCAAACCTAGTCAGTTGGCCTAACTAGCCTAGGTGATGGTGCATGATGATTGGTGATTCTTGGTGACTTGAGAAGCATGTTAGTAGTATATGGAGAGAATGTTTTGGGAGTTTTTAGACACTCACATGAGTTTCAGGGTACAAGTACAAGTTGAAGACCAAGTTTGAGGTGCTCATATAAACTAGGTCTATGTGCTTAGAGGCATGAGGATGAGTTATGGAGCCATGATGATATCATGGATGCATGTAGGAAGGTGTTACATGGTGTTTTAGGTATGTTAGGACATTTTGGAGAGGTTTCATGGTTAGTTATGATGTTATTTCAGTTGATCCTAACCTAAACTATGCAAAATCCTAAGGGCTAGTCATGCAAATGATATGGGATGAGAAGTTAGAGAGCTATTTGAGCTACATGATGATGATTGGAGAAGATGTATAGAGGTTTCCTAGAGGTGTGTGAAAAAAATTGGAGTCATTATGAAGATAATTTTGCAAGTTACATCAATTGTTGTGAAACAAGGGTCCAAGAAAGGGTGTTTTCTATCTCGAATTGCACTTTCTGATGCTCGCACTGAATTTTTTTCTTTATATGGAATATTATGGATTTAAATAATGTTTATAGATTTATTCTAGAAGGTTTTTAAAAAATAATTAGGTCATTTCATTGTCACATTTTTATGAACGAATGTTAAGAAGGTAAACAACTTTTTGTGTGTTTGAAACCCTACTCAAAAGTGGTAGGAGAGATAATACTTATAAGTGTCCATAATTGATTTATAGTGAATGCATGATTATTGGATTATGTACAATACTCCTTCAGGTTTCTCGAAAGGTATGCTAGTCTATGTGGTGATGAGTGGGCCCCACTCATATAAGTATGTTTCTCAAGAGGTTCAGTTTGGGATAATGTTGTCCAAATGAGTTGAAAAATAAATGGAAATTGTTTTTATAATATGAGTTTTTATTGATTTACATGGTTTTTAGGTCATTACGATGCATCAAAATGGCAAAGTGTGCCCCTATTTATGAAGGCTAGTCAAAGGAGAGTTTTGGGGCAGTTTTAAGCAGTTTATAGAGATGGGATTGGTTAAAGGCATTACACTTAGAGTTGGAAGGAGTTATAATATGTTTTGGAAAGAATATTCAGATTTATTTATATTGGTATAAGTATTTTTAATTTTTTTTTGATATATTTTATGGGTCATCCAGGTCAGTTTGTGGAGATGAAGGTTTCTTGATTTTTAGGACATGACTACTCAGGCTGAAAGAATGAGTTTGTTGAGGAATGAAATGGATTTTATGATGATTTATATAACCTATAAAGTTAATATGGATGAATTTTTTCCCTATTGAATTAATTTTTAAGCCTTGGAAGTGGCATAAAGGGTGTAAACTAGTTGAATTTTAAAAACAAGTTTCTAGACAACATGAATTGGAGAAGAGGAAAGTAGATGTGGTTTTAACCTATGGATGTTTCATGAGATATAAATTGAATATATGTATTATAAATTTATTTATGATTCTATGGAGTGGTTACATGCCATATTTGAGTTGATCTTTGGTGGTTTTGAGGCCACAAGATGATGACAGGGTGTTGGAAGCATCTGTTTAATGAAGGATATGAGCCTTTTGGCCCATGTTATGAATTATTTTATTAGTAAAAGAAATTTTTAGACCATTTATGATGGTTATATGGTATAATTAACATGTCTGATCAATTTTATAACTTTAATAATCATATTTTTGGTGTTAGTGGATTTTACTCATCCTAGTAATGGGGTTTTGAGCCTTTTTGGTGGAAGTGTGAAGGTTTTGGGCATGACCGACCTATATGGGTCATATGTGAACGTTTTAATGATTAAAATGGAATTTTTTAAAGTTTCATTGGTATAAAAAAATTAGGGAAACTGACTTGGTGAGTGTTTGAATAAAGAGGAAGGTAAACAAGTGATGTTTTGGGTGCAAATTTGAACTAATCGAGCAACAAAGAAAAAGTATGACCTACGTGAGAGTGTTTTACAGGTACCAAGGAATGTTTTTTTATATAAGAGAGTTCATGAAAGGTTTAAGAATATTTTAAAGAGTGTGTGAAATGGTTTTAAGAAAAGAGAAGTGAAGAAAGTGAGAGATAGAGCGACTTGGAGAAGCTAGGGTTTGAAGGTATGTGAGATGAATATGCGATCTCAATAAGTTGTGTTAGAGAAAAATAATCAGAGATATTATTCAAATGTGTTCGAGTGGGCGCTTGATCATATTGGGGAGTTGTATCCTTCTTGTGGAGTTGGTTCTTCACAAAAATAGGGTTAGTGCTCCTTATAGGGTTGGTGATCTACTAAAATAGGGGTTAGTGCTCCTTGTGAAATTGGTTCTTCACTAATTTTTTTTATTTGAGTAATATAATCAGAAGTTTCAGTTAGTTTTCTTCCCCTTAAGGTTTTACCACTTATATCTTGTGTTCTGGTGTTTTTTCTCTTGTTCATGGTTGATTGTATGCATGTTATATGATGTTGTGCATATATTAATGGATGATTAATTGGTTGATAGTTTGAGTAAATAATCTTAAATTTAAGCTAATTTTTTAAGTAATAATTCAACCCCCCTCATTCCATTGTGCTTCCAACATCCTTTTGAGCACCCATTGGGAATGGAGTTAACTTGGAAAACCTAAAAAATTGATCTAAAAATTAAAATTATCTTACCCCATGAATCTATATAATTGATTGCTTGGACTTGGCATGACTTGTTCTACCAGAATTGATCATTTTCCTTATGAGATATGTTCTAAGTAAATTTTTAGTGATAGTGGAAAAATTTCTTGAAGTTGATTTTACACTACATACCTTAGAAAACCATGAATGAAGCATATAACAATGCCTCCCAACATATCAAATTCCTACAAGCTATTCAAAGCTCTGTTATTTTTCTTTTATAACTTAACTTGTCACTTCCAACTCTACCCAAACATCTATCTTCCTAGATTCTTCCTTGAATCATTCAAAAATGAAAAATGCAATAACCACAAGGGACCAAAAAACTATGTACAAAAATAGAAGATCATACAGGTTACAAGAGGAAATATGAAAAGCGTGCACAAGAACCTATTACAAATAAAACCTATACTACCAATAAGGAAATGTACAAAATATAACTTGGAGGAATTAAAATCAATTTGATATTTACAATATGTAATGAAACATGTTAATGGGAATTCTTAAGGTAAATCCCATTAACTAGGATCTGTAATACATTTACATCAAGTTTGGACAACTCAAAAGGTTGGCCTTTTTACAAGCATTGATAATTTATAGTACACTCTAAATTACATCAAAATTAGGGTGTAATCCTAGTTTCTCTCTGTCTGCATCCCATTTCAAGACTAGATCACTGAATTTCAACTCTTGAGCCCTAACTTTCTTGTCATACCACTTCTTCTTTGATCTCTGATGTTCCTCCAATATGATCATGGTTAAATTTATGAAATTTTAAAGTTTAACTTTGATATGTACCCTCAAATTCTAATTTTTGGGTCAACTATAGTAAAAGTAATTCTAGTGACAATGAGATCCTATCTTCTCTACCATAGACAAGTTTGAAAGGGGAACTGCCAATTACTTTCTTTGTTGTGAGTTTGTTATCCCAAAGAGCATACCTTACCTTTGTATGCCACTATCTCTAGTTAATGTCCATTATTTTTTTCATGATTCTAATCAAGTTATTATTAGTATATTTTGTTAAACCATTACCTTGAGGGTAATAATTGGAAGATGTATTCAAGTAAATTAAAACTCCAAGAGCCCAATCAGAAATTTTAGAACCCAAGAAGGCTTTTGAATTATCATAAATGATGGTTTGAGGAATCCCAAACCTTGTCACAATATTTTCAATAAAATCAATGATAACTGATTCAGTAGCTTCCTTGAGTGCCACAACTTTTGTCCACTTGGTAAAGTAATCAGTTGATGTTAATACCCATTTGTGACCAACACTTGATGGAGGATTAATCATACAAATGAAATCAAGGCCCCATTAGGAAAATGGTTGATCTCTTGAATTGATGAAGTGGAAAGGCAACCAACCTCTTTTTACTAGTGAAGAAAGCACATTATTTTCATTTTCTGACCCATTTATGAACATCCACAAATAATGTGGGCCAGAAGTATCCTTCCTTTATAATTTTCATACCACTGGCCTTGACAGAGAAATGTCCACCAAAGAAACCATCATGGAATTCTGCCAATACCTTGTTCACCTGATCACCATCAATATACCTAAAAAACATTCCATCAAGATTCATTTTGAAAATAATCCCATCAATTAATGCATAAGGAATGGAATGTAATCTAAAATGCCTTATTTTTTCTTTGTTTAGGCTAAGAGGGTATATACCAGTAGATAAGAATGTAGCCATGTTATCAATCCAAATGTGATGACTTGGTGAATTTCCTCTATCTTGCTGAAATGAAATGTTGTTTGGAAGTCCCTCCTTCATGAAGAAAGAGGTTTCTTGATCATCTTGAGCATCCAAAGCCAAATGCTCACAAATTTCTCTTTATCTTACCAATTTTATGGCTTTGATAGTCACATCATACTCCATAATCTTGGTCACCCATCCAACCCTTTTCTCACTGATTTATGCTCCCATAATGAAGTCTCTCACACTGGAGTGTGAGACTAGAACTTGAATGTGGTTAGTGGAAAACATACTCTTGAATTTATTAAGAGTTGTCATGATGGAAAAATAATTTTTCTATATGTGATTGTATTTCAAATCATAGTCCTTCAGTGTTTGACTGAAAAAATCCACTTAATGCTCTAAACCTTTATCATTTTGTTTTGTCAAAACAGCAACAATACTGGATTCAGCCCCATATGCATATAAAATGAAATCCTTGGATAGTCAGGGTTGAAAAGTGTGGGAGCTTGAGAAATTTCATGTTTGATCTTGGAAAACTTTACTTTCCTTTTTCTTTCCATTTAAACACTGAATATTTCTTGAGCATTAGGGTAATAGGCCTAACCAATCCTGTAAAATTAGGAATGAACTTCCTAACAAAGTTCATTTTTCTAAGGAATTAATGCAAGGACTTATTGTGAGATGGAAAGGAAAGAGACAAGATGGATGAGATTATTTCTAGATCAATGGAAATACCATCCTTTGAAACAATGTCCCCCAAGAAATTTCCCCTAGGAACTGTGAATTTACACTTCTTGGGGTTAAGAGACACCCCAAATTCCCTACATCTCTCAAAACTTTCTCAAGATGATTGATATGATCTTTACTCTCCTTTGAGAAAATGGTGATATCATCCAAGTAGAAAAGGATGAATTCATTGATATACCCTTTAAAATCAATATCCATTTCTCTTTGGAATGTGGCACTTGTATTTGATAAACCAAAGAGCATCTTTTGATATGCATACGTTCCCCACTTGGTTGTAAATGTAGTTTTGAATTGATCCTCTTCTTTGACCTTGATATGATTGAAACCTAAGTAGCCATCAAATATGGAAACCTTTTAGCTCCTACTACTAGTTTTTGTAAAATTGTTCCATAGAAGGTAGAGGATAATGATCCTTTAGGAAGTTTTGTTCAAATCCTAAAATCCACACAAAGTTGATTTCTCCATTCTTCTTCCTCACTGAAACCATATTTTCCACCCAAGTAGAATATTTGATAGGAAATATAATTTTTCCTCTATGAATTTGGATAACTCCTTCCTCATGAGGGGCTCTATCTTGGGATTGAAAAGTCTTTGATTTTGTCTAATTGTGTTGATAATAAGATCAAAATCAATGGAATGTTGAGTAATGTTGGGGTCAAAACCCTTAATATATTCATAATTCCATGAGAATACATCATTAAATTTTTGACATAAGGAGATAAAATCTTGGTTTTCATCTTCATCACATACCTTTCCAAGTAATAGCTCTTTGCCTTATGCAATGGTGATTGATTGACAATCCTCTTGCCTTGTTATTATATTCTTCTCTTCTCCTTTGAATTCATCATCAGGATACTAAAATATGTTCAAGAGTGACCAATCCTTTAGGAAACTTTTTGTTCTTAGCTGAATGATTTGATCACCATAACTATCATGAAAATCAGATTGCATTTTTGAAGAAAGTTCAACTTCATTTTGGATAAATTGAAAAATTTGTTCATCATTATCAAATACCTACCAGGTGACTTCATTATCTAGAATTGATGGCCTCACCATGAATAGCTTAACATGTTGTTGATTTCCTTGGATGAGATCCTCAGCTAGTGAAAATTGTGATCAAGGGCTTCCATCAATTACTTATTTGTTTAAATTTCCTTGCACCACTTTAATTAACAACATCAAATATTCTCAAGAGATCCCAAAATCTATGTTTATAAGATTTTAAAAGCTTATTCTTAGTGGTTACATTTCCCTCTCACTTGGTGGATGACCAATTTAGTATCCCAAAGATTTACAAGACTTTGATTTGTCTCTTTTCACAATAAGAAGACCATGAACCAATGCCTCATATTCTACAACATTCTTAGAACATGTAAATTGTAACCTATGAGAAAAGAATAATTTATCATTCATTGGGGAAATTAATAAAACACCTCCCAAGCTCCATTTCTACTTCTAGAACCATTAAAGAACATTTTCCATAATCCAGAAGCATCATTTTCTCACTTAAGTGGTATGTGGGGTGATGAATTATTCTTCATGAATGCAGTAGGTTCCAAGTCCAGTTTCCATATGTGTATCATAAGGATCAAATTCATAATGCTCCTTGGCCCATTCATCTAATAAGAGATCAGGAATTGAAGGAGGGATAGATTCTCTTATTGAAACTAACTCATGCTCTTGGTCTTCATGTATAAGGAAATTAGATTGGAGAGGAGTGGGATCATAAGACTCAACATGATAGGAAAATATTGGCTCAACTTGGATGGTAAATCTAGTACCATATCTAGTTCTTAGGAGCATATGAGACCAATTTGAAGACAAATAACCACCCACTTTAGCTATGAAATATCTTGATAGAAAAATGGAAAACAAAGGAGGTAAGTCAATGACTGAGACATCTTGAGTTATGGTTAGACTTGGAAAAACATGAAGGGTTAACTCAAGATATTTGATCACTCCTAAAATGTTGACAGTTGAGCCATCAAGTTGTAAAACACCTTTAGAAACAGGATTATACTTAAGACCTAGGATATCAACAATTTTCTTAGGCATTACAGAAGTACTAGCCCCTGAGTCAATCATACAATTATGAACCAAGTGTTTACCTACAATTAAAGACATATAAAAGGGTGGGGTCTTCTTAAATTTTCTTACTTGTTCTTCCTTTTCTTGGCAACAAATTGACTATAGTATGAGCCTTTTAAAATTAGATCAGATTGAGGGAGTTTCTTGAGAGCTTCATGTAGGATATCTCTCTATGATGGAATACCTAGGGCATCCCACATTGTCACATTCACATTTTTCTTCTTCATCTGCTCAACAATGTTGAAAGGGAATACTAATGGATTTGTGCATTAGAGGAGTAATGCTCTCTTTTCTTGATTGTTCCAATGTTGGGACATGTACCTTTGGTTGGGGAGCAACCTCTTTTTCCAAAATAGGTCTACTAGGAATAGTGTAATCTTTTTACTAAATCTGCCCCAATAGATTTCTCCGTGTGAAGAGAATTATCTTGATTAGAAGGAGATGAAGGTTGGGTATCCTAAACTCTCTTATTAGACCTTGTGTTTTCAGCAACATGAGTATGAGGTCTACTATAATTTTCCATACTCTTGATTCATTAAACAAAAATCATCAACCCCAAAAAACATGAGATTGGTCTAAGGATTAACCTTCTGAGCTCTTTCCAGATTAGATTGGTTGTTTCCATAAATGGTTCATTGCTGATTGGAAGAATTTTGAACCATAAAGGCCTGAGATTGTAACTAATTTACACAATTATATTGATTATGTGGCTGATTACATGGAAACACCATTTATTTCTTGTATCACATTATTTTGCATTAGAACAAGTGCCTTACTTGAGCTAGCAATAGGAAGTGGTTGAGTAGGAGCAACTATTTGAAGAGGAAGATGTGGATTTTGACCTTATAATCTATCATTCTATTGATTTTTCCCATATATTTGATTTGGATATTGGTTTCTATAGGGATGATAACCTTGATTAAATCCTTGGTTTGAATATTGTCCTTGATTAGGACCTGGGTAATTTCTATAAGATTGGGCTTGTTGTTTCTCCAAGGATATAAATTTATTTGAAAAATTTCTAATCAAGGTTTTCATTTCATCATCATCCATTTTGATTTTGGGAAGAATAAGATGTGGAAGAAGTGGGTTGGAAATTTTTCTCAAGAATGGGAGCAATGAAAGGCTGAGAAGCTTAAGCTAATTCAGGAAACAAAGGCATATGTAATCTAGGGGTTACTTTTCCATCTTGTATCAAACAATTTTCATCCCTAATAGCTATTAGATATGTATTTAGAAGTTTGAAAACACCCATTTATTGTATCATAACAACAATCAAAATTAAGAGCTCTTAAGAAGTAAATGAAAGTACCTTGTGGAGTTGGTCTTAAGAGAATTAGAATTCTGTCGCATGTTGAAATCAACCATAAGCTCATTGGGATCCCTCTTAATGAACGTGAGTTGCTCAAGTAAAGATATGTTGTTTACTTTACAGGTCTCAAATTGTTGGAAAAGGGTTGTACCAAGTTCATCCCAGTTGTGAATAGTCTATGTCTCAAATTTTATACCATTGAAGTGCTTTACATTTGAAAGAAGACGTAAGAAGTCTAACTGCAACATCATCTTCTGTAACTAGATGAACTGAAAAAACATTAGAAACATCTTGAATATGGTCAACCCGAGTGGTAAAATTTTCACCAGTGAAGGAGGGAATAATTTTAAAGACAGACACTGGTATATCATGTTGGTCATTAAGTATTAGAGGAATACCACCATTAAAGTTGAAAAAGGGGAAATTTCTCTATTGTGCCATGAATGGAATAGGTCTTAAAACCCTAGAGGATAGCAAGAAGGGCCTACTAGGAGGTGGTTAGAAAGAGTTCTATTTGGAGGAGATGGTGATATCTAATTTTTCTACCTCTTCTTCTTCTCCTTGGTGATAATTGCAAATAATCAAAAGGTTCAATAATTGCTGCACAATTCTTGTATGTATCCTTCTCATGAAAAATGGCACTTTGGGTGCTAAAACCAATAGATATGAAACTTGGGAGTCACCAGATGTGTTTAAAAATACCTCCAAAGGTATAGAAATCACTAAGTCACACACCATAACTTATTTATATGAATGAATGAATTCTAATATTTTCATATGTCCCATCTAAATTTCCAAAACTGTTGGAGCTCAAAATTGCACCCTGCCCTGAATTACATGAGAGACCCAATATTTTGAGGTAACATGGGATGATCTACAATGTGGGTTTTCAAGGAGAGATCAACCTCCATAGAGAAGGTTGGTTCCTCTACCAATTCCTAATGCTAAAACTACTCCAAGTACAATTGTAAATGAAACTATCTAATCCTATATATCAATCTAAGGGATCATGGTTAAAAGGAGATGCATGAAAGGGAAATCCTAAGCTAGTAGAGGTGATAACACAAGAAAAGGGGGAAAGACACTTTCAATGAGGGAAAATGGAGAAAATGATGAAAGGAGAGGGAATACTTGAGTGCCACAGATCCAAAACAACATTTAAAACTTCCATTTTCACACCAAAGACAACAAAAATAAATCCTACAAAGATGAAAAAACACACACATCACACTAAAAATGAATGAAGAGGAAATAAAATTAACAATAAACATAAGCTAGGTGTAAATAATAACACAAAACATGAATTTTACTTCTTTAAAGAGATAAATCCATTAAATGTAGGGAAGGAAGAAGGAACATAAACACATCACAAAAGTGCAAATCTGAGGCCTGCAACTTAAAAACATTTGTGTAACACCATGAAATGATGCCCTTGTATTATGAGGGGGTCCAACCTTTAGTAAATGGGCACCATTTTACACTATATGCCTAAAAATGGGAGAGTTTTTATGGTGTAGAGATGAAAAAAAGTTGTTAGAGAGAGAGAGAGAGAGAGGAGTTGCCCCAAGTATAGGTGGAAACATAAATTCCTTCCTTCAAATACCAAAACTGAAATGCATTAAATGATTTGAGTGGTTTGATAAATCATGGAAATCCCTGAGACCATCTCACATGTTCTTTTAGCTGGGTTGTAGGTAGAGGGATTTTGGGCTCCATACTTAATGAATTTGTACTGAAATTACTTGTATAATTCAAATTATGAGAAACAATAGAACACCAAATAACACAATATTTTAGAATAATGATCTCAATATGCAATTAGAATAGCTTCGCCACTTCGAGGGGGAAACCTCCAAACCATATAATAAGACTCAAATGCTCAAATGATAATGAAATACTACCTACAATCCCCTATATATACTATTCATATGTTATGGCCATCACCAAGGCCGACCTATTAAGCATGAGAAAGTATAAATGATATAATAAAATGATATGGTAAGCCACAAGTCGGCTACTCATATCCTAATACAAGAAATAGGTTAAGGGTGTAGCATGCCCTTACCCCTTAAAAAACATTTTCCTCAATGTTGAATAATCCTGGATGTTGCTCAGAAAACCTTCATATCTTCCCAGGTTGCATCTTCTATGCTCAGATTCTTCCACTTGATCAGATATTCCTTAATGTCTCTGGTTCTCAGCCTCTTAGTGTGTGTTTGTAGAATGAATTCTCTGGCTCCAAAATGATTCTTCCTTCCTCATCAAGTTCAAGTTTTTTCTGGGCTTCAAATTTCTGTCCAATAACCTTCTTTAGGCATGAAACATGGAATACTAGGTGTATGTGTGAAGATGGAGGCAACTCTAGTTTATAAGAAACACTACCAATTTTCTGTAGAACCTAATAAGGGCCATAATATTTAGGAGCAAGTTTGTTTTCCTTTTTCTGTTGCTTTATGGACATCTGTTTGTATGGCTGGAGACATACAAAAACCTCGTCACCAATTTCAAAATGTCTTTCACCACGGTTTTGATATGCTTGTTGTTTCATCATGTTTTGTGCTAATGCTAAATTCTCCTTCAAACTAGCCAAAGCCTGTTGTTGATGTTGAATGTGTTCCTCAACATACTCTAACCTTAGTTTGCACCCTCAAGGAGGAAGTGATAGAAGGTGGATGGTAACCATATAATGCTAAAAATGGGGTCATTTGAGAAGAGGTATGAAAAGATGTGTTATACCACCATTCTGCCAGTGGTAGCCATTTAATCCACCTTTCCTGCTTATCTGATACAAAACAACGTAAATACCCCTCTAAGAATTTGTTGACCACTTCCATTTTCCCATCAGTTTGAGGATGATAAGATGAACTGTGAGCTAGCTGAGTACCCAAACATGAAAATAATTCCGTCCAAAAATTACTTGTGAAAATAGGATCACGATCACTTACAATTATCTTTGGGGTTCCATGTAGCCTTTGAACTGTCTCCAAAAAATAGTTGCGACTGTACTGGCTCCAAATGGATGTGATAGGGCACAAAAATGGGCATATTTTGTGAGCCTATCCACAATCATGAAAATAACATTCTTACCTCTGAACAAGGCAATCCAGTGATGAAATCCATAGAGACCTCCTCCCATCTCTGGCTAGGAATTGGTAAGGGTTGCAACAGACCTGGTGTCTTAATTGTTTCCCCTTTGTTCTGTTGGCACACTAAACACTCTGATACAAATTTTTGTACATCCCCCTTGAGTCCTTCCCAAAATAATTCTCTTTTTATTCTATGATATGTCTTCAAAAACCTAGAGTGTCCTCCAATAGGAGAGGCATGTAGCTCTGCAAGAATCTTATGCTTCAACTCAGAATCTTTACTCAAGTATAACCTATCCTTATACCATAGGGAATTACCTTTCCACTAAAATTTGTTAGATGTCATAGATCCTTGCTTGATATTATGTATTAGAGATTGTGTATCGTTATCTTGATTCCATTCTAATCTTGCTTCATCCATCTAATCGGCCGTCGACATGGACATTCCACATAGTAAGGCATATGCGGATATATCCCTTCTGGACAACGCATCAGCTACTACATTTTCTTTACCCTTTTTGTATATGATTTCAAAATCATAACCCAAACATTTTTGTTACCCACTTTTGTTGTTCCTCAAATGATAACCTTTGCTCCAAAAAGTATTTGAGACTATCATGATTAGTTTTTACCTTGAAGTGTCTACCCATGAGATAGGGCCTCCATTGCTTGACCGCATGAAGAATAGCCATCATTTCTTTCTCATAGATAGGTTTGAGTAGATATTTTCCTTTGAATTGGAAACTCTCAAATGAAATTGGTCTTCCTTCCTGCATTAGAACTGCTCCCAATCCTGATCCTGAAGTGTCACATTCAACAATGAAGGTTTTTGAGAAGTTGGGAGTAGCCAAAATTGGGGTGCTGCACATGGCTTCCTTCAGTTGCTCAAAGGATTTAGTGGCTACATCTGTCCAATGGAAGGCATCCTTCTTTAGCAATACAGTGAGTGGGGTTTCTATTCTACCATATCCCCACACAAATCTTCTGTAGTACCCTGTTAGTCCTAGGAACCCACGAAGATTTTTGAGATTTTTGGGCCTTGGCCATTCCACCATAGCTTTGATCTTCTGAGGATCAACTTTGACGCCTTCATGGGATACAATATGACCCAAGTACTCTACCTCTTGTACACCAAAAGAACATTTGGATGGCTTTGCATATAGAGTATGTTTCTCCAAAACTTCCAACACTTTATTTACATGTTGTAAGTGTTCTTCCCATGTCTTACTGTAAATCAATATGTCATCAAAGAAAACTAATACAAATTTCCTTAAAAACGACCTAAAAATAGTGTTCATCAAGATTTGAAAGGTTGAGGGCGCATTTGTAAGACCAAAAGGCATTACCAAAAACTCATAATGGCCCTCATGAGTCCTGAAAGCTGTTTTATGAACATCTTCCTCTTTTATCCTAATTTGATGGTACCCCGAACGAAGATCTAATTTTGTGAAATAAACAACACCATGCAATTCATCAAGTAAATCATCAATTACATGGAATAGGAAACTTATCTTTGATGGTGTACTTGTTGAGTTCTCGGTAATCTGGACACATCCTCCATGTTTCATCCTTCTTACGTACCATGACCACTAGTGAAGAATATGCATTGTGGCTATGCCTGATGATACCTGCCTTCAACATTTCCTCCACCATTTTCTCGATCTCACTTTTCTTGGAATATGGGTATCTGTATGGTCTTGATGTTAGGTGTTTGGCTCCCTGGAATCAACTGAATGGCATGATCATGATCCCTAACTGGTGGTAGTCCCTTTGGAATTACATCAAAAATAGATGAGTGAGCATCCGCAATCTTCTAAAGATTGGGTGGCATTGAAGACTTTGTATTTTGTACTTCTATGGAAAATAGCTTTGTTATAAATCCATCCACTCCTTTTCTGAGAACCTTCTGCATCTGATGAGAGCTAATAATTTGTGGAGACTTAGCTACCATCCCATTCAATTGTATTATCCTTCCATCTGAATGAAATCACATGAACAATTCTTGGAAATTCATCTCTATAGTACCTAAGGTTGTGAGCCATTGGACACCCAAAACAATATCTACCCCTCCCATAGAAATATCAAACATAGGTGAGTCTAACATGTAGTCTCCCATGGAAAGCTTGATACTATGGCACTTTCCTATACACTTGACTGTCCCACCATCCGCAATCATAACTTGCATTTCTGGAGCTGGGTAAATAAAACAATTGAGGCGGGCAGCTAACTTACTATTTATGAAGTTATGAGTACTCCCCGAGTCAATCAACACCGTCACCTTCTATTTTTTGAGATAGCCAATAACCTTGAGTGTTTGAGGAGTACTAATACCTGACAATGCATGGCAAGAAATTATAGGTTGGTGATCCTCTACTTCATCTTCTACTAGTTCCTCAACCTCTCCTATAATTTTAGCATCCTCGTCATCCTCATTACCTCCATCAATATAGAACAACTTCTTCTCAGCACATTTGTGTCCTGGTTCATATTTTTTGTCACAGTTAAAACATAATCCTTTTGCTCTCTTTTCTTCCATTTGTTGAGGAGTCAGTCTAATTGGCATAAAAAATGAAGGGGAAAAGATACTACAGTCTCTAGTGTTAATGAAAGGTAGCCTCCTACTACAAAGAAAATTTTCCTCTGCACGATGTGCCATGATAATAGAATTAGAAAGCTTGATTGGATTAAACATTTGTACCTCATGCTTGATGTGGTCCTTAAGACCCCCAAGAAACAGGTCATTTAGATTCTCTTCTAGAATATTCTCCACCCTTAAGGATAGGTTTTGGAATTGATGCACATAATCTTTGATTGATCCTGTTTGCCGTAACTTTGCTAATTGACTAAAGTAGTTCTTTGAAACACTAGAACTATAGTGCAATTGCAACTCCTAGGTAAAAACTGTCCAAGTGAAACCTATACCATTCTTCTGCCTCTGAGCACATAACCATCGATACCAAACAAATTGGTCAGGTTCAAGATAGAGGAATGCCAATGTCACCTTTTTTCCTGATGGTGTTTGATGTAACTCAAAGAAGTTCTCCATTTGATTTATCTAATTCAGGGGATCCTTACCATCAAATTTGTGCATATCCACTTTCAGCATCATGTTTTGTGGTTGTGAATAAGTTTGATTTTGATTGGTCTAGAAAAGTGATACAATATGTTTAGTTTGTCCATGATTTTGAATTGAAGGTCCTCCTTGGGTTATATGGGCTGGATTTGAGCCATATTGGTTACCCTTTACATGTTGCATGATATCATCCAACTGATGATTGATTTGGGCTATGTCTCCTTTAGAGGCCATCTCAGATTGTACATTTCGCAGCTCATACTCAAGTTGGCTCACCTTATGATCAACTGAGGTAAACCCTAGTGATGAGGAATCTGTATTTACCCCTTCTGACTCCATATCTTCAATCACTACCCCATCGTTACCTGGGGTTTTACCCAGAGTAACCAGATTCTTTTTTGCTCTTGTGGAAGGCCCCGCCATGATGTCAAACCTTAGGGTTTAGGGTTTAGATACAATTTCGGCTGAACATAAAAAAACACAGAGAATATAATAATACTATTTTTTTGAGAGATTTCCGAAAATGAAAATTTTCCACAATTTACACCCTAGGGAGCGATTTTATGAAAAACCCTAAATTTGTAATAACTTTTTAAAATGAATAAAAAAACTTTGAAATTTTTAGGAAACCTTACTTTAAATATTTCACAACTCTGGTAAAACTTTTTTCCACCAATTCACTCTGGTTCGCAATATGTGGTGGAAACAAAAAATTAGGGTTTTGCCCTAATTTTGGCCCAGATCGCAACTCTGATACCACTTGTAATGAAATTACTTGTATAATTCAGATTAAGAGAAACAATAGAACACCAAATAACACAATATTTCAGAATAATGATCTCAATATGCAATTATAATAGCTTCGCCACTTCGAGGGGGTAACCTCTAAACCATATAATAAAACTCAAATGCTCAAATGATAATGAAATACTACCTATAATCCCCTATATATACTATTCATATGTTATGCCCATCACCAAGGCCGACCTATTAAGCATGAGAAAGTATAAATGATATAATAAAATGATATGGTAAGCCACAAGTTGGCTACTCATATCCTAGTACAAGCAATAGGTTAAGGGCGTAGCACAATTATAGTGGTTGAGCCACTTGAAATTGTATTTTTATGTCCAAACTATTTTCACCTATGTCTCCCACATAAATCGACCAACCTCTAAAAGGAATGATGCCAAATTGAAGTGCATAACAAGACCTTTCCAATGAGCCCAAATTTGTCACAAATGGAGGCTTGGAGAGAAATATACGAGGTAAGTGCACCAATATGGGGGGAAAAAAATCAGACACAAAAGCAAAAATCAGCTAAATGCATACACGTTTCCTTTTCTTTGGTTTGGTAATCCACGAACCTAAAACATGTACGCATTTTTTGAATCTATAAATAAATAAAAACCTGATTCCTTCCTAATTTTTGTTTCCCCCAAACATGGATTTTAGAGAAAACCTTGTAGTTGGATTATGTTTTTATCCAGTTAGCTCCTAATATCATCTGTAAATTGCCACGGAGAAGAGGTAGGAAAAATTTATTTTTCTAAATTGCATTGGAATTTGGTAATTATATAGTAGAATTTGAATTGAATATATGTTTTTTTATTGTTACAATTCCACCTCAACCACAACAAAACCCTACAAATCCTGTCAACCCTCATAGCCCTCCTACATTTGCTAAACATACCCTTGGTAATCAGGAGGATTTAACATCCCATATAGGGAAAATAAGATTGAAATTCAAGAATTAATTAAAAAATGAGGGATTCCCATTCTACAAATCCCCACCGTGTCTCACTTGTAAACACATTAGAGGCATTATTGGCTCAGGTTGACACAACAACGAGTCAAATTGATTGTTGGACATCTTATAGAGATAATTATAGGGAATATTACGCCAACAAATTATCATATGTAGATGTAAAGAAAAAAAATTACAAAAGACCTCATATGTTACTTATTCATGGACCCCGAACTAATTTTCATGTTCATGTTGTCATACAAACGGTTTCCAATCCACTGGTGCAATAGTGATCTGATAAAAATAATTTTTGGGATTGATGGTGGATGGTGTTTGATTTTCCACCTTGTAATAACAATGAGGTTCCAATGTACTTATTGAGGAAAATCTATTGTGATTTTATCCTCAATGAGATCCTGAACTATTTTAATTTTGTGAGTTTTAAGGCTGAGGAAAAGGATCTGCACAGGATAGACCATGTGCACAATGTGCACCTATTCACTAGGGTAGAGTCCCCACAAAAAAACCCCTCATCCTGAGACTTGTCCCTCAAGCAGTGAAGGAGACAATAGAGATTGATACACTACACATGCTTTATGCACTATCTGATACCCTTGTCTGACATATGAGGGATATTTCTGATAAAAATGTTTCATGGAGGTACATAGATTATTCCTTGGTAGGAAGTAGTAGCATGAGGCCACATAATTTACATGTCATGTGGTAGCATATGCTTGGGACATGATGAGGATGATACTTTCATGCATACTGGTGTTGAGTTGTAGTTCCACTGGTGGTACACATGATAATATTGCTATGTTAGACACCTTTTTGAGTGATACATTTGGATTCCAGACATCGACGACACCTTCATAGGTATTTGTTATTTTTTATTATGTATGTTACAAAAATATTTGAGTACTTGATTTACTTATATATGTTAAATTTTTAAAATAATTGTATTTGAACTTGGTAAAATTTATTAACTTACACATACATATGTACATGTATGCATTAATATTACAGCATGCAGGAGGGACTGTCATCATCCCAACCACATGATGCGAGCACCATGCCTATGCATACATACATTCACACAAGGTAATTTAGAATGTTAATTGACATGTATAAATATTATCATCATATGAAAATATATATAACTTTTTAACTCAAATAATATGTCTATATATATGTATGTTCTTGTATATATATTATATATGCTCAACTAACTTGATGTGATATATTTTTGATAAATTTGATGACCTCACTAGACACACCACCATCTCTGTGAGGAGTAGAGAAAGGTGTTTCCGCTGTGATTTCATCTGTGCAATAACTCACTGAGGTATTCAAACTATGTATTTTCGTTAAATAGATCGTGTAATTCATATTATATGTTAAATTATTTTAATAATTTCCTTCATTGTAACATCATGTAGATAATAAATGTGACTGCATTATGTATATGCATGAGTTAATTATGATAGGTAGCAACCCTATTCATATGATTCATAGGCGTGGCATGGTAAAAAAATAGTTGTATATTGATAAAATTAGTTAAAATATTGTCATTACACATACATGTACTTGGTGTAAACATTTAGATCTGCATTCAAAAAAATTATTGTTAATATAGTTTTATAAGCTAATTTTGATGTTTGATTTTGTGATTATTTGTGTATGTAGGGTTAAACCCCTTCCATTTTTACTGAGAGCACAGACTCCTTGAGCTCATCATTTTTATACCCTTGTTCGTGTTCCAGGGGCTCCCGATGACTCATCTGAGCATGAGATATAGATACAACGTGACCGAGAGATTGTGGTAAGTGTGTGTAAATGTAAATAGTTTCATTAGCATGGTCTTATACATGTTGAAAACTTATATATCAAGTTTTGACAAAAAAAATATTTTCATTTAAAGGTTTAACTACATGAGAGTTTAAGGTGGAAGAGGACTCGTAGTCAGGCCATGGGGGATCCCAAGTCATCTCATAGATCTCTATATGTGTCTAAGGGAGGGAATTCTATGAGAAAGGCCAAGAGAGAGATAGATTTTGATGAATAGGATATGTATGTGTATGTGTTATGATATTTTATTTTGTATGCCTATGTGCATGGCATTGTATGCATGTTCGACATTGTATGTATGCCTATATGGCATTCACTTGATATTATATGACCTATTCACATTTTTATATTTATTGTGCACATTAATACTATTTGGAACTCGATATTTTTGTATGAGATGAGATTATTTTTGTATGAAACAAATATGATGCGCACTTGACAATATAAGACATTATGGATATTTTTTTCATTTATTGGTGTTGTATACTAGCATTTTCAATGTATAATATGCATGAAACTTTGGAAATCAATATTTATATAACATGTATAAAGAGTTATCTAATATGAGTAATTATTCATTCAATTTATCAGAGTGTATATGTGTATTTTCCTTGTACTTATTCTTGCTCTTGGTCTCTTTGTACTGGTTCCTATCTTATCATGCACCTATTGCCTTCTTCAATGATTATAAGTCTTCTCCCATGTTAAAAAACATCAGAAAATAATTAGGACCATCACTAACTTGATTCATAAGGCTCCAAACACCACTGTTGTTCATCTTGCAAAAACTGTCAACTATGCCCCTTAAGACAATGTTTTTTGCAACAAGCATGGATAGAAGGATCTAAGGATACCCATAAATTATTACAAGCTTCATTAGTTCAATTTTTCCATCCCTAAGGTGCTCCCAAAATCTTAGACTCCAACTCCTTCTACAACTCCTTAGAGCTCACCTTTTCACTTTTTTCTCTTAAAGCACTAACTAGCCTTGTCCCAATATACTATGTAGCATAAACCCACTTGTATGAGGTTCCCAAGTGATGTAGAGAATCAAAAAACACAACCGTCCCTCAATGATACAATCAAGAAAATTATTCAAACTTGTCCAAAACTTACAAAAATGACTTACTTCTTCTTAACAAAAACCTTGCTAAATCATGCAATTTTTCATTTAAATGCTCAAATTAGCTTAGACAATCATGTTAACACGTTTCTTGGACTCACCTTATGTTATTCCAATCATTACACTTGCTCAAATCAACCAAAGCTTTCAATTTCCCTTCTAACTCACATAACTATCATTTTTTTGGCTTCTTAAGGACATGTTCGTGGTAGGGTTATAGGTTGAGCAAACTACAAGCTTCCAAGATTAAAAAAACACTTGTGGGAACCCTTTAGGCATCTAAAGTTGTGGGAATTCTTTTATTTATCAACTCTTCTTTGAAATCCATTTTCTCCTCTATCACTCTCTTGGCTTAATGCATTGTTTAGTAGCCCTAACAACACTATTTTCCAAGCTTATCTTTTGTTATACATCCTCATTTATCAAACCAAGAATATTTCTATGGAACCATTTTTCCCTTCTCTTGATGTTCAAGGTTTCAAGATAACTTGCTTTGTTAAAAAATTACCAAAACTCCACTTCCTCTATTTTCTATTAGGTCTTCTTGTCCTTGTTTCAGTCCTACAATTGGACTGATAAAAGCTGAGACTAATTGGTGGAATTCACACTAGGAAACCTCCAAAATACTCTTCTTCACATATTTTAGATGATATGTACTAACTTTTAGGTCTCAATTCTAAAACTCAAGGTCCTAGTTCTCAGTAACTTGTGATTAAAGCCTCCTCCATGCATCTACATGATTGTTCTTAACTGATATGAAATGAGGCCAATTTGTAAACTCCCTTCCTTTAAACTCACCTTCTTAGGTCTCCTTAGGTATTCTAGAAGTAATCTAGAAATTTCTAACTTTAATTTTCTCCTTAAGACACCCTATAGTGGGTATATGTGGTCATTAGTCCTTAATACATTCCCAAAGTCTCCAACAACCCTTATCTCTTCAAACCCTAAGAGGGTTTCTCTAAACCTGAGCAAGCTAATTTTACAAATAGAATATAAACACTTTACATCTAAGACCTGATACTTTCTCTAGGGTCCTTGTGTCAATTTTTTCAACCCCTTTTCATGGTGATATCAAGGCTTCACCAACCTATCAATCTAATACACCTCTAAACTTCTTTCTCCTGCCTTCAAATGAGGGTTTCTAGTCTATTTGATCCCAAATTATGTATAATGAAATTATTCAATATCTCCCCTGATTAGTCTCCCTAATATACCTTCAAAATATTGATGTACAACCTCCTCATTTTAGTACAAAACCATCTTCAAAGTATCAAACTGAATCAATTTTACTGATCACACACATAGTGGACTATCACAAAAAACTAAGGGATTCCAACAATTACTATCACAATGGCTTGTTTCATGCACTTAAGTAATCAAAATTTGAATAATTCCACCATCACCACTTTTAGAAAACCATTGAATGCATAAGATACATGGATTTTACTTGATCATTCTCAACATCTATAAAACTTCAAATGGATAAAAACTATGTCTTATCAAGGAAAAACATAAAATGAGTTTTTTGCAAGTTAGTAAGACACCTTTACTCGAGTATCTCCCGTAAACAAGCTTGGAATCCTTCTTGAAATATTTGAAAAACCTTATTTATTGCTTGTACACACAATTGATCAATAAATCACTCCAATACTTGTTAAAATAGTGATAAATCAGGCAATTTTATAACCTTCTCATGGAAAATAGAGTCTTTCCTTCCAAAAGGGATTCATCAATCATTCACACAGACTTGAATATTCCTACAAGATGTTATAAACATGAATCCATCCATCTAACCCACAAGAGAACACTAAATTACAAGAAATAAAGTCAACTTACAATATAATTCATGCAAAAATAGAGCTCCACATTTACTTTCAAAATATCCTTACAATTTCTTCTTTTTACAGAGCTCTTACCACGAGCATCCTACGCATACAATGAGTAAATAACTCCAAAAAGTGAGCTTTATCTCAATTACATAGGCTTACTAATCCCTAACTAACTTTCCCCTTACATATTATATGGTTTTCAAACATAGAACTGACTGATTTTTCCACCTTTAAGTGCTTACATCATTTGGTCCTTTTTCATACTTCATCTGGGAGTATTACACTTAAGATTATTTCCCTTAAAGGATTGAGTCCCTAATACTTAGTGATTTCTCAATAACACATGGCACATAGACCAATAATGAGAGATCCTAAAGTAAGATTTAACATAGTACCCTAGATAGAGAAGATGATCTTGGTTTTACCTAGATAAATTGAGAAAAAGTGATGAGAATCCTATTGTTAAAAATTAGCTTTTACTCAAACTCTAATGTAAGGTTACTGATGCTATATTTTACAAACAGAATCTCATGGCACAAAACAATTACACACATACATTGGATGGTCTTGGTAAATTCTTGGGGAGGCTTTGTTTTTGTGCCCAACGCTCTCGTGATGCTTGAGGATACTTCGTCTGGGTGTAGTCCCTTAAGAGCCCTGAGAGAAAAAATGGTATAAGTTCATTAGGTGATTCTCAGTCACTGTGGCACCTTGAAAGGTATCTCATTTGATCCTACACCTCCACGTTGGTACCCTCTATGAAATTGTCTATCAGTTTTCCCCAGATCAATTCGGTCCTCTCGTGGTCCTATTGTTTCTAATGGCATTGAATAGTGTCAAGTTTGAGTCAGTGTAAGGTTGTCCATTATTATATTTTACAAAATGGAAGCTCGTGGCATCAAAACAACATTGCACACATGTTTGGATGGCCTGGTAAATTCTTGGGAGGCTTTTTTTGGTTCCCAATGCTCCCGGTGCTTCTAGGATACTTCATCCAGGTGTAGTCCCTTAAGAACCCTGAGAGAAAAAAATGGTATAAGTTCATCGGGTGATTTCTTAGTCACCGTGGCACCTTTAAAATTATCATCTAATCCTACTCCTCCATGTTGGTACCCTCTATGAAATCATGTCTCAGATTTCCCCAGATCAATTTGGTTCTGTTCAAGTAAAGTTGGAAGTCTGAAAAGATAGAGAAATTCATGCTTTGAAGTTGTTTAAACTCTCCAGTCTGCACGTTTTGATAAATTTTCCATTTTCCTGTCTAGACGCGTGAAAATTTTATTGTTGTCCTCATTTGAATGAAATTTTCAATCTTTCTATGGCCATGGATCATCGAACCTTGTATTGTTTTCAATTCCTTGGTTTGCGAAAGAAATTTGAAAATCAGGTGCATGAAATGGTGGAGTTTTCTTCTTCTCTGCATTTTTCCACAGTCGTGAATGATGGGCATTTTCTTCCCCATCAAATTTTGGCCCCATTATCCATGGGTACGTGGGAATATCTAATTGGATGTGGGGCCATGGGTCCTTTTTGTGAATTGTGGAAACATGTTTTTGAGTTATTTTAGCAAAAATGTAAATTTAAAGGCCCACATGCCCCGATCATGCTAAAGGAAAAAGTCAAATGTTGAGCCCAAATGGAAAGTCAAAGTGGGTCGGTGGAGAAATTTGATGTTGTTTTGAGCCAATTTTGTAAAAAGGGAAAAAGTCATAAAGTGATCCCCACAACCCCGATCATGCTATGAGGAAAAATTCAAATGTTGAGCCAAATGAGCATTCTCCACATGTCTCAAAAGTCAAAGTGGGGAAGCGGGTCGGCAGAGAATTTGAGGTTTTGAGCCTTTTGTAAAAAGGGGTGAAAAGTCATAAAGTGACCCGCAACCCCGATCAAACAAAAGGGAGAAATTCAAATATTAAGCCCGAATAGAAAGTCAAAGTGGGGAAGTGGGCCATCGGGGAGATTTGAGAATTTGAGCCTTGTTTTCATTAAAGGGGCTTAAAGTTAAAAAGTGACCCGCAGCCCCACCCACACCAAGGAAAAAGTCAAATATTAAGCCCGCATTGAAGGTCAAAGTGGGGAGGTGGGCCGGTGGAGCAATTTGTGTTTTTGAGCCCACATTGAAAAAAGGTAAAATTATAAAAGTGACCCATGACTCTGTCTCCACTCAAGTGAAGCCACGTGTCAAGGCTTATATCAAAAGTGGAAGGGTGGACCAAAAATGTAAAAAATGCCAAATCTCTATAAAGTCACAAAATGCAAAAGGCATCCTCCATGCCCGCTCCAGTAAATTTCTCCCACGTGGATGACTCTGGTTTAAAGTTTCAAAGGCAAGATGAACGGTTCAAATTCAAAGTTACAAAATGAGTGTAACAACTGCATTATGAAAAGTCTGGTTTTTTCCACCATTGGTGTTTCTTCGTGAATCAAGAATCTGAATGGACGTGAATGATTGAAAAGATTGTAAACCATTTCTTGCTAACAAAGAAGAAGTTGTAACCATTTCTTGCAAGATATTTAATGGCTTCTTCATGCCATTGTAAGGGGTTGGCAATTGATCTTGTAAACTTCAGAGTGCATTGTACTTAGAGAAAGGAAAGGATATAGTCATTTTCTTCTACTTTCCTCCATTCTCAAATTTCTTCCATTCCCACATTATGTACAACTTTTGTTTAAGCATCAATACAAGAAGAAGGATTTTGTAGCCTCTTTGATGAGGAGATTTTAGAAACTTTGAGTTCACAATCTTATCTCATCTTGTTGCCATTTGCAGGGTTGTTTCTTCTCATAAATGCATGTGTTGAAGTTTCTAACTAGTGTGTGCATGTAGGAATCTGAGTTTCTACCTACAACATTAGTTCTCCTACCTCTTTTCTCACTCCCTTTCCCACCTTCATAGAAAATTCCCCCCTTATAGATAACTGCAAGCATTTTCTGCAGGGTCAGTGGAGTGCCCCTGTTGGATCCCCGACCGAAAGGCCACCACAGAAATCCATGCTTTCTCGTGCATGCATACATGACAGCTGCACCAATTAAGTAGAGGGACTTAGATTCCCAGAGCATTGGCAAGGAATTCACAATTTTTCCACCCAAAAAATTTCCTCGCCAACAATTTTTGGCACCCACCCATGGGGCAGATTTAGCAGCATCTGCACCTGCGACCGCAAGGTCAGAAAATTCAAAATTCAAAAAAGAGAAAAATTTCTGGAATTTGAATGGCTATATGAGCCACATGGATTCAAATCATGGCTATTCTAGGAAACCCTCCTATTAAAAGACCTGAATTTCTCTTCCACATCCAAGAAGATGTTGCTTCAGATTTGAGGGAAGCTATCTGGCATAATAGACAAAGTGCCAATCACTACTTCATTGCCACGAGAATTCTGGACCTTGAAGAAGAACGCGTTGCTGAATTGGAGAGGCAAAGACAAATTCCAGCACCGCAAAGAAGAGCACATATTTTCAAGTTGGTGGATAGAAGATACACCCTGGAAAAAGAGACGAGGACAAACTGATCCCATTTTTGAGGAACTTGAAAGGATACAAGAGCTACTCGGAATCCAGAGGCTTCCTTTTCAAGCAACCGGTCACGTTGGGAACCTGACTGTTGCCAATCCTTTGGACGGTGAATTTCCATACATCAATGAGAACCTTGTAGATTTCACTGATGTGGAGACTGAAGAAGAAGCTAGAGAAAGAGAGGTGAGAGCCGAAGAAGAAATAAGAGCTCAACTCGAAGAAATCGAGAGACTTCAAGCCGAGGCAGATGAAAGAGCAGCAACAGAAGCTGCAACCTTAGCAAGGTTGGAAGCTAGAAACAAAAATAGAATGGGGGATCATGATCATGAGCATGAACATGATCGTGAGGCCCGTAGGCCTAATGTACCATGGGGAGGAAACACCGGTCCACTGGCTCTTGCTCAACCACTCCATGAGCTACCGAGAGGCTCGAGAAAAAACTTCCCAAAATTCAGAGGGGATGGTTCTCAACTCCCTGAAGAGCATGTAGCAGCATTTATCACTACTTGTGGTGTGTTGGGTGTTGAGGATGAAGATGTGTCAGTCTGACTCTTTGTGGAGTCACTTCAAGAGAAAGCTGCCGAATGGTTCTACATGCTACCCCCGAGGTCTGTCACCTGTTGGGAGGATATAAGAAGTGCATTCGAACACAGGTTCAAGAGCACAGAAGATTGTCAGGATCTTTTGGTCCAATTGGTACAAATGAAGAAAGAAACCTCTGAGTCAATGAGGGACTTTGTAGCAAGATATGATAGAGTGATAAGAAGGATCCCTGAAGATGTGGTGCCTCCTAAAAATAATTTGAAGAGGTTTTTCATCAGTGCTTTACCATCAGAAGTAGGTTTCTTCCTCAGAAGAGCCCAACCAAGAACATTGAGGGAAGCCAAGGACTATGCAATAGAAACTGATGATGATCTAATCCTTTCTAGAAAGGTGAAAGGCCCCAATGGAAAGCAAAAGGGTCAGAATTCAAACTCTGTCACCACATATCTGATGTTCCAAAAAATGGCAAATGACTTGGTTGCCTTGAAGAAGCAGCTATCTCAGATCACAATGTGGAATGCTTCAAGGAAACCAAACCCATCCAAATAGGCCAAGGATTTCTCCACCTCCTCTTTGGATTTCTCTTGAATCACCACCACTTAATGCCATCTGTGATACCAAAGAGCCAGAGGAGGAACAAGAAATTGATGAAACTGAAGAAGAAAATATGGAATACTATGAAAACTATCTTGAGGTCGAGGAGGTTGATATGCACAATGGCCTAATTGAGTATGTTGACAATGAAGATGATGAAGATGAAGAAGCTCCAAGTTTCTCATGTGTTGTTTTCACTCGTGCACAATCCAGGAAAGGTGCTTCATCCTCAATGGTTGTGGTAAAGGATAAGAAGAATAAAGAAGATTCTCCTCCAGAGGTCACACAAAATAAAATCATCAGCAGAGGATCACCATTACCACCTTCTATGGAGTCGGCCAAAGAAAAACCAGACTCACTGGTTGTCAGGGATCATGCTACTATGCCAAGTAAGTCATCTAATTCTTCTCCCAGCTCAAAAGTTGCTAAGAACAATTCTCCTTTAAATGTTGTTCCTGCAAAAACATCTAAGGTTCAATCAAAAGCTACACCCTCACCCCCTTCCAAGCCAATTGCTACACCTGAAAAGGAGAATTCAACACCCAAAGTAGCAAAGCCTCTACCATGTAAATCTTCCTCCATTTCTGGAACCTCTTCCTCACTCACCATAACCCCATTTGACTTTGTGGAACATGCAAGCAAAACCAAAGTCCAGCTCTCAGAAATAGAATACCTACAAACACATCCTACCCAGTTTGACAGGTTCATTAATGCAGTTCATGGTGGTAACCATGTATCCTCGAGTCCTAATTCTAAAGGCTTACTACCCACACCATCCACACCACCTTCCCAAAACATGCTAGCCCTCAGTGCCTCCAAAACCAATAGGGTTGAACCTTTCTACCTGTCACTCCTCATTAAAGGCTTCCAGCTAAATAATTGTATCATAGATTCTAGAGCCTCAGACAATGTGATGCCAGCCAAAGTTGCAAATTCTCTAGGCCTCACCTTGACCCAGGTAAATGGCACCTACTACTCAATGGAATCCAAACAAGTGCCATTGGTAGGAATAATCAAAGATGCACAGGTAGCACTAGCTGATTTTCCAGACAAGAAGGTGCTCCTAACCATACTGGTAGCAGACATCCCAACATCCTTTGGTATGCTATTGAGTAGGAGTTTCTGCAGAGACCTGGGTGGAGAGATAAAAATGGATTGGTCATCTACAACTATCCCAGTAAAAGGTGAGATGAAGAAGTTGCTACCAGTAAGAAAGATGAAGTTCACAGTACGAAAGTCTGATGATCCGAAAGCAAACATTCTCTTTCAAGATTGTGGGCTAGGAAACTACTTCCTCACATCAAAAAAAGAGGAGAACTTGCCACTTCTCATGGAGGAAGAGGAAGATCAAATTTGGACAATGGAATTTGATGGTAGTCATTCCAGTGTGGGCTCGGGAGCTGGTGTAGTATTGTACTCTCCTTCCAATGAGTTGTACCCATTTTCCTACAAGCTGCAATTTGATAATACAAATAACACTGCAGAGTATGAAGCACTACTCTTAGGCATGAGTGTAGCAGAGGACATGGGAATCAAGAAACTGAGATGCTGAGGTGATGCAGAGGTTGTAGTAAAGTAGGTCCACCAACAATATCAGGTGAAGAATCCAAGACTCCGGCATTACAGAAACAGAGTGTGGGACTGCATTGAATCTTTTGATGCATTTTCCATTGAAGCTATTCCAAGGGAACAAAATGAAAAGGCTGATTCTCTTGCAGTTTCAGCTTCCCTAGTGACACCTCATCCTTCTTTTGGTAAAGACAAAGTGACCATTGAAATGGTATTCAGGCCTAGTGTACCAGACAATGCAAATCATTGGCAAGTCTTCAATGATGATAACCAAATTCTAGCCTTTTTAGAGCAAAGGGATAATTTCAATAATCTCTTCTTTGAAGGAGGTGAAAATCCACACCGAGAAGTAGTCCCCAAAGAAGAGAAAGAAGGAATTGAAGGGATTGATGATGAGGGAGTAATCAAATTGAAAGGGAACAAAATTCCCAAAGGCCTAGTCTCTTTAGAAGACCTCTTTGACAAACATGACAGATTCATTCAAGAGAAAGAAAAGCAATCTTCTCGGTGCCCAGCTGATTTTGATAAAGAAAACATTGGTACCCCAGAGGAGCCAAGGATGGTCAATATTGGAAAATGTTGCTCACCTGAAGAAAAAAGAAGGTTTGTTGCATTACTCAAGAAATACTCAGATGTCTTGGCCTACTCTTATGATGAACTCAAATCCTTCCAGCCAAAGGAAATGCATCACTCAATTCCTTTGAAGCAGGGTGTTAAGCCCTTCAGGAAGAAACAAAGGCCGTACAACCCAAAGATTGTTGATACCATCAAGGAGGAGGTAATGAAGATGCTTAATGCAAGGATCATCTTTCCCATCCACCATTCAACGTGGGTGGCTAACATTGTGCCAGTGTGGAAGAAGAATGGTGAAATAAGGATATGTGTAGATTTTTGCAACCTGAACCAGGCATCACTAAAGGACAATTATCCTCTTCCTATCATGGACCATATCCTGCAAGCAGTCACTGGATCTGAAATGCTTTCATTACTTGATGGATTCTCAGGATATAATCAAATCAAAGTGGCAGAGGAGGACCGCACCAAGACAACCTTTACAACACCTTGGGGCACTTTTTCCTACAACAGAATGCCTTTTGGCCTAATCAATGCAGGAGCTACATTCCAAAGGGTGATGGATTTGGCCTTCAAAGATCTGAAGCATTGCATTGTCATATATCTTGATGATCTCACAGTATTTTCAAAGAAGAGGGGAGATCATATCTATCACTTGGAACAGGTACTTGCAAGGTGTAGGAAACATGGCATATCACTAAATCCAAAAAAGTGCATTTTTGGAGTCATAGAAGGCAAGTTATTGGGGCACATTGTGAACAAACATGGAGCACACATTGATCCTGAGAGGATTAGATCCATTCAAGCATTAGCCCTGCCCACAAGCAAGAAAGGAGTTCATTCATTCTTTGGAAAGGTGAACTTTCTTCATCGTTTTGTGCCTGAGTTTGCTGAGTTGACGAAGCACATCACTTCCATGATGAAACCACAAGAAAACTTCAAATGGAACAATGAAGGGAAGGCAACATTCGAAGAGATCAAGAAATCCATTGCCAAGGCTCTGACTCTTGTATCTCCATATTTTAACAAAGAATTCATCATGTATTGTTATGCATCAGAACATACACTCTCTGTCATTCTCGTTCAGAAAAATGATGAAGGTGTGGAAGCACCTATTGCTTTCATGAGTTGTCCTTTGAAAAAGCATGAGCTAAAATACAACCAATTGGAGAAGCATGCCTATGCAGTGGTCAAGGCTGTAAAAAACTTCAGGTTTTACATCCTCAATTCCCATACGGTGGTGATGGTCCCCGACAGTGCAATCAAGTCCATCTTGACACAACAGGATCCCAGAGCTAAAAGAGGAAATTGGATTGCAAAGACTCAAGAATATGACTTGGAGATTTGACCCTCCAATCTGGTAAGGGGAAATGGCTTGTGCAAGTTGATTGCTGAAGATGAAACACTCAAAGTTCAACATGGCGAAGAAAATTGTGCTTGCTCAACTTGTTCAGAAGACAACCCACAGGTTCTCTTTGTCACCACTACTGATGAGTGGTATGCTGATATTTCCTATTACCTAACTTATGGAGAATTCCCTCCCCATCTTGATTACAAGAAAAGGAGAACACTCAAGCTGAAGGAAGCTAAATTTGTAATCTGGAATCATGCGCTTTACAAAAGAGGCCTGGATGGTTGTTTCCTCAGGTGCGTAGATAAAGAGAAAGAAGAAAAGTTTCTTAAAGCATACCATGACCAAGCATGTGGTGGACATTTTTCAGCAATGGTCACTACACACAAGATCCTCTGAGGAAGGTATTATTGGCCCACCATCTTTGCAGACACTCAAGATTGGGTTTCTAAATGCAAAGCATGCCAACAGTTCATTGGAAGACCACAACTTGCTGCATTACCACTCAGGCATGTGGTTATTGAAGAACCATTTCAACAGTGGGGGTTGGACTTCATTGGTGTTCTGAACCCTCACTCAAGTGCAGGGCACACCTATGTACTCACAACAATAGACTACTTCACCAAATGGGTGGAAGCCATTCTGGCCAAACAAGCCAACACTGAAACAGTATGCAACTTCATCAAGGAGAATATCATAGTCCATTTCAGAGTGCCACAGAAGATTGTAGCAGATAATGCTACCTATTTCTCTTCAAGAGAGCTGACCTGAGTTTTTCTATAGCTATGGAATCTCCCTATCTCATTCTTCTGACTACTATCCACAAGGAAATGGACAGGCTGAATCAAGCAACAAGAACATTGTGACCATTGTCCGCAAGCTTGTAAATGAGAATCAAAGGAATTGGCACAAAAGGTTGTACGACGCATTGTGGGTGGATAGGATCACTCCCAAGAAGGAAATAGGTATGTCACCATTCCAACTGTTGTATGGAGTCGAAGCAGAAATTCCTCTCACGATCGAGATGCCAGCTCTCAAGCTGCTACAGGCAATAGAAGATGGTCAGTACAAGGATTCCATTGACAAGAGGATCCTCTTTCTTGAGAAGCTGGAAGAAAATAGACTCCAAGTGGTGGATCGCATTAAGGAGCACCAATTGAAAGTAAAGAATATTTTTGATAAGAAGGCCAAGGCAAGAGAATTCAAAGTTGGAGACTTCATCCTGCTATGGGACAAGAGAAGAGAACCAAAAGGCAGCCATGGAAAGTTTGATTCATTATGGCTCGGCCCATTCCAGATTCATGAAGCTTGCGGTGAGAATGATTTTCTTCTCTCATATTTGGATGGAATGCCACTGGAATTTCCTCAGAGTGGGAAATACTTGAAATTGTATCATCAGTGAAAGTGGGTTGTTCCCCTGCCTTGTACCATAGGTGTGTTTCCCTTTCCGTTGTGTGGTTTTGTTTCCCCTTCTGTTGCGTGTCATGTGTTTCCTTCCCATTGTGTGCTTGTGTGTTTCCTTCTTCTGATATTTCTTTCTCGAAGTTGTACATGACTCTGCAAGGCCCAATGGATAAGGCACTGGTCAATGAATTATAGGCTCTAGAGATTGAGATTCTGGATTCCCATGTCATGTCTTCACTATGCTCAGTCCATGTCATGTCCCCAAGCTAGAGCCAACTGTTGTCACCCTCAAAATCCCCCCCTCATTTTTAATTCAAATTCAAAATTTTTGAGCTCACGCCCTCCAGAAGTGTTCAAGTAAAGTTGGAAGTCTGAAAAGATAGAGAAATTCATGCTTTGAAGTTGTTTAAACTCTCCAGTCTGCACGTTTTGATAAATTTTCTGTTTTCCTGTCTAGACGTGTGAAAATTTTATTGTTGTCCTCATTTGAATGAAATTTTCAATCTTTCTATGGCCATGGATCATCAAACCTTGTATTGTTTTCAATTCCTTGGTTCGTGAAAGAAATTTGAAAATCGGGCATGAAATGGTGGAGTTTTCTTCTTCTCTGCATTTTTCCATAGTCGTGAATGACGGGCGTTTTCTTCCCCATCAAATTTTGGCCCCATTATCCATGGGTACGTGGACATATCTAATTGGATGTGGCAGGACGGGTCCTTGTTGCGTTTTTGAGGCATTTGGTGAAATTTTAGCAAAAAATGTCAATTTGGCCCCATGAAGGCCTGATCATGCTAAGGAAAAAGTCAAAGTTGCCAAAAAGTCAAAGTGGGTCAGGTAGATCAGAAATTTGTGTTTTTTAGCCTCTTTGTAAAAGGGTGAAAAATCATAAAGTGACCCGCAACCTTGATCATATTATGAGGAAAAAGTCAAAGCTTGAGCCTACCTTGAAATTTAGAGCGAGGAAGCGGGTTGGTGGAGAAATTTGAGGTTTTGAGCCTTGTTTGTAAAAAAGGTGAAAAATCATAAAGTGACCCATAGCCCTGATCAAACAAAAGGGAGAAAGTCAAATGTTGAGCCTGCATAGAAAGTCAAAGTGGGGAAGTGGGCCATCGGGGAGATTTGAGAATTTGAGCCTTGTTTTCATTAAAGGGGCTTAAAGTTAAAAAGTGACCCACAGCCCCGCCCACACCAAGGAAAAAGTCAAATTAAGCCCGCATCGAAGGTCAAAGTAGGGAGGCGAGGCCAGACGGAGAAATTTGTGTTTTTGAGCCCGCCTTAGAAAAAAAGGTAAAATTATAAAAGCGACCTGTGATTCCTTCTCCAATCAAGTGAAGCCATGTGTCAAGGCTTATATCAAAATCGGAAGGGTGGACCAAAAATGTAAAAAATGCCAAATCTCTATAAAGTCACAAAATACAAAAGGCATCCTCCATTCCTGCTCTAGTAAATTTCTCCCACGTGGATGACTCTAGTTTAAAGTTTTCAAAGGCAAGATGAATGGTTCAAATTCAAAGTTACAAAATGAGTGTAACGACTGCATTATGAAAAGTCTGGTTTTTCCTGCCATTGGCGTTTCTTCGTGAATCAAGAATCTGAATGGACGTGAATGATTGAAAAGATTGTAAACCATTTCTTGCTAACAAAGAAGAAGTTGTAACCATTTCTTGCAAGATATTTAATGGCTTCTTCACACCATTGTAAAGGGTTGGTGATTGATCTTGTAAACTCAAGAGTGCATTGTACTTAGAGAAAGCAAAGGAGATAGCCATTTTCTTCTACTTTCCTCCATTCTCAATTTCTTCCATTCTCCACATTATGTACAAATTTTGTTTAAGCATCAATACAAGAAGAAGGAGTTTTTTAGCTTTCTTTGATGAGGAGATTTTAGAAACTTTGAGTTCACAATCTTATCTCGTCTTGTTGCCATTTGCAGGGTTGTTTCTTCTCATAAATGCATGTGTTGAAATTTCTAACTAGTGTGTGCAGGAATATGATTTTCTACCTAACATTAGTTCTCCTACCTCTTTTCTCACTCCCTTTCCCACCTTCATAGAAAATTCTCCCCTTGCAGATAACTGCAAGCATTTTCCGTAGGGTCAGTGGAGTGCCCCTATTGGATCCCCGACCGAAAGGCCACCACATAAATCCATGCTTTCTCATGCATGCATACATGACAGCTGCACCGGTTAAGTAGAGGGACTTAGATTCCCAGAGCATTGGCAATAAATTCACAAATTTTTCATTTGGTCCTCTCATTGTCCTATTATTTGTAATTTTAGTCAGTGTAAGGTTGTTTGATGCTATATTTTGCAAACGGAAGCACGTGGCACCAAATGGATTACACACATGCATTAGGATGGCCTGGTAAACAATTTTTGAGCCATTTTTTTGATGCCCAATACTCTTGATGCTTATGGGCTATTTCATCCAGGTGTAGTCCCTTAAGAGCCTTGAGAGAAAAAAATGGTATAAGTTTGTCGGGTGATTTTTTGGTTACAATGGCACCTTGAAATGTCTCGTCTGATCCTACACATTTGTATTGGTATCCTATAAATAATTATGTCATGGTTTTCTCCATCTAAATTCGGTCCTCTCGTGTTCATATTGTTTGTAATTGCACCAAATATTTCAGTTTGAGTCAGTGTTAGGTTGTCTGATGCTATATTTTACAAACAAAAGCTCGTGGAATTGAATTAATTGCACACACACATCGGGATGGCTTGGTCAAAACTTGGGGAGGCTTTGTTTTTGTTCCCAATGGTCTTGGTGCTTTTGGGCTACTTCATCTGGGCATTTTCCCTTAAGAGCCTTGAGAGAAAAAAAATGGTATAAGTTCACCGGGTGATTTCTTAGTCACAGTGGCACATTGAAAGGTATCATCTGATCCTAAACCTCCGCATTAGTACCCTATATGAAATTATATCTCAGTTTTCCCCAAATAAATTCAGTCCTCTTGTTGTCCTATTTTTTGTAACTAAGTTGAATAGTCTAGTTTGAGTTAGTGTAAGGTTGTCCATTTCTATATTTAGAAAATAGAAGCTCGTGGCATTCAACCAAATACAAAAACACATTAGGATGGCTTGGTAAACACTTGGGGAGCCTTTGTTTTGGTTCCCAACCCTCTTGGTGATTCTGGGCGTAGTCCCTTAAGATCTCTGAGAGTAAAAAATGGTATAAGTTCACCAAGTGATTTCTCAGTCACCATGGAACCTTGAAAGGTCTTGTCTAATATTATACCTATGCATTGGTACCCTATACAAAATCATGTCTAAGTTTTCCCCAGAACAATATGGTTCTCTCATTTTCCTATTTTTTACAATTGCACCGAATAGTTTAGTTTGAGTCAATGTAAGGTTGTCCAATGCTATATTTTGAAAATGGAAGATCATGACATTAAACAGAATACCCCCACATGTTAGGATGGCCTAAAAAATTATTTGGGAGGATTCATTTCATTTCCCAATGCTCCCAGTACTCTGGTGTAGTCCTGTAAGATCCTTGAGAGTAAAAAATGGTATAAGTTTTCCATGTGATTTCTTGGTCACCATGACACATTTAAAGGTCTCGTTTGATTCTACACCTTTTCTTTGGTACTCTCTAAAAATCTCATCTCAGGTTTATCCATCTCACTTTGGTCCTCTCACCGTCCTACTATTTGTAAAAGTGCCAAATAGTCCAGCCTGAGTCAGTCTAAGGTTGTCCATTGCTATATTTTGCAAATAAAATCTCATGGAATCAAAAATACGTGCAAAACCATCAAGATGGCCTGGTAAATTCTTGGGGAGGCTTTGATTTGGTTCCCAATGCTCCCTGTGCTTTCAAGCTACTTCATCCAGGCATAGTCCCTTAAGATCCCTGAGAGCAATAAAAGGTATAAGTTCATTGGATGATTTCTCGGTCACCATGGTACCTTGAAAGGTATCATTTGATCCTAAACCTCTGCATTAATACCCTCTAATAAAATCATGTCTCGGTCTTTTTCATCTCAATTTTGTCCTTTCGCTTTCCTATTATTTGCAAAAGCATTGAATAGTCCAGTCCAAGTCAGTGTAAGGTTGTCTATTGCTATATTTTGCAAACATAAGCTTGTGGAATTGAACCGATTATGAAAATACATCAAGATGGCCTGTTAAATTCTTGAGGAGGTTTCATTTTGGTTCCCAATGCTCCCAGTGCTTTCGGGATACTTCGTCTAGACATAGTCCCTTAAGACCCATGAGAGAAAAAAATGGTATAAGTTCGCCAGGATATTTCTTAGTCACTGTGGCACCTTGAAATCTCTCATCTGATCCTACACCTCCATGTTGGTACCCTTTAGAAACTCCCATTTCAATTTTCTCCATCTAAATTTTTTCCTCTTATTTACTATTATTTGCAAAAGTGTCGAATAGTCAAGTCTGAGTCAGTGTAAGGTTTTCCATTGCTAACCATGTGAACAATATAGGTGGGTCATATAATATAGGTGGTGAAATGATAATTTTAAGAAGAGATTTTTCATACAATATAGGTGGTGAAATGATAATTTATGTTTATTGTTCCTTTCTAATATTTAATTTCCCTTAACTTTGAGAATAATAAATTCTCTACTAATAGTGCCAACCACATGAAGGTGGAAGCTTTTTTGGCACCACTAACCTACATAAACATGTTAGTAAGCAATTAAACAAAATTTTAAAACCTACAAAATTTAAACAAAATCATTAAAGTAAATATTAAAATTAAATTTATGTAGATTTATATCTAATCTTAAGTGAACATACCTTTGCAAATTCAATCCAATGAACTGAAAGGACCAACTCTACTCTTGATAGTAATAAGAATTGCTTCATGATATAATTCACGAACCTTCCACAAATTCTTGTTTAATGGTCTACCTCAATATTTGATCAATTGAATATTTGTTACAAGAACCAAATGTGAATAGTGAAGTATCTTTCAATGTACTTCATAGTCTTCAAACAACAAAGTATTTAATTTTTTGATAGGATATCATCAAAGCCAAGTTCCAATGACTACCACTAACCCAGTGGGATACTCAAGGTATTCACCATCAATGATTGTGGAATTCAATTATTCCCCCTCTACACAATGAGACAAGAAGTATTTTGTTCCCTCTTCATTAAATTATGTCACAATAACTGTGAAAACATGACCTACATCACAAAAGTAAAACTCAATTCAAATTTAAAATACATTAAGAGTTGATCATTTAATAATTTATAAATTTATAACATGACATACATATTATATTCCTCCTTTGCATTTCAAGTGTTGACATGTGATTTTCTTGATAAAGGTGTGTTCTTTTGACTACTGAAGATCATGCTTGAAATGGATAAATCAATTATGCTCTTTGATTGGAGGGCTGGTATGTTGTTGCTTGCAATAATCTATTTCACTCTCTTTGGATAAGCTGCAATCTGGTTTTAAGAGTTGCAACTTACCTTTAACTTTTGAACTCATCCTTGGATCAATTCCATTGATCCAAGGTATGTTTTAAATCTTCTTATTATAACTAAATGAAAAATTGACATTCATCGATTGTGAGGCTTAACGGACTGAACTTGTGTTTGTGGCAAATTCTTTATTATCTTGGAAATAGTGCTTGCATTCTGTTTTGTGTTGAGCTCGGCTCTTCTTGGTCGACCCTTATAGGGTGCTTATGGCGTCAAGGGAAATAGGAACCCTGCTTCCGAATTCTTGAGAAAAATATATTTTTGTGTACTCTTATAAATATGGGATTCAGGTAAGTTACCTAACTACTGTTACTATACCCCTTTACGAGGGATGACATTCTAACCTAAGTTGTTAGCTTGTAAGGAAGTAACCTAGGGGGATGCTAAGTTATTTCTAAACCTATAGTTTTTGGTTTAAACTACATCCTATCCTAGGGTGGAAAACTATTGTTGGGGGTTATATCCTAAGGTTATTTATTTAAACTAACCTAAGATCTAACCTAAGAAAATTCTATCTATCCTAAACTAATGGGATATGAAAGGGGACCTAGGGGCCATTGGCAATGGGAACTAAGTGGCGGTTCCAAAGCTTTTTATTGGGATTTGTTTTGATTTGGTTTTTAATACATGAAAGTACTGCCAGTGTGGCAGGGGTTAGTGAAAGTTAGAGGAATCTACGTGGAGGCATCTCTAAGTTTGGAAATGCATTATGAATTGCAATTAGGTCTCGCCAACTATGAATGGTGGTGGCAAGGAAAGATAAGTGGGAAAATTGGTTTTAATGGCATTAATGTGCCTCGGGTTTGGTGAGCAAGCCATCTTGGAAGGCATGCTGGCGGATTCGTTGGGGGTTGTTTAGCTTTGCATGCTTCACAATTTTTGCTCCGCATGGAGCTATCTGGTTCTTCAAACCAGCAGTTTGATCTCCACTTTGTGGTTATTTTTGAACTCTCTGAGCTATTTTTGGTTCGAGGAATGTATAAGTGGGATTGTGGAAAAAGAATATGGTTGTTTGATCTTGTTTGGAGAAGAAGAGGTCTTGGAAACTTGGCTGGAAGTCTTCTTCGAATCGGATAGAGGCACTATCAGGCATGATAGGCTCTACCCATTAAGATTTCTTGCTTTCTTCTAAATGATTCATTAAAACAATTCTGCTCACTGGAAATTTTATATTTGCTTGATGTATGTGGTTATTTACTTGCATATAAGCTTAGAAATTTGTGGGCTTTTGGAATATGAATCCTTTGCTGTTATTGACAGTTTTTGGAAAACTTCTCTTCTAGTTGTTAGAGGTTTGCATGTAATTGTTTTGGAACTCTACAATCTGTACTAGAAGCTCTTTTGACCTCTGCAACTTGAAATAGTAGTTATGTTATTGTATTTAAGCTTGTAGCTTGTTTTCTTGCATTTGAAAATAAGGTGAAAAGAGTTGGCTTATTACTTGTTGGGTTCTGAATTTTATTGGGTTGTTGGTTTCAATCTATACTTAAGCTCGTTGAGCTTGAAATAGAAGCTCCTTGGCCATTTTGAACTTGAACTGACAGTGTTGCTGGGATGGCCTTGTATCTCTGTTTAAGATTGTGTTCGGGTAGTTGTAGAAGCACTCCATGAATATTCTAAACTTGTATTGAAGCCGTGATTGGTTTTAGCTTTATTTGGACCGAGTGGTTGTTTGAACTGTGCCAAACTTATTGAATTTTTTAACCTTGGAACTTGTATACAGTTCTTATGAATTCTGTACTCGTTGTTGAGTTATTGCGTTGTGCTTTGTACTTGAGTTCTATACTGAGATTTTATTCTTCCTTATGAAAATGGAAGGCTTGAACCCATAATAGGGTGTTGGTATTATTATGAGATTTTACTAGAGCCATGTTATTCTATTTTAAATTTATATTTGAACTTAAGTGGTTTGGAACTTGTGATCTATGCACGAATTTAACGCAACACAAGTATCCTTTGTTGGTCCTTTTGTTTCTGTATGGGGAAATCGATGAGTTGTATACTTACTGGTATTTCTTTGAATTGAAAACTTCAGTTTCCTTTAGTACTGTTTGATGGAAGGGGTCTTGTGAGTTGTTTGGTCAAATTTGACCATGTAACTTCTTTGAGACCTCCTTTGTTTTGACGATTGAAGGAATGGTTGTTTTACTTCTACCTCTAGAGTGCACTGTGTTTTCAAACTTAATGGGGCATGTGAATTTTAGAGTGTATTCTATTCATATCTGCTCTGAGCGTATTCTTGTCTTGTGGGAAATCTTGACTGCTTTGTTCTTAGAAATAATTGGGACTGGAACTGTGTTCTATTAAGGAACAGACGTATCAGTTGTAGAGGTTCATGGAAAGAGTTACTTCTTCCTTTTTGTCTTTTAAGTGGAACAAACCCTACCTGTCATATGATTTTTAAGGAATTAGAGAGGTTTGTGGTTATCTTGTTCAGACGAGTTGGAAGAAGGTAGGACATAACTTGTCTTATCGAATCACTTAAATATTTACTTCCATCTGAGTAGTGGGTTTTGGTTGAATGCTAAGTTCAAACATATTATTCTGTTGTGGTATGAAAAGTTTCAGTACCACTTACATGGATGTTGACAATGTGAATCTTGCTTGGAAATTTGAACTACCTTCTCATTATCAGTTTGTTGTTAATGTTGTAATGGTGATTTCAGTCTTCAGTTGTTGTGACTTCCCAATATTTTTCAATTGGAGGACTTTTACTCAACTGTTATACTCTTGTTGAACCACCTTGTATTAAAGAGAGAGAGAATTATACTCTCTTGGGAGGGGGCAGTCTACAGTTTGAGACGGTATTGTGTCTTCTTCTTTGAATTGATTTGAATTTTGGCTAGGTGATGAGGCTAGGTATTCCTAGGAAAGTTGCATGGAAAATTGGAGGTATACGAGCTTGACTGTGTATTTGGTTTTGAGCCCTCTTCTAAAAACTAACTTAAGAGTTTCTAAGTTGGTATTAGATGTTGGATTTCATTTCATAGTTTAAATGAAATGAAATATGATTTGGGTCCTTGTGGGTAAGCAATCATTTTCTGTTGAATGATAAGATTATGGATTAAACTTATCTTTATTCATTCTCTTCTTTGTCTTTATTGAGGGATGGAACTTACTAATATCAGTTATGTTGTAATTAACCCTTTTGCAGATTGGGAAAAGTTAAATGTGCTCTT
Organism: Taxus chinensis; assembly: GCA_019776745.2. Classification (NCBI taxonomy): domain Eukaryota; kingdom Viridiplantae; phylum Streptophyta; class Pinopsida; order Cupressales; family Taxaceae; genus Taxus; species Taxus chinensis. Next base: position 111,219 of record JAHRHJ020003217.1, read on the forward strand.
CTATCTTTATGAATTTAAGAGATAAATTAATGTTAAGACTTGTTTATTGATCCAAAACTAAATTGATAGGATCTATTAAGTCTTGGGGTATAATTTTGAAGTTATAGATTTTAAAATGTTACTCCCTTAGAAGTAATCCAGATTTCTTAATTTTACTTCTTAATTGATGTTATTACTTATGATTACTTTATGATGTTTTATAGTTGATTCGTGAAAGAAAAATTGTTTAATGAAGTAATTACTGGAATGCACTTTACTTTAATGCTTAGTGCTTATCATGCTCAGTTCATTGAACTGACCCGTGCTAGCAATTTTGTAGATGGACATCGTAAGTGATTAAAGAAGACAGGAACTTTCATGTTGTATTGGGTTATTTGATTTTGAACCTTATGTAAAGAGTTTCGATTCATTCTTTAATTGTATTGAAAAATAAAAGTTGTATTCTTTTTGGATTGAAGGTTGTTTGTCATACAACATGCCTGAGATACTTAGTCTTGTAAATGAAAAGGTTTTAAATGAGGAATTTGAATGTTGGAGATTTACTTGTATTGGTTGTGTAATCTATCTTATAGAAGATGGAATTTCTATCTTGATGACATTATTCATATCTGTTATATGTATAATTCAGATAAACTTGATAAGTTAGATAAAAAGGGAATTAGTTTAATCTCCCTTAATAAGATGCAACTTGTTAAGTTGCATAAGTTATCAATCTTATCTAAACAATTCTAATATAGTATTTAAATGTGTAATGAATATGTGATGGAACGTTAGAGTTTGTGAAAGATAAGAAGGGTTTGACAAACCCTATCACTTAATCAAATAGAGGAAGGTTCTTCCTCGCTAAATGATACATAACCCAAAGAAGGGTGACATGATCGTTAAACGTAGACTTCATTTCTTATAAAGTCTACCTTGGTTGAACCTATTTGGTGGCTACACCTTCTATGAATGATTATGATGTATGTAATGGAACTTATGCTATTGTTGTCCTATTTTGATTAACTATTGTTAAACTAAATAAATGAACATTAAAAGCAATCATGAGTTAGAGGAAGTTCTTTAATGCTTAATTGAACCAAGTATAGAACAAGGACTTGAGGAGTGTTGGATTAGGGTTTAGCATAGACGTTGTAATCTGTTTTATAATCCAAATTAACTTAACATTAATAACCTCCTTGGTGTATGTACATCATGATGAGGTAGTTTCTGTAGGATGTTGGCACATGCCAAATGTAGGGTTGTACCTTCAAGAAGACTTGGGTCTTCTCGAGGATACAACATTGCAGTTGACATGTGGCAACACCCTTCTGCATTGATCATCTAGATCTACACACAATAAGGACTTGAACTTAGTTTTTCTCTAGGTCAAGTTAGCAACATGTTTAGGATAGGGAGTAACTTTCAATAACTCAGGGTACTTTGGCACATCCGGTTGACTTAGGTCAACCGAGTATGCCCTTTTACCCTAAGTCATCGAAAGTGTCTTCCTATAATAGACTATGTTCCTAACTCGGGCTAGGGTTAAACCTTGAACAAGTGGACTGACGGTAGTCAGTAAAGACCATTCATGATAACAAAGGAGTGAGGTGAAGGACGTATTCCAAAATGATGAGTATGTCATCTAGGAATAGCGACATACACAATATGTTGTAAATATTTGGCCAAAGTATCGCAAGCTGCTGGTTGTGTTGTCCTATGTCACCTAGTTTAAAGCCACGTGATACTAGATGAATATTGGTAACAAATATTCAGGTATGTTCTTTAAACAAGATCACTCAGTACCTGGATTAGGGTGAAAACCAAGTATACGAAGTATACGATAAGTATTCAATACTTAAAGTGAAACATGAATAGATCGGTAGGTAACCGAGTCATGGAATGAATAGATCGGTGTATCACTGAGTCATTTACAACTGCATATGGTTATCTGTTATGAGATTGATTGGCATTGAATGTGTGTTCTAAATTAAGTTTTATTTAGAACAGAGAATATTATATATATATATATATATATATTCCCTTGTTTCTAAAGTCTTAAAATGGGAATGTTACATGAAGACATTGTAAGTTGTAAGGATCATGGAACTTGATATGTGTTGAGTGGAATTAGAGGTCTACAAGTTCATTCATCCACCCACTATTGTGATTCACATCCATTCCAAACAAAATCAATGCATGATATATAAAAACATGTCATGCACGTAGTATAAATAGTCCAAGAACTTGCATTTAAAATACAAAATGAGTGCATATCACTTGATCCTGTAACTATCATACAATTTTCACATCTTGCCAAATGTTGTACCTTTATCAACTAGAAGTATATATGAACCTTTAACCTTGCTTGAGATTCATGGCCCATGTTCTTGACACACCAATCAACAATGCTTTCTACACCTATACATTTTGCACCACCATTGACATTTAACTCTTCTCTTGCAAGTTCTCTTTTCACACATGATCCTGTACCATCATGCTCTCCTTTCCCATGTCCTACCTCAGTATAACTCTAGATATGTTGTACACATGTTTCTTTGTGTAACCTACTTAGCCAATAAATAATTTGTGCATTCATGAATTGTGATGTGCAGTTATCCGACTAAATGTAATGTTGATTCAAAAAAACTTTCCTCTCATTAATGTTCATATAAAATACCTTGGAAACAACCTTACACATATTCTGTAAAATTTTTCTGATCATCACTGATGTAGAAATGATACTCTCTTAATAATTTTTGATCTTTCTCAGTGCTTTCCAAAGAGTGCATGAATGTTATATGCATGAAAATAACAACTTGAACTGAGTTATAGTATTGAGACTGAAACTCCATTTGTAGTTGCAATGTGTAATTCTCTTTAAAGTCAACTACTTGTTGGGTTTCAGATTTGCACTTGGAATGAAACTATAGTCAGTAGAAAAGCAAGTCCCTTCTCTTTAATGGGAGAGGTTCCCTTATTGAAAGCAGGGGCAAAACCTATGTACAAATACACAATCTTTCATTCAATGGTGGTTTCCCAATACCTTGAAATGTGTTTTATGCCTAGAAATTTATCAATACATGAGGATAGAATACTTAAGGAGATGAGGGAGGTAGAAGAAGGCAATACTTTCAGGGAAAAGAGATGGAAAAGAAAACCATTATATGTATTGATAAAATGAGATATAGAGTAGAACCATTCACATTTATAACGGGCACAATCTGCAGACTCAAAGTTCTTGAGATTGTGTAAAATAGAACACAAAGTTTCTAAGCATGTAAGGATTAAATGATTCACATATCAGAGCAAGAAGGAAAGAGAAAATAGAGGAAAAAGGGGAAAACCCTTGTATTGATTTCTTCTAATTAGAAATTACAGTTCCAGAATATCAAAATTCCCAACCCTGTACAATGGCTTTGAAATCCCATGATATAGCTCGCAAGAGATGGTTACAACTTCCTCGAGCAAGCAAGAAACAGTTACAACTTATTCCAATCATTTGCGCCCTTTCAAATTCTTGATTTGCAAAGAAACGTTAATGGTGGAAAAATTGGGTTTTTAAATATATGACCATTTTATTATTTCTCTAGTTAAAACATGGGCCATTCAATTTACTTTTAAAACTTTAAATTTGGGCCACCCACATGGAAGGAATTGATTAGAGTGGGCCTGCAGATGCCTTTTGCATTTTTTTCCTTTGAAGCAATTCCAGGCTAACACATGGAGAGCTCCACCAGTTCCTTTATACTTAGCTGATTCGGGCCTATTTCCTACTTGACCTATGTTCACCCCTAGACACATGGATAACTGACACTCATTTGAGTTTCCATTTCGGAAACACCTCCTGAAATTGTGCCGAGATGACACATGTCTCCTTCCGCTGGTCTTGGACTTTTCAACAGCCAACTCTGTCTCTCCATTGACTTTGACCATGTGGCAATCTGGCACTCATTTAGAGACTGACCCTTTGATTTCACTTCTAAAATTGTTCCATTAAGGCACATGGAGACTTCTGCCAACCCACCCATACTTAGTCAATTTTAACGATCGACTCTTTCTCTTTTTTGAACCTGGGACATGTGGAGGACTGGTGTAAGTTTGAGAACTGCCCCCGGCTTTGACTCTTGAAGTTGCACCGATGAGGCACATGGAGCCATCGACTGAACCTTCCATACTTAGCTGATTTGAGCTTGTTCTACCTTCATTTTGAACCTGGGACATGCGGAAAGCCTGCGCTTATTTGAGGACTATCCCTTGGGCCCTGCCTCTAGAGTTGCGCCATTTGGATGCATGGAGGATTCCGATGTCTCTTGAAACATGTCCAAACATTATCTAATTAGAGATGCCCACATACTACCTGTGAATTATGGGGGAAAAATTAATAGGGAAGATATGCCTATCATTCCCGAATTCAAGAAGAAAATAAAAAGAAGGGAAGAAACTTCACCATTATGCCTGAATTTCAAATTGTTCTCCATGAATGGGAAAACTACAAACAATTCCAAGGTTGACACAATCCAATACTCCAAGGAACAAACTCAAGAATTTTGAAACTTGACTTCAAAAGAGGGGAATTTTGAGGGTGACAACAGTTGGCTCTTTCTAGGGATGACTTGGCTTGGAACAAAGACACAAGGCAAGATCAAGAACTGTAGATAACTTTGGGAAAGAGGACCAGTACCTTATCCATTGGGCAAAGGAGTCAAAATCAAAACCAATACAAGGAAACACACACAAGATGGGAAAAGAACCAAAACAAACCAAAAGGGAAGACCCAAAACAAAACACACCACACAATAAGAACATGAAAGGGACACAAGCCAAAAAACCAAAAACCAAACACAATGTACAAAAGGACTTCCTAGCCACCTTGACTTCAACTTTCAATTCCCACTTGGGAGAGGAGATCCATCCATGTAATCTAGATAAAAAGAGTTCTCTCCATCAAAATGTGTGATTCTAAAAGACCAATCCAAAGTAATCAAACTTACCATGATGGCTCATGTCTTTTATCCCAAAAGCACAAGTCTCCCACTTAAAACTTGAATCTTCAATGAGCTGATATTTTCACTTACAATCTTTCCTCATGCTTCTAAAGGAACAAAAATCCAAAGAGCTGAAACTTGAATCTTCAATTCCACAATGCTGACTGACTGGTAGTTGAGCTTCCACACCATACACCACTTGGAAAGGAGACATTCCAATCACTCTCTTGGGTGTAATTCTATCATCCCAAAGTGCATCATATAGCTTCTTATGCCAATTCCTCTGAGAATCATTTACAAGATTTCTAACTATGTTCACCAAGTTCTTGTTTGTTGATTTTTCCTGTGCATTCCCTTGGGGGTAGTAATCTAAAGAATGAATAAGGGAGATCACATACCCATAGCAGAAGTCCATCATCTCAGTAGAAGAAAAGTTGGAAGCATTTTCAGTCACAATTTTTTTGGGGTCCCAAACCTGATCAATATGTTCTCCTTAATGAAGTTGCAAACTACCTCGGAAGTAGTGCTCTTAACTGGGATGGCTTCCACCCACTTGGTGAAGTAATCTATGGCAGTCAACACATGGGTATGCCTAGCACTAGAAGGTGGGTTAAGAATTCCAATGAAATCCAATCCCCACTATTGAAAGGGCTCATCAATCACTACTGGATTTAGTGGTAAAGCAACCAAATTAGGTCTTCCAACAAACGTTTGGCATGCTTCACATTTACCAACCCATTTTGATGCATCTTTGAACCAAGTGGGCCAATAATAACCAGCACGAAGTATTTATGAGTTGTTACAGTAGAGGAGAAATGACCTCCACAAGCCTAGTCATGAAAAGCATAGAACAAATTATTTTGTTGCTCCTTGTCTACACACTTCAAAAACCTTCCATCTATGCCTCGTTTGAACAAAGCATTCTCCCATAGCACATATTGTGCAAACCTCATTTTGATGTCTCTCTTCTCTTTGGCACTCAAGTGAGATGGAAACTCTCCATAGGTTAGAAAGTGAGCAATGTCAGCATACCATACATCTGTTGAGATGAGGAATAAAACAACATGAAATTAACTCCATCTTTGGACAACTCCTTGGCAGCTCCCTCAGCAATGAGTTCACACAGGCCCTTACCCTGAACTAGCTTTGTTGTCCTGATGTCAAGATCATACTCTTAAACCTTTTCTATCCAATTACCGTTCCAAATTCTGGCTGAGTAAGAATGGATTTGATTGTTGTATCAGGGACCAACACCACAGAATGAGAATTAAGGATGTAAAACCTAAATTTCTTGACAACTTTGACAAATGTGAAAACATGTTTCTCCATCATGGTGTACTTCACCTCATGAGTTTTCAAGACGTAATTCATGAATGCAATTGGGAACTCATGATCTTCAGCATTCTTCTGAGTTAACACAATACTAGGGTATTTTTAGTGGCATAACAATAGATAATGAAATCTTTGTTAAAGTCAGGGCACAGCCAAGATTGGAGTCTTTGCAATAGCCTGTTTAATGTTCTCAAATGATTTCCCTTCCCAAAATTTTCTTCCCTTGCATCATGTGAGCAACACTCATAGTAAGTTCTGTAAAATCGGGGATGAATCTCCTTAGGAAATTGATCTTACTAAAGAAAGAATGGATACCTTTCTTACTTTATGGAAGAGGAATTTGCTGGATGGCCTGAACTCTCTCCAGATCAATCTTGATCCCTTATTTTGAAACAATGTGTCCCAAAAAATTTCCTTCTATGAAACAAAACATAGAATTCTTAGGGTTTAAAGAAATTCCATGCTCTCTACACTTCTGTAATATTGTTTCAAGGTGTTGGAAGTGATCTTTTCTTGCTTTAGAAAACACTATCAAGTCATCCAAATACACAACAATGCATTTCCCTTTCAAACTACCAAAAGCCAAGTCCATGGCCCTCTGGAAAGTAGCACCAACATTGATGAGACCAAATGGCATCCTCTTGTATGCAAAGGTGCCCCAAGGAGTAGTAAAGGTAGTCTTATGTTGATCTGAAGTATTCACCTCTACTTGATTATACCCTGAGAATCCATCTAACATAGATAGCATCTCTGATCCTGTGACAGCTTGCAATACTTGGTCCATCATGGGGAGAGGGTAGTTGTCCTTCAAAGAACCCTGATTTAGATTTCTGAAGTCCACACAGATCTGGATCTCACCATTCTTCTTCCTGACAGGCACTATATTAGCAATCCACATTGAATGGTGGATGGGGAAGATGATCCTAGCCTTCAGAAGATTTTGTATTTCTTGGAAAATTGTATCAGCTATCTTTGGATTATATTGCCTTTGTTTCTGTTTGAAGGGTTTGATCCCAGGCTTAAGAGGAATGAAATGTTGCATTTCTTTAGGCTGAAAAGCCTTAAGATCATCATAAGAGTAAGCCAGAACATCAACATACCTCTTCAACAGATTCACCACCTTCTTTTTCTCTTCCTGAGTGCAACATTTTCCAATGTTGACCATTTTGGGATCATCAAGACTCCCAATATTCACTTTCTCAGTCTCAGTAGATTGCCAGGCTCCTTGGGAAACTTTAGACTTCATATATCTATCATGTTTATCAAAAAGATCCTCCAAACTCACCAGCCCTTTAGGAATTTTGTTTCCTTTCAGTTTGATGCATCCATCTTGATCCATCTCTTATTTGACACCCTCTTCATTTGATGACACACACTCTCTAGGAAGATTGTCACTTCCTTCAAAGTACAGCTGATCAAAGTTGTCTCTGAGCTCCAAGAAAGAAAGCAAATGTTGGTCATCATTGAAAACTTGCCAATTATTTGCATTGTCAGGCACATTGGGTCTATGGATCAACTCAATGGTGAATTTCTCCTGAGGGAAATCAGGGTGAGGAATCAACAAGGACCCCAAAATAGCTAGAGATTCAGCCCTAGTGTTCCTTTCCCTTGGCACAACTTCAATGGAAAAAACATCAAGGAATTCAATGGAATCCTAGACCAGATTCCTATAGTGCTTCAACCTTCTCGTTCTTTACCTGATAAAGGTCTCTAACTTGTTTTACAATTAGCTCTGCATCTCCACAAGCAAGAAGGTTCTTCACTCCCATTTCCTTCACCATGCTCAACCCAAGAATAAGGGCCTCATACTCAGCAGTATTGTTGGTATTTTCAAACTGAAATTTGAAGGAGAAAGGATGAACCTTACCCCCAAGAGAAATGAGCACTACACCAGCTCCAGAACCAGCTGAAGAGCAGCTTCCATCAAACTCCAAAGTCCACACACCATTAGGATCAAGCAACACTCCTTTTGCAGACTTGTCTCCTCTTGTGACATGATCATGTAGTTCCCATGCCAAATTTCTTCATACAGTATTTGTGCTTTAGGATCATCTATCTTTTGCACAATATACTCTGCTTGTTTCTCAGGAAGCAACTTCTTCATCTTCCCATTGACAGGGATCAAGGCATGTGACCAATCCATTTGGATCTCACCTCCAACATCTTTGCAAAAGTTCCTACTTAGCAACATGCCATAGGAAGGAGGGATATCAACAACCAAGATGGTAGCCAAGACCTTCTTCTCTGGTAAAGTAGCAAAAGCTACTTGTGCATCCTTGATTCTCCCAACCAAAGGCACTTCTCTACTTTCCATGGAATAGCAAGAGCCATAAGTGTGGGTTAGGGTTAGACCCAAAGCATGAGCCACTTTTACAGGCATTACATTATCAGATGCACCAGAATCAATGACACAATTGCTAAGCTTGTGGCTAGCTATGAGGAGAGTCACATAGAAGGGTTTGATCTTCTCATTGGGTGAAGTGACTAGCCACAAGGCTGGGTTGAGGTAGAGAAGGAGTGGGAAAAAGGCCTTTATAAGAATGGGCTGGGGTTTTAGATTTAGAATTTACAAAGTTAACCATTTTGGCAAAGGCTTTAGGATGGGTTTGATAGAACTCTGCCTCAGAAATCTGAATCTTGGTCTTTTTAAGATGGTCTATAATGTCAAAAGATCCAGATGTGGATGGGGAATCACTACTAGGAGTAGGAGGAGATTTTGATCTATCAGCTTTATCATTTGTTGGACAAGAATTCTCAGAAGCAGAAGTAGAGGAAGAAGGACTAGCAGAGCTTACCTTTTGGGTGGAAGTAGTAGGAATAGGAGCTCCTCTTCTTGCAATCACCGGGATGGTGATGGGGTACTCCTTGGATATTTTTGCAGGTTGCACCACTTTTTCCTTTTTGTTGGTCTACTCTTGGGTCATAACAACATATGACTCACTGTTCATCTCAGCCACTACATCATCATAGTCATCTTCATCATCCACACCTTCAGTGGTGAGGAAATGAACTCAAGAACCACCAGGCTCCTCCAGTTCTTCATCAGCTTCCTCTTCTTGTTCATCATAGAGCCCATTTTCTTCCTCATCATCAGGCTCAAGAACCTCACAAGTAGCATTGACAGGCACCTTGAGGGGTGGACCTTCAATGGCCAACCTGGTTTGAGAAGAGGGAAAGTGGTTCCTAGGCTGAAAGTTCTTCCTTGGAACATCTTGATATGGAGCATGCTGAGCCAATTGTTTCTTGATGGAAATGAGGTCATTAGCCAGCTTTTGCACCAACTGATCTGCATTACCTCCAGGAGAAGAGGAAGAAGAAGATGCTTTGGATTTGAAAAACTCCCTTTTCAGCTTGCCAGACATGATCAAGTCATCTTCCACACTGACAACCAATCTTTGATCAACATCCAAAGTTGCAAGATTTACTCTCCTCAGGGCATAGCTTACTTCCAGAAATTGAGCATTCAAGAAGAAACACTTCTGAATCTGATCAACAGGCCTAGTATCTAGTGGAATCTTGTTAACCAACTTGTTGAACTTGGCCACAAATTCTCTCATAGGCTCATGTGGCTCCTTCTTGATTTGAGAAATATGAGCTAGCAAAGCATGCACATCTTCAGCAGGTTTGAAACGCTGCTCAAATTCAGTCCTCATAGTAGTCCAATCGATGATGGTCCCAACAGGAAGATGGTAAAACCAATCTGCAACATTGTCTTGCAAGGTTTCCACAAACAACCTAACAGAGACATCCTCATGTTCAACTCCAAGGACCCCACATGCAACAATGAAGGCTGCAATGTGTTCATCAGGGTGTACTTTTCCATCACCTCTAAATTTGGGAAAATTCTTCCTGTTACCCCTAGGTAACTCATGCAATGGTTGAGGAAGAGCCAGAGGCCCAACTCTTTGTCCCCAAGGCCGAGGTGCTGCCATCCTTGGAAATATTGCTTGAAGTGGAACTGAGACACCAACAAGAATTAGGGCACGAAGATTAGGGCTAAGTTGTGCTTGAGGAATGCTACTACCAGAAGCTTTGTCTTCAACAGGAGGTGTGCTTGTGGAATGAGCTCTTCTATTTCTTCTTGTTGGAGGAAGTTGAAAACCTTGTTGATCCAAGAGTTGAAATTGGGGATCTTCAATTCCAAGAGCCCTTCTACCACGAGTATATCTTAGAGTCACCAGATCAAAGAAATGATCAAATTAGTTGTTCTTTTTAGAAAGGAAATTTGTTGAACAAATTCCCTAGCAGAGTCACCAAAAACTGTTGGGTTTCAGATTTGCACTTGGAATGAAACCACAGTCAGGGGACAAGCAAGTCCCTCCTCTTTAATGGGAGAGGTTCCCTTATTGAAAGCAGGGGAAAAACCTATGTACAAATACACAATATTTCATTCAATGGTGGTTTCCCGATATCTTGAAATGTGTTTTATGCCTGGAAAGTTATCAATACATGAGGATAGAAGACTTGAAGAGAGGAGGGAGGCAGAAGAAGACAATACTTTCAGGGAAAAGAGATGGCAGAGAAAACCCTTATATGTATTGAGAAAATGAGATATAGAGTAGAACCATTCACGTTTATAATGGGCACAATCCATAGACTCAAAGTTCTTGAGATTGTATAAACTAGAACACAAAGTTTCTAAGCATGCAAGGATTAAATGATTCACAGATCAGAGCAAGAAGGAAAGAGAAAATAGAGGAAAAAGGGGAAAACCTTTGTATTGATTTCTTCCAATTAGAAATTACAGTTCCAGAATATCAAAATTCCAACCCATACAATGGCTTTGAAAGCCCATGATATAGCTCGCAAGAGACGGTTACAACTTCCTCGAGCAAGCAAGAAATAGTTACAACTTATTCCAATCATTCACACCCTTTTGAATTCTTGATTTGCAAAGAAACGTTAATGGTGGAAAAACCAGGTTTTTAAATATACGGCCATTACATTATTTCACCAGTTAAAACATGGGCCATTCGATTTGCTTTTACAACTTTAAATTTGGGCCACCCACGTGGAAGGAATTGATTGGAGCGGGCCTGCGGATGCCTTTTACATTTTTTTCCTTTGAAGTTGTGCCAGGCTGACACGTGGAGAGCTCTGCCGGTTCCTTTATACTTAGCTGATTCGGGCCTATTTCCTTCTTGACCTATGTTGACCCCTAGACACGTGGAGAGCTGGTGCTCATTTGAGTTTCTGTTTTGGAAACACCTCCTAAAATTATGCCGAGCTGACGCGTGGTCTCCTTGCTCGGTCTTGGACTTTTCAACGGCCAACTCTGTCTCTCCATTGACTTTGACCATGTGGCGAGATGGCACTCATTTGGAGATTGACCCTTTGATTTCACTTCCAAAATTACGTCGTTAAGGCACGTGGAGACTTCCACCAACCCGCCCATACTTAGTCAATTTTAACGATCAACTCTTTCTCTTTTTGGACCTGGGACACGTGGAGGACTGGCGCAAGTTTGAGAACTACCCCTGGCTTTGACTCTTGAAGTTGCGCCGATGAGGCACGTGGTGTCGTCCGCTGAACCTTCCATACTTAGCCGATTTGAGCTTGTTCTACCTTCATTTTGAACCTGGGACACGTGGAAAGCCTGTGCTTATTTGAGGACTGTCCCTTGGGCCCTATCCCTGGAGTTGCACCATTTGGACGCATGGAGGCTTTGGCTGTCACTTGAAACATGGCCAAACCACATCCAATCATAGATGTCCACGTACTACCCATGGATGCTGGGGAAAAATTTAACGGGGAAGATACACCTGTCATTCCCGACTGTGGGAAGAAAATAAAAAGAAGGGAAGAAACTTCACCATTACGCCAACTTTTAAATTGTTCTCCATGAATGGGAAAACTGCAAACAATTCAGGCTCGATGTGATCCAATACTCCAAGGTACAGACTCAAAATTTTTGAAACTTGACTTCAAAAGAGGGGAATTTTGGAGTTTTGAAACTCAAAATTAAGAAAGATATGTCCAAAATAGCTTTCTCAGGCTCTGTGGAAACCCTAACCTAGGGTTTATAGGAAAAATGCTACAATTTTAGATTGAGCACATGAAATAATTTATAATTTTTAACTATACAATCTTGGCATGCATAGTAAGGATATTTAAAACATTTGAGGTTGTTTGACATTGTATGAACACTTATTTTCTTGACATTCCTAGATTGTGTTTGAGGTGACCTAATATGAGAAGGTAAATTGAAAATCTGGCTAATTTCTCTTAAGGAAGATAATGCATGTTTGATATGGTAGAATAAAGATATTAATGGGTATTTGAATTGACATTTCGAGCATTTAAAAGTTGAGACTAATGAAATATATGATTGATTATCCCTTAAAGAAGGGATACTAGCTATGCAAAATAGTATGAGTGAAATAAGGTGTTAAGATGAAACTCATTGGATTCTCAGGGTTAGGAAAGAGACAAATATCATAAGAAGAGTTTATTAAACATTACATGGGTCTTGGATATTCCCTATAAACATTGTCATTGGTTTGTACTTGATATATTTGTCTTGAAGGACTTGTACAGTCCTAGGAGAGAGAAAGTAAAGAGTTTAATGATATTATTATTTTTTAAAGGTGTAAATGAATCTAAGAAACCTATTTGTGTAATATTTAAACACACTTACAAATAAAAGTTCCCTTTATCAAAAGCATTTAGGAAAGAATTCAGAGATAGAAAAGATTTAAAGAAGTCTTTGAAGTTCAACTAGACATTAAATGACCACATAAAGGTTAGAGAATGAACTCAATAGCTAGAAGGTAGAGTTCTTAGAAATTTTAAATTGCAAAGGAATTTATGAGATGCCTTAACTAAATGCAAAGTGAATAATGTGGGAAAGATATTTTGAACTCATTATGTAGGAGTGAAAAATAAGAAGAAGTCAAGTTTGCTTAAAAAGGCCATAAAAAAATTAGAATTTGAGAAAATAGAATAGAGTTAGGGGGATCTAAGAGTAAAAATTGGTAGTAAAGAAACCTAGGAAAAAAGAAGGATTCTTGAGAAACAAATTCAGCAAGTGTTATACGGAGAAGGGTAATAATAAGAAAACAAATGTACTATAGTGAGAGGACTGTAGTACTCAGAGTGATCACATCAACATATTATTTGGGATATTTTATTAATCTAATCAATGAATGAAGTTTTTATGGTTGAAATGAAGAGGCTTTTAGGAATATGTGGGTGTAATTTATGATCAAGGTTACAAAACATAAAAAATAGAGTCTAGTTAATAGTCTAAGGAAAAATAAGAAAGTGTCATAACAAGACCTAAGGAAAAGAGTTGGTTTATACATAAATAGATATTTCTTAGCTTATTTGGAGTGTATGATAGATGGTTTAACATGATATCTCACTTGAGGGAGGGTAAAGGCTTATGAGATTCATTATTTTCTTAAATATGAAGGTATGTAAGGTTCATAATAACTTGAGCAAGGTTCACAATCATTGAAGTTTGGGTGAATGAACAAAGTAATTTTTTATTTCTAATGCTAGTGTTGGTAAATAATAATGTCAATTTTCATGAGATCTGCATCATGTGGTATCAAAGCGAGGTTTATTGAGAAATACATATTGTTTATTGATACCAAGAAGTTGTGTGAGAATTGAAAGAAGTGTGCCAGGTTGTAGGTGAAGAGCTAAGCAGAGCTAGAGAGAGATAGAGAAGAGAGAAAACAAGAGAGAAATGGATGAGGAAGAGATAGTGAAAAAGTTGGTGTTGTTGTTAAGCCAATGAAAGAGACAAGATGAGAGAGAAATAAATAAAAGAGAGGAAAAGAGGAAAGAGAAATCAAGAATACAAGAAGAATGGATGGAAAAAGAGTACAAAGAAGTGGGATTTGTGATGAAAAGGAAGGTAAATTATCCTATAGAGTTTCTTGTGAGAAGAAAAGAGAGGGTGCAACTGAAAATATGATCACAAGGGATTGGGGGTGAATAAGCCCTGTATTTTTTTTGTTTTTAATTCAAACAATGAACATACAATATACAATCTATAATCATGTAAATCTCATCAAGAGATGCATACATATCAAGAACACAAGAAATATTCTTTATCGGAGCAAAAATCAGATTACATCTCATCAAATCAGATTATAGTCAACAAAGATATCACCAATTTTGCTTCATTCACATCCTCCTCATGAAACTCCAACCAGATACAAACCTAGAAGAAAGTTCAAGGGGTTTTGGGATATTCCCAATGGGTTTTGATTTATAGAAATTTTTTATTCAAATGAAGAGAAAGGGGTTTTCAAAAATATTAAATAGTGTTCAAAAAATGGTGGGGGGCAAGACTAACTTCCTATTATATTTTTTAATAAGAACATGAGCACCTGTTGGTATTTTAGTTCTTTAACCTACTTAAACTTAACCATTTTCAAAAAAATAGTAGCTTAGAAATTAGAGTCGAAATGTTATGATTCATCCTCCAATTTTGAGTGTAACTATTTCAAATAACTTGTACAAGTTGAAGATTTATATTTTTTCCGAAAAACGTGTCCACTTAAGACCCCATTTTGCCCCCCCCACCCCACCCGGAAATTTTTTGCACTTAGCATACGAGAGAAAAAAATGCAAAGCACAGCTTAGACCCTAATGCAGGATCTACCATAGTACTTTAAGTTGCAGTTTGGTTTGAACCTCCATGGAGACACCATATGATGTTAAAGGATTGGATAGGGGAGTTAGGGATATATTTGTAATCTGTATGACCAAAATTTATTTATTTTGACTTGTGACCTCCGATGAGGTAACACATGTTCTAAGGCAAGTATTGAAGCTTTGATTGCACCTTGTATCTTTGTAGGAATGCACAAATACGAACTGCCTCCCTATATTTTTTACCCAAGCATCTTAATGACCTCCACATGTCCTATATATAATTAGGCCTCTAAATTAATTTTATAGTCCCAGTGAAAAGTTACAAACTACAATCCTTCATGTTGGTTCTACATCCCCGCGGAGACACCATGTGGTGTCAGACGGTGGAGTTTCAGAGTCACTTTGCATTTTTTCAAACTCTACAAAATGACCAAGTGTTAGATAAGTCCCCAAGTTAGATAAGGACTAGTGACAAGGCTCGGGGGCTATAATGCCCCCACTTTTCCCTGGGAAGTTTTCAATAATGGATATTTATTAAAAAAAATAAAATTAAGATAATTTAAATTTAAATAAATAAAGATACAAAATTACATAAATAAATAAACAAAATCTCAAAATGAATGTGGGAGGTTTGACATCGTTGGCAATTGTGAGTGGTTCATATTAAAATTTAATCTTTGTAATAATAAGAATAATAATAATAATAATTAATACATAGGAAATATAAATATTAGTAAAATAAATGAAAGAATTGAATGTGTGTGTGTGTGTGTATAATAAAAAAAATAAAGTAAAATTTGAATGTTTGGGCAGGGAGTGGTTAGAGAGAAAGAATGGAGGATGCATGGAGAGGAGTGGCATGTGCAGACTGCTAGCAGGGTTTGACTAAAATGTTGTTGAAATGTCCTGGAAACATTTAACCAAATGTGTGTGCCTGTGTGAAGGTATGGGCCTTCCTGTCAAGGAACATGGGAATCCTAAAATACTTTTAGGCCTTTCTTTTTCCTTACATAGTAATACAAGCACTCTATTCAAGATCCAGAGGCATTAACCTTGATGAAACCCGAGTTAACGTTGCAAATTTAGCACTAATCAAATGGTTGCAGTGTATGCAGAGTTCTGCACTCTTATAATTAAATAATTAGAATGTAGGGAAATTTTATAAATGGAGCTCTTTTCAATAGCCGTCCTAAGAGTTTTTCCATTGTGGGTTAGATCAGCCCTACACATGGAAATAATGTGTAACCTGAATATATCCTCATGTTTTTCCATATACTATTGATTGATCTGGGTTTGTATTTGTTTTGGAAGGGGATTCATTTTTATTTGAGAGGAAAGGATACTTTTTCATGCCGCTATTTTTTTTGTTGTATACAGAAGAAGAAGATTGAGGATTAGGAGGAACTCTTTCAAGTGTAATGTCTAGATGTTTTTATTTTGCTTATTATGTGCACTTGTGTTGTGTGCATTATAACCTTCGCAACACCATTCTTGGGTAGACATCAGCTACCACTTTGTTGTCTTGCTCCTTATCTTTTATTTCAAGTTGTTGTTCCATGGAATAAGACATTGGAAGTGCTCTTTCTGACCATCTCACTTATGTCTCTACAAGATTTGTCTATTTTACTCTTTCCCCTACATGAGACCATTTGTTTGTCCATTCTCAGCCAAACTCCCTACCTTTTCCATCGTGTCCTCAGCTTGTACAAATGAAATCTTCGATGTGGGTATGTATGTCTAATAGAAAGAAGAATTGGACTTTGTTAGATGTGATAGTTGCAAACAGCCACATCTGTCCTTTTGAAATAATGTTTAGCAGATATATTAATTACTGGAGATTTATTGTAACAACAAGCTTTTGGATATATGCAAGTAATTATGTATCCTTTTAAAATGGTGTATGTTAGCTATCTACTTAGCAATGGATCCCAACTCTTTTAGGACCCTTCTATACTAATGAAGCTTTCTGTTGTGTTCAATATCATCAAAACTACATGAAACATGGGTGTCTGAATACTAGTTATCTACACTGGAGAATGAACTGGTCTTTTTTCTAAAATTGTAGTTGCAAATGTTGGGTAGTTGTGTATGTAAAACTTGGGGACCTACGAACTATTTTCTAAATGCCTAAGGAAGTGTGGTCTTAGGATTATGCACAGAAATGTAAGCTTCATTTTCATTTTTTTTAACAGGCCTAAATCAAGCTCTTTGGCTTCCCAGCTATTTTGGGAAACTCCTGACATTATTAGCAAAGGTTTGTTTAAAAATGTGGTGGTAGCATGTAATTCTTGTTGTTTCAGCATTTAAGGCAACACTGATTATCATAAAGAAACTATAAACCTCTTCCATCAATGTGTTAAATAATCTTGTAGGGGAAGTTGTATGGGTGTGTCGCTTAGTGCTTGAAATGTGCCTAAGGAACATAGATCTACCATTTTATGGAAACTTACCAGCATCAATATTGGAGGTGAACTTGGTTGGGAACTAGGGAAACAAACTCATACAATGTTTTTTATCTGGGTAACAAGTGCTTTTGGGTGGACTCACGATTTTGGCATGTATGCATGAAAATATTAGCTATGACAATAACATGAAACTAACACCTACTAATTCCACAATATAACTAAATCTATCATAAACATCAAGATGAGAGCTTAATGAGACAAACTTATACAATAATTCATGAATCAAACTAACATTACTATGTTATATCTACTTCTCAGATTTCTTGATAAAAATGAATCTAGTTAGATCCTACGTAATCATATTTGTGTTTTTTGCTCCAAGTGGTGAAGAGATGTCTCTAAAATTGCTACAAGACCATGTTTAGATATTCTCCTCCTAACCAAGCTTGAAGGAATGGATGCAAGATGGAGAAGCCATTTTCTAACAAGGGAGAATGGCCCAAGCGCAAATGTTCTATATATTTAGCTACTGCAAATGAGGTGTGGTGTCAGGTGCAAGGGAGACATTTTCCTTGTATTTATAGGTTTCCATTTGGGAAGGTTTAAAATCCTAGTGCATGTGGGACAAAAGGCAAGCCCAAGAATATAATTTTACAAGTCAATGCACTCTTTGATTAGATTAGGAGATAATTAATCTTTTTTAGGATTAATTAAGGATCCTAAGTAGGCTTAAGAAGATTTATGAGAGTAGAAGTGGTTTTGATAGATTTCAGTTGTTTTGGAAGTGGGATTTAGCCAATAATAATGGTTGTTGGATAAATGCAAGATTAGAGGCTTAATTGACATATTATTAGCTGATTAAGAGGATTATCACTAATCAAAATGTCATCCATTGACATACTAAGTGAATTAGAAGCATAGATAGATAACAAAGTGTCATTATTTAAACAATGCAAGAGGAAGTGAAGATAGTGCAATTTAAGTACTAAAACTACATAAGTGGATTTTAGGTGTCTACATTTTCCCCTCTTTGGTGTGGCGTAAGTAATGCTACTTCAAAGATAGTAGACAAGTATAGCCAAGTAAATTTTGAAGTGGTAGAAGAAAAATTAGTGGAATGAAGGATGCCCCCTTGAGTGTCAATGGGGTGATGAAAGATGTCGATTGACGATCGAAAAAAATGAAGAGGAAAGGAAAAAAACAGGGGAAAATCCCACGTCAATGGGAGACAGATGGTGATATACCAATTATCAATATAGAGTAGAGATGTGGGCATCGATCCCCGTATAATACCAGTATAAAATATTTTGTTGAAAAAGTTCATGTGGGTATCATTGTGAAGCATAAGATATACTTTTCTCAACATATTTGTAGAAATGTTTTTTAGTAGGTGATTCCTATTGCCCCAAATGATCTGTGACAAAAGACGATAGATCTCTGATAATATCTGCAAAACTAAAATAGATGTGATTAGATAAAAATATGTGGGGGTTTCCTAGATAATCCCAGTTCCAAGAAGCTACGAACTCCCTTGGAGGATGTCAACCCCCGTGTGATAAAAAATAATGATAAATACAAGACAAACAAATAACATGCAAGTTGATGAACAAAGAAACCTGCAGATGTTGGTATGTAGATGGTGCTACCGAATTGATCTAAACACAACATGTAACATGAACTACTCTAAGTGAACCACTAAATCATGAACAAGTATTATGGAGATCCCATAGTCATTATAAGTAGATTATGAGGGTACTATGATAAAAAAAGAGGCTAAACATTCAAAACAACATTTTCTCAAAATTTTCAACTTATTCTTCTCCTCCCGTTTTCAAAGAACGGGGAAGACTCATATTTATAGCTTGGAGGGGAGGTTAGATTGGGGTTAATGGGTAACCAGAGTTTAATAAATTAACCTTGGTTAAGAGACATGATGTGATCATGCGGGGCACATGATTTTAATTATGAGGTTAAAGAGATAAGGATGTGATAAGGAGTGGGGAGCACGATTGACATGGTTAGGTGTAATAATGCATCCCATTTTTGAATTTAGGAGTGGGGTGCCGGATGGGTATATTATTTCCCATGAATTCAATACATTTAGGATATGCAAGATAATGCTAAATTCTAATTATCAAATGGGGCCACATGGAGCCCATTTGATAATTAATTAATTAAGGTTGAGAAAATAGATGGAATTTACTCAAATTTAAGAAAAAGAAAAGTGAGAGGGAAATTTGAATGAAGGAGAATGAATGCAGGGTGAAGGAGAGGAGTTACACCAAAAAATTGTGTCTACATTTTCCCCTTTCTGTGGAGTGGTTTGTGATAGCAAGCCACGAGACAAAAATAAAAAGGGTTGGATGAAATCATGTGTTTGTAAAACGTATGGATAAAAAAAATGACTAAAGGAAAAATGCCCTAGGTGAAAAAGGATCGCAATAACAATAAAAAATATGGCGGTGACTCTAATATCACATTGGTAGAGGAAAATTGCGGGTCTCAATAGAGGCAGGCGATAACATTCTATGAACCAATGAGTTGGGGAAGACCACTGCAGTATGGATGTAAACCGCAATAAGCAATGGTTCATAGGTGTTGGTTTTCAAATTAGGACTTTAATGGAAACAACAGTTAGGGGACAGAAATTCCCTCCTCTTTAATGGGAGATGTGCCCTTATTGAAAGAAAGTAGCAAAACTATTTACAAATGTACAACTTCCTACTTTAATGAGGAACTCTGATATAATGAAAGTGTTTTAATGCAAAGGTAGATCATTAATATAAAAGAACAGAAGAACTAAGGGAGGGAAAAGGTAGTCCATAACAGCATTCTCGGGAAATATATATAGCAAAATAGTTCCTTAAAAATGTTGAGTAAGGATGATATATAGAACATAATCATTCATATTAAACCACCAGATATTATTTCATAAACACAAAGTTCTAGAAATGACATCCATAAGAATACAAAGCTTCTTAATGCAATAGATTAATGATTCACAAACTTTATACAAGCAAGAGAGAATAAATAGATGTAGATGGAAACAGGAAGGGAAATCTTCTGTATTGATAGCTTTTAGTTCTTTTACACTTTCAAAAATTATAAGAGTTCCAACCCCTTGGAATGGCATGGAGAGCCCAATATATAGTTTACAAAGTGGTTACATTTAGTAACCGTTTCTTTTAACCAAAATATTAATTAAGGAAATACATAATATAAAGTTCTTAATTAAATTACAAGGAGGTTTCAGAACTAAAAATAGAAGAAGAAAGTCAAGAGCCAGAAGTAGAGACATCCGGTTGTGGCTGAGGAGGGACCATTGTTTTGAGGATCCGATGCCTGAATCTCTTTAATGCGTCCACTATCTCCATGCCCCTTGGAATTGTTGTGTTGGAAGTAGCATGAGTCCACGTGCCTAGGCATTTCTCCATATCTTTTTCAAAATGCAGTATGCTCCAGATATTCCTTATTAGCCTCGGCTATAGCTGAATGGAGAGAACAAATTTCATTCATTTTCTCTTTAGTGATTAAATCTTCCTTGAACAAAGCATCCTTGACAAAGGCTTTAAACTGAGCCTTGATTTCTTAGAGAGAGAAGAGTACACCCATGGTTTCATCCTAAAATCAGCAGTGGATATCCTTAAAGGTGAATAAAACACAACTTTTAAAAGACTCCCCTTTTTGCCATACACTCCTCAATTCCCCCAGTGCTTCTTCTAGAACCTTTATTTTCCACTCAATGCTAAAGATCCATGTCCCCGATAAGTTATTCTTGACATCATCAAACACATTGTTGGCCAACATGATCCTATCATCGGTTTGACCCATCATATGGAGATCTATGCAATACATCCATTCCACACTTTCAATTCCTTGTCCATAGTCATTGATTAAGGAAGTGAATTTCTGTTGTAGGTTGATCACCTTCTCATGAGTTTTGAAGGCTTTCTCAATGAATTTTAAACCTGACTACAGTCATATCATCCACCATGGCCTCAACATCCTTCTCATAAGTATAATACTTGTGGATGTATTTGTTGGTTTGGACCTTGTCTTGGTTGAGAACTATGGGAGGTGGGAGGGCAACCAATGGGGCTGGATCCAAAACTTTATCCTTTGCCAACAATGATCTGATAAAGTTGGAAAGAACTTGGTTCTCTTCTTCCAACTGCTCCATGGTTTGCTTGCCTTTCTCCACCTGTTCAATAACCTTCGTTCACAGTTTCCTCGAAGGTTATGAACTTCACTCTCAAGTGTAGATTCTCCCATTGGAATCCTGGAAAGCTCTAAGTCAGAGATCAAAATATCTTTCTCCTCTTTATCCACTTTGGGTTTTGCAACCTCCAGGAATTGCTAGTATTAGGCATCAGATTACCAACCTTGAAGTGAGTCTTCACTTTCTTTGCCAAAGGAGGAGGGTTAGTACCAAGCAGAGTTGTTATAGCATAAAAGTCAGGCACTATTAATCAGGAGGAATATTTCCTTTTCTTGCTGTCAACTAGGGGTTGCACCTAAGCAAAGGAAGAAGAAGAAACAGATGAATCAAGGGACCCGAGTGTAAGTGAACTCATGGCACTCAGAGTATGAACCATTATTGTCTCCAGTGGGGAAATGAATGCAACTGCAAGAATTTCCTTTAGAGAGGAGTGTGTTAAACCTGGAGGTTCATTCCTTTGCCCTTCCTTCTCCACTTTAGCAGTGATTTCAAGGGTTTCTTCTGGGTAACATTCATCTCATTTTAAGAATTCTAGAAACTTAGGGAATTTTTTTTTAATATAATGTTCACCGTTCTAAATAGGAAGCATTATTTAGAACAAACATTGCAATGCCAATCAAGAGTCTCAAATAGATAACCATGATACAGTTCTATAATGACTTATTTGATCCACCAATCTGATTCATTCCTTAGTGGAACTTGGTAAGGAGTAGACAATTTATTTATGTTATCTTATCGTATTGAAGGAGGAGTATCGACTCACTTACATCAGTCCTTGGTCTATCCTACTTCCTACACTGGGTACTGGAAGTGATCTGTTTAAAGAACATATCTGACCTATATGTTACCAATATTCATTTGATCATCATGTTGTTTTAAACTTGGTGACATAAGACAATGTAACCAGCAGTTTTGACGATGACTTTGGCCAAAGATTTAATTCAATTCATACTGTGTCCTGTCACTATTCCTATATGACAATACTCATCATATAGGAATACGTCCTTCACCTCACTCATCTATGTAGTCAAATGATTGGTCAAATATTGACTACCATCAGTCCACTTAAGTCCATTCAGGTTTAACCCTAGCCCTAGAGGTAGAGGGTCTATAACTCTATTATAGAGAAGACACTCACAATGGCTTAGGGTAAATGGACATACCCAGTTGACCTAAGTCAATCGGATGTGCCAACGTACCCTGAGCCATTGGAAGCTAATTCCTATCCTAAATATGCTCCAATCCTGACCTAGAGAGAAACTAAGTTCAAGTCCGAGTTCCTATTTGTGTAGATCTAGATGATCACTGCGGAAGGGTGATGCCACATGTCAACTACAATGTTGTATTCTCGAGAAGACCCAAGTCTTCTCGAAAGTATAGCCCTGCAGTTGGAACACACTCGACAATTGTTATATTCCTCTTTTGCATTTCAAGTGTTGACATGTGATCTTCTTCTAAAGATGTGTTCTTTTGGTTGTTGGAGATCATGCTTGATATGGATAAATATTTTATGTTCTTATGATCATTAGACTGGAATGGAATGGCTTCCTTGAATCCATTTTTCACTTCTTGTAGGTGAGTTGCAATCTGGTTTAAAATTTGCAAACTTATCTCTTATCTGACTCATCCTTACATCAATTTCCGTGATCCAAGGAATGTTTTAAACCTTCTTAGTTGAACGAATGGTAAATTGACATTCCATAATTGAGGGACATGGTCGACTGAAATTTGTTATTACAAGTTCTTTAATCTTGTGTGAATGTATTCCTATTCATTTGTATGTTGTGCATAGGTCCTTGAAGATTGATCTTGGTAGTCCATTGCTGACGTAAATGAAATACAACATGTTCATGGCATATGAAGGATTTGGAATCCTAAAACTAAGGGATTATCCTATGGAATCCTAAGCTGGGTAAGAACATATACTACCTAGCTATGTTACTTAATTGATTTTATTTCTAACCTAAGCCTTATGCTAAGGGAGTATGGAAAGGTTTCTAGGCTATCTAAATTAACCTAAAACCTAATGCTATATGGTTATGAGATGATCTAATCTAATGTTGGAATTACCTAAGGTAATGTGTTAAGACCTAAGGTAATTATTCCTAAACTAACCTAAGTTTAAGGATCTATCCTAAGCTATTTTAATGGGAACCTAAAAGGGTCACATGCCTCTAAGGTGACGGTTCCAATGGAATTGAATTATTGATAAGGTTCTTAAAGGCATTACGTACTGCTAGTTTTGGCAGGGGCTAGTTGGGTTAGCGGAGGCTTATGTGGAAGCTCCACTAAAGATGGAGTTGCATGTTAAATTGGAATTGGCATTCGCCAGATTTGGGAGGTGGTGGCAAGGAGAGTTGAGCAGGAAAATTGGAATTAATGAAATTAATTGGCCTCAGGTTTTTCTCACAAACCATCTAGGAAACTTGGAAGGCAGATTTGTGGGAGGTTGTTGGTTTTTGCATGCTTTTTAGATTTTTCTCTACATGGAGCAAACTAGTTCTTCAAACCAGCAATTTGACTTGCACTTCATTGCTATTTTTAACTCACCTGGTCTATTTTCGATCATGGGAAGATATAAGAGGCATTCTGAGGAAAGTGGTTGGTTGGTTGATCTTTCGTGGAGGAGAAAAGGAGTTGGAAGCTCGTCTAGAAGTCTCCTTTGATTTGGCAGAAGCACTATCAGGCATGATAGGCTCTAATCTTTAAGATCTCTTGCTTTCTTCTAAATGATTCATTAAAATGACTCTGCTCTTATGAGATTCTTGGCTTGCATGTTTTATCTAGTTATTTGCTTGCTGGGTTTTGTAATCTTGGAAATTTGGGTATTAATCCATGGAAAATTGATGATAAGTGTTTGAAACTTTCTTGGTATGTGCTATTTAGCGTGACATGCATGAGAAACTTGTTACTATAACTCTGCTTGTCATTTCTTGAACCAGTATATGAAGAAGTTGTGTTTTCAACTGACCTTCGTCACTGTGTATTTTGGTTTTGAGTTTTGGGAACCTTGAATCCTGTCTGATCTTTCTTGGGAGTATTCTTTGTTCATGTTTTGTTTGAGCTAAAAGCTTATAGTTGAGCTCATCTTTTGTTTGGGCTAGAGCCTATATTTGGGTTCATGTTTTGTTTGAGCTAAGGCTTGTAGTTGAGCTCATGTGTTATTGTTTGAGCTTGAGCTTGTATTGAGATGGTGTTTTGTTTGACCCTGTATTCAAGTTCATGTGTAGTTAAGCTTGATTCAGGGTTAGTGTTTTGTTAAGAACTTGGATTGGAGGTTCTTGTCACTCTGAACAGTGTTTAGATTCTTGAGTAATCTTGGACTGTTGTTTTAAGTCCATATGTACCTCTGTACTCGTGTTTACTCTTGTGTTAATCTATTTTGTTAATGGAAGTTTGTATTTTACACAGTAATAGTATTCTTTTTTATTATTCTGAACTCTGGTAGGAGCTCGTGTTTCGAGCTGGTTTGAGTTTTCTTTGTTTGAAATGCAAACTAGAATGGGAATTAGTGGACGCCCTGAACCTGTGAATATCTACTCTAATGGTTCTGAACTCTTCTTGGAAAAACATGTGTTTCATTTTGAAGTTGGAATTAGGGTTTCTTGTTTATGCTATAAACTGGTTAAGGTTGTCGTGTTATATTCTGACTTGTTTCATAACATTTGTATATATCAGTGCTCACATTTGAGACTTTGTGATTCGGCACTGTACATGTAATTTGATACATAGTGTTTGAAATTTTTAGTTGAACTACGTGTTAGCTCTGTTCTGGTATTTGTGAGTTGGTTTTAAATTGTATTTTTAGTTGAGAGTTTATAACTCCTTTAATGCAAACTAATTACTATGGGTATGTAGTATGACTGAGTTGTTTGAACATCTCTTGGAGATTTAATTGGAAACACTTTCATTTGATAGAAGAATTTGGAATTCTTTTAAACAAGTTTGTACCAGTGCTTAGAAATAGTAGTTGAGGCAGAATAATTAGATCTGTTCAAGTCTGATTTCATTTTATAGTTCTAATAGATTTATGAATCACCCACAACTAATACAATGTTGTGGAGGCATGTAAAGGAACTTTAGTTTTGAGTTTGAGCATACTCCTGAACTGGTTTAGTTTAAAGTTTCAGGTTTTCTAATCTTGTTGGGATCAATAAGTGAATGCTTGAGTCTTTTAAAAGAAGAAGGAAATAGGGAACCCTTAGGGATAGGGTGTTGTTTTAAAACTTTACTGTATGTTGTTCTAAACTGAATTTGGAACTCATGCTTGTAATGATAAGGATTGTAAGGGGAACATGTTGTACTTTTCTTTGCATTAAGTTGGTTTTGTTTTCTCCTTGGGAACTAGTGTATGAGCTTATTGTTTGGATTAGAGATGGGAATTTGTTGTTAAGTTTGGAGAATAAATTAAAGATTGAGTCAAATTCTGATAAGATTCCCTTTCTAACTGGTAGGGATTAGTTCATTTGATTGAACCCTTTTGTTATTAGTTCTCTTGCAATATGGAGATTTATTATACCTGTTTAGCCTTCCTTGTTCATATCATTTGTTAAAGTGATGAAGGAAGAGATTTGTTGTTTCAGTTTTGTTGAACAAGAAAATACAATCTTGTTGTAAGACTGTTTAAACTCTTTATTCCTTCTTAAGATTGATATGGGATTTTGTTCTGTTTAAAAATCTGAAATGTTGCATTTAAAGGTAGTTGTCCTTTAAATGAAACAGTTAAATTCATGTGATGAACTTGTATCAGTTTTCTGATATTTTTGTGTTGAGCATAGTTTGGAATGGATATCCTTCTTCCTTGCTTAGGAGTTAGATGTATCATCTCAATGTGAACTATGTTGTAAACCCTTTCTTTGTTGTTTAAAGGTAATTGTTAGGATCAATTAAACTTTAATTTTGTAAGGCAGATGTTGTGGATTATATTTTGTTCTTCTCTAGGAAGTGAATTCAAATTGGTTAAGTGTACTTATTTTCCATTTGCTATTACTTATATTGATATTTATGATGTAATAATTGTCTCATTAAAGCAGAGTTGTTTTAATGGAAAAATTATTGGAATGCACTTCGTTTTAAGGCTTAGTGCTTATCATGCTCAGTTCATTGAACTGACCCGTGCTAGTAATTTTTACAGATGGACTTCGTAAGTGATAAAAAGAAGGAAAAACTTATATGATGTATTGGCTGATTTAAATCTGATTCCTTGTAAAGAATTTTGATTCGTTTTTGAGATTGTACTGAAAAAGAAATGTAGTATTCTTTGATAATGAAGGCGGTTGTTATGCAGTATGCCTAAAATGCATAAGGCTTGTAAATGTATAAGTTATAAAGATGAATTGAAAGTTGAGAATTTACCTGTATTGGTTGTGTAAATTATTTTGTACTTGTATGAAAAAGATGGATTTCTATCTTGTTGATATTCTTCATATTATTTATATGCTTAATTGGTTATCCTTTGATAAGTTGGATAAAGGGATTTAGTTCAATTTCCCTAATCAAAATGCAGCTTGTTAAGCTCAGAATATGATGTTTCTTTATCTAAACTATATTATATAGTAATGTAATGTGTGTTGAACACACATTAAGAAATGTGGATATTGGGTAGGATATACCCTAACACTTAACATGTAGATAAAGACTCTTTCTCTTTCTTAATTGAATATAAACCAAAAAGGTATGTAAATGTGATTACAATTTATTAGACTTCATTTTGTATGAAGTCTACTTTAATTGGATATATATTCAAACATTGAACCTATCTAAAAAGTTATTGTACTTCTTAAATGAAACTTGATAATGTTGTTTGGGGTTAATTGGCAGTTTAACTGATGTGATCTAACATTAAAACAACCATGAAGTATAACGAAGTTCTTAATGGACTAAAAAAAAAATTTAGGAAATAACTTATTGAGTGTTGGGTTAGGGTTTGGCAGGGTTGCTGTAATCAAGAAATAATTAAGACTAACAAAGTATTAACAATCTCCTTGGGGGTATGTACATCTTCGATGAGGAAGTTTCTATAGGATGTTGGAACATGCCAGATGCAGGGCTGTACTTTTGAGAAGGCTTGGGTCTTCTTGAGAATACAACATTGTAGTTGACATGTGGCATCACCCTTCTGCATTGATCATCTAGATCTACACCCAATAAGAACTCAGACTTGAACTTAGTTTCCCTCTAGGTCTGGATAGGAGCATATTTAGGATATGAATTAGCTTCCAATGGCTCAAGGTAAGTTGGCACATCTGGTCGACTTAGGTCAACCGAGTATGCCCATTTACCCTAAGCCATTGTGAGTGTCTTCCTATAATAGGTTATGTTCCTACCTAGGTCTAGGGTTAAACCTAGAACAAGTGGACTGACAGTAGTCAGTAAAGACCAATCATGATAAATGAGGAGTGAGGTGAAGGACATATTCTAATATGATGAGTATGTCATCTAGGAATAGTGACATACACAGTATGTTATAAATCTTTGGCCAAAGTATCGCAAGTTGTTGGTTGCGTTGTCCTATGTCACCAAGTTTAAAACAATGTGATATCAGATGAATATTGGTAGCAGATATTCAGATATGTTCTTTAAACATATCACTCAGTACCTGGTGTAGGGTAGGATGACAAAGTATACGAAGTATATGATATGTATTCGATACATAAGATAACATAAATAGATCGGTAGCTTACCGAGTTATGGAATGAATAGATCGATGAATCACCAAGTCATTACAACTGCATATGTTTATCCATTAAATTTGATTGGCATGGAATGTTTGTTCTAAATAATGCTTTAGTTAGAACAGTGAACACCATAAAAAAAAATTTCCCTTGTTTCTAAAGTCTTAAAATGGGAATGTTATAGTTCTTCTTTTAAGTTGACCCTGAACAATGCCTTAGAGATTCATGATGCTCCCTTCTTAGGGCACTTTAGCCATGATTTTACTACATGAGCCTTATATTTCTCATTGTCTTGATCAAACAGAGCCTGAGCTTGAGAAAGAGTGAGAACACTAGAGTCTTCTATTTCAAGGATGCGCAGGGCAAGTGGCGATGGCTGACAACATCCAATCTTGCAAACAACTCGTTGTGCACATTGACAACCTCCTTGGTGTCTGGATTGAAATTAGCCCCGCAGGTGAGCACAGTGTCGGCACATTGCATAGAGAGAGGAAAACCAATGGTGTACATGATTCCACTATCATTTATCATTTGAGCCATGGGAGTAGGGTTGTCGCATGCTAATCTGCCCTAGAAATCATCAAAATCCAAATGTCGAACTTTGTTATCTCCAATATTGGGCACAGAAGTTTCTAAAGGGGACAAATGCTTGTGCCCTTGAAATTTGATCTTCATTTTGATAGTGAACAGAGGAATGGCCTTCAAAGAATAGACTCACGACAATTATTGCAAGGAGATATAGGAAGGTGGACAAACGACTCAATTTTGCAAAAATGCGGGCAAGAGATAATGAGAAGGCAATGTGACAAGTGCATAGATGGTTGCCCCTTTAAATAGCCTTTTAGGAGAGAGAAGATCATAAATGCGTATTAAATATACCTTGCGTAGACTCAAAAAAGGTGAAAAGTGGGAAAAGTGGAAAAAACTGGCCCGGACGGTCCATGGAACATTGGGACATGAGGGACACAAAGAGCCGATTCAGCCGATGAGGGCAATGCGGGCCAAAAGAGCATGGGCAGTCTGAGGGACATAGAAACGTGAAAGATGTGAAGAGCCAATTTGGCCAATGTGCGTGATGCGGGGAATCAATGAAAAGGAGGCCCAAGACTTGGGCAGATGGACTGAAAAAGTCTGAAAAAAATGACAGACAAGGACTTACGGGGAAATCGGCCAATCGGTGAACAAGAGGCCCGCCGGTACTTGGGACATGAGGGACAAAAATGTCTGACAGACCTGCAAGTCACTAAAATGACCCCAAGAAATGGAATTTTCACCATCTCTTCAAATTTCTTACTTCACTAAAACACTTCTGAAGGGTGCCAACTCAAAATTTTCAAATTTTTTAACTTTCAAAAGAGGGGAATTTTGAGGGGACAACAACTGGCTCTTTCTGGGGATGACTTGACTAGATCACAGGAATGAGGCAAGACAAGAATCCAAGAAAAAATCTAGAAAAGAAGACCATTTCCTTATCCATTAGGAAATATAGTCAAAGGAAAAACAATATAGAAGGCAACACATAGAGAAATAGCAAAGCAAAGGCAAGGAAAGGAAAACACACACTATATATAATATACATAGGACTTCCTATCAATCTAGGTTTTGAACAATTTTAGGTACTTCCCACTATAAGGAAGTGGGAGAGAAGATCCATCCATGTAATCAAGATAGAAAGAATTTTCACCAGCAAAGTGCTTGATTCTGAAAGGACCAAGCCAAAGAGAGTCAAACTTACCATGGCTTCCTCGAGGTTCATGCCTTTTGTCCCATAGTAAAACAATGTCTCTAACTTTGAAATCTCTGGATCTGGTTTTCTTGTCAAATAAATATTTCACCTTCTACTGATGGGTAGAGATCCTATCAAAAACCTGCAACCTATCTTCATCTAGCTTATGGAGATACATGATCCTCTTATCCAAAGAATCACTGAAACTGGGGTCCTCAATAGCTTTCATCAAATGCAAAGCTGGTAGTTCCACTATCACTGGTAGTTGAGCTTCCACACCATACACCACTTGAAAAGGGGACATCCCAATTCTCTTTTGGGTGTAATCCTATCTACCCAGAGAGCATCATAAAGCTTCTTGTGCCAGTTTCTCTGAGATTCATTGACAAGCTTTCTTACAATGGTCACCAAATTTTTTGTTCGTTGATTCTTCCTGTCCATTCCCTTGAGGGTAGTAATCTGAAGAATGAGCGAGGGAAATTCCATAACCATAGTAGAAATCCATCATCTCAGTAGAAGAAAAATTGGAAGCATTATCGGTCACGATCTTGTTTGGTACTCCAAACCTTACCAAGATGTTTTCTTTGATGAAATTACATACTACCTCAGAAGTAGTACTTTTAACTGGGATGGCTTCCACCCACTTGGTGAAATAATTTGTGGCAGTCAACACATGAGTATGTCCTGCACTTGAAGGTGGGTTGAGTGTTCCAATGAAATCCAAACCCCATTGTTGAAATGGTTCTTCAATCACAACTAGCTTAAGTGGTAAAGCAGCCAACTTAGGTCTTCCCACAAAGGTTTGACAAGCTTCACACTTATCGACCCACTTTGATGCATCTCTAAACAAAGTAGGCCAATAGTACCCCACACAAAGAATTTTGTGAGTAGTGACAGCAGATGAGAAATGACCCCCACAAGCTTGATCATGAAAGGCTGAGAACAACTTCTTCTATTTCTCTTTGTCAACACACTTCAAGAATCTTCCATCCACTCCTCGCTTGAACAAAGCATTCTCCCACAACACGTACTGTGCTGACCTTAACTTGATAGCTCTCTTCTCCTTGGTAGTTAAGTGAGATGAACACTCACCATAGGTGAGGAAGTGAGCAATGTCAGTGTACCATTCATCTGTCGAGCTAAGGAACAGAACAATAGGGACATCAACTTCATCCTTAGGTAACTCATGACTAGCTCTCTCAGCAATGAGTTCATACAGGCCTTTATCCTAAACTAGCTTCATTGGTTTGATGGCAAGATCATACTCCTGAACCTTTGCTACCCAATTTCCTCTCTTGGTTCCAAACTCCTGTTGTGTAAGAATAGACTTGATAGTTGTATCGGGCACAAGCACAATAGAATGAGAGTTAAGAATGTAAAATTGAAACTACTTAAAAACTTTAACTACTGCAAAAGAATGTTTCTCCATCATAGTGTACTTCAACTCATGTGTTTTTCAGAATATAAATCATGAATGCAATTGGGAGCTCATGATCTTCAAAATCTTTCTGAGTCAACACAGCGGCCAAGGTACTCTCTGTGGCATAGCAATAGATAATAAAATATTTGCTAAAATCTGGACATGCTAAGATAGGAGTCTTAGCAATAGCTTTCTTAATGCCTTCAAATACTTCCTTTCCTTCAGAGGACCAACCAAATGTCTACTTTCCTTTCATCATTTGGGAGATATTCAAAGTTAGCTCTGCAAAATCAGGGATGAATCTTCTCAGGGAGTTGATCTTACCAAAGAAAGAGTGCACTCCCTTTTTGCTTGTGGGAAGAGGAATCTGCTAGATGGCTTGAACTCATTCAGGATCAATCTTGATTCCTTCTTTGGAGACAACATGTCCCAACAGCTTTCCCTCCATGACACAAAAGATAGATTTCTTGGGATTCAGAGAGACTCCATGTTCTCTGCATTTCAAGAGGACTGTTTCAAGATGCTGAAAGTGATCTGCTCTAGTTTTGGAAAACACAGTTAAATCATCTAGATACACAACAATACATTTTCCTTTCAAAATCCCAAAATCCAAATCCATTTCTCTCTGAAAGGTGGCACCAGCATTAATGAGGCCAAAGGGCATCCTCTTGTAGGAAAAAGTACCCCAAGGAGTGGTAAAGGCAGTCTTGTGCTGATCTACAGTATTGACTTCCACTTGGTTATATCCTGAGAAACCGTCAAGCATGGACAACATTTCTACACTTGTGACAACTTGTAACACCTGGTCCATCATGGGTAGGGGATAGTTGTCCTTCAAAGAATCCTGATTTAGATTCCTAAAGTCAACACAGATCCGAATCTCACCATTTTTCTTCCTAACAGGTACAATATTTGCAATCCATATTGAATGATGAATGGGGAAGATAATTTTTTCTTTCAACAACTTCTGTATCTCTTGAAAAATGGTGTTGGCAATCTTTGGATTGTACTACCTTTGCTTTTGCTTGAAAGGTTTAATCCTAGGTTTGAGGGGAATGAAATGTTGCATTTCTTTTGGCTGGAAAGTTTTCAGATCATCATAAGAATAAGCAAGGACATCGACGTACCTCTTCAAAAGATTTACCACCTTCTTCTTCTCCTCTTAGGTGTAGCACTTTCCAACATTCACCATTTTGGGTTTGACAGGGCTCCCAATGTTAATCTTTTCATATTCAACAGACTGTTGAGCTCCTTTGGAAGCCTTGGACTTGACATATCTGTCATGTTTATCAAACAATTCCTCCAAACTTACCATCCCTTTAGGGATCTTGTTACATTTTAGTTTGATGCAGCCATCTTGATCCATCTCCTCCTTGACACCTTCCTCATTGGAAGAGACACTCTCTCGAGGAAGATTTCACTTCCCTCAAAATAAAATTGATCAAAGTTATCCCTAGGATCCAAGAAGGAGAGTGAATGCTTGTCGTCATTGAAAACTTTCAGTTGTTTGCATTATATGGTACGCTTGGTCTATGGATCATTTCAATGGTGAATTTTTCTTGAGAGAAATCAGGATGAGGTATCAACAAAGACCTGAAACAGCTAGGGAATCAGCTCTAGTGTTCTTCTCCCTTACACCTGCTTCAATGGAGAAGGCATTGAGGAATTCAATAGAATCCTAGACCTGATTTATATAATGCTTCAACCTTCTATTCTTTACTTGGAAAATGTATCTGACTTGTTTGACAACCAATTCTACATCACCAAAAGCCAGGAGGGTCCTCACACCATTTTATTTTGCCACATTTCAGTCCAAGGATGAGAGCTTCATATTCTGACTGTGTTATTTGTATTTTCAAACTACATCTTGAAGGAGAAAGGATGAATCTTTCCTTCTGGAGAAATCAATACCACACTAGCCCTCATATTCAGTTTCAAACAGCTGAAGAGAAAGGAAATCTTCCATCAAATTCCAAATTCCAAATGCTATTAGGATCATGGAGCACTTATTTATTATGTTATACCTCATCCTAAGACATAAGCATGTAATTTCCATGCCCAATATCTTCATAAAGTATTTGTGCCTTGGGATCGTTTGTCTTTTGCACAATATATTCAGTTTGCTTCTCGGGCAACAACTTCTTCATCTTTCCATTGACTGGTATAAGGGCATGTGACCAATCCATTTGAATTTCTCCTCCTACATCCTTATAGAAATTTCCTACTCAACAACATGCCATATGAAGGAGGAATATCAGCTACCAGAATAGTAGCTAAGACCTTTTTCTCTGGCAAAGCAACAAAAGCTACTTGTGCATCCTTAATTCTTCCGACCAAATGAACCTCCCTACTCTCCATGGAATAGCAAGAACCAAAAGTGTGTGTGAGGGTAAGACCCAAAGCATGAGCCACTTTGGCAGGCATCACATTGTCTGATGCTCCTGAGTCTATGACACAGTTGTTGAGTCTATGGCCAGCTATGAGGAGGGTCACATAGAATGGTTTGATTTTCTCATTAGGTGAGGTGACTACAGCCACAAGATTTGGTTGGGATGTGGAAGAGGGAGTGGGAAAAATACTTTTGAAGTGTTGGATGAAGTTTGGAATGGGAATTGACAAAGTGGACCATTTTGGCAAAGGATTTTGGATGGGTTTGATAAAACTCAACCTCTGAAATCTTGATTTTTGTCTTCTTGAGGTGGTCAATGATATCAAAAGATCCAGAGGTGGATGGGGTATCATCACTAGGAATCCTAGGCTTATCAGGTTTTAGAGCTGGAGAATAAGAAGTCTTAGAAGTAGGAGTAGTAGAAGAAGAATTAGCAGAACTCACCTTTTGCGTGGATGTAGTGGGAATAAGAGATATCCTCTTCTTACAATCACTGGAATAGTCATGGGATGCTCCTTAGATTTTTTAGCAGGCTGCATCACTTTTTCTCTCTTTTGTTGTCTGCTCCTGAGTCATAACAACATATGACTCACCATTCATCTCTGCCACTACTTCATCATAATCATCTTCTTCATCAATGCCCTCAGTAGTGAGGAAATTAACTCGATATTCATCAAGTTCTTCCAGTTCTTCCTCAACCTCTTCTCCAGGTTCTTCAAAGTCTTCATTAAACTCTTCATCATCAGGTTCTTCAACTTCACAAGTCACATTAACAGGACCTTGATGGGTGGTCCTTCGATTTCCAACCTTGTCTGAGAAGAAGGCAAATGGTTTCTAGGCTGAAATTTCCTCCTTGGAACGTCTTGATAAGGAGCATGTTGAGCCAATTGTTTCTTGATGGAAATGAGGTCATTGGAAAGATCTATGTACTAACTAATATGCATTAGCTCCAGGAGTATAGGAAGAGGAAGAAGAAGTTTTGGATTTGGAAGAGTCTCTTTTCAATTTTCCAGACATGATCAGGTCATCTTCAACACTAATGGCTAATCTCTGATCATCATCCAAAGTTGTAAGATTGGCTCTTTCCTCAACACATAGCTTACTTCAAGAAATTGAGCATTTAGGAAGAAACATTTTTGAATTTGATCCATAATGATGGGTGTCTTGTGGGATCTTGTTAATCAGCTTATTGAAACTTGGCCACAAATTCTCTCATGGGCTCTTGTGGTTCTTTCTTGATTTGAGAAATTTGGGCTAGCAAAAGCATGCACATCTTTCTACAGGTTTGAAATGGTTCTCAAATCTAGTTATCATGGTGGTTCCAATTGGTGATGGCCCAGCGGGGAGATGGTAAAACCAATATGCCACATTTTCCTACAAATTCTCCACAAAAATCCTCACAGAGACATCCTCATGTTCAACTCCAAGGAATCCACATACAACTATGAAGGCTGTAATGTGTTCATCAGGATGTACCTTGCCATCACCTCTGAACTTGGGAAAGTTCTTTCTGTTACCCCTGGGTAACTCATGCAAAGGTTGAGGGAGGGAAAGAGGCCCAACTTGTTGGCCCCAAGGTAATGGAACTACCATCCTTGGAAAAATTTCTTGAAGTGGAACTAAAACACCAGCAAGAATTAAAGTGCATCGAAGATTAGGGTTGAGTTGTTCTTGAGGATACCACTCCCAAAATGTCTCTATCTTCAATAGGGGGTGTGCTTGTAGAATGAGCTCTTCTATTTCTCCTTTGGGCCCCTTGAAGGAAGGGGAAAGCCTTGCTGCTTCTAAGAGTTGAAAAATGAGAATCTTCAATTCCAAGAGCCCTTCTTCCGCTGTGCTTGAGTAAATCTTAGAGTCTGCTCAGATCAGAAATGATCAAGAAATTGTTCTTTAAAACTGGAATTCATTGAAACAAATCCCCAGTAGAGTCACCAAAAATTATTGGTTGTCAAATTAGGAATTTAATGAAAGCAACAGTCAGGGGACAGAAAGTCCCTCCTCTTTAATGGGAGAGGTTCCCTTATTGAAAGCAAGCAACAAAACTATTTACAAATGTACAACTTTCTACTTTAATGAGGAACTCTGATATCATGAAAGTGTTTTAATGCCAGGATAGATTATCAATACAAAAGAATAGAAGAACTAAGGGAGGTAAAAGGTAGAACATAACAACATTCTAGGAAATATAGATAGCAAAATAGTTCCTTATAAATGTTGAGTAAGGATGATATATAGAACAGAATCATTCATATTAAACCACCAGATATTATTTCATAGACACAAAGTTCTAGAAATGACATCCATAAGAATACAAAGCTTCTTAATGCAATAGATTAATGATTCACAAACTTTAGACAAGAAAGAGAGAATAAATAGATGCAGATAGAAACAGGAAGGGAAATATTTTGTATTGATAGCTTTTAGTTCTTTTACACTTTCAAAAATTATCAGAGTTCCAGCCCCTTGGAATGACATGGAGAGCCCAATATAAAGCTTATAAAGTGGTTACATTTAGTAACGGTTTCTTTTAACTAAAAGATTAATTAAGGAAATACACAACATAAATTCCTTAATTAAACTACAAGGAGATCCGAACTAAAATAGAAGAAGAGAGTCAAGAGCCAGAAGTAGAGACATCTGGTTATGGCTGAGGAGGGCCCATTGTTTTGAGGATCCGGTGCCTGAATCTCTTCAATGCTTCCACTATCTCCATGCCCCTTGGAATCATTGTGTTGGAAGTAGCATGAGTCCACATGCCTAGGCATTTCTCCATATCTTTTTCAAACTCAGTATGCTCTAGATATTCCTTATTAGCCTCGGCTATAGCTGAATGGAGAGAACAAACGTCCTTCATTTTCTCTTTAGTGATTGATTCTTCCTTGAATAAATCATCCTTGACAAAGGATTTAAACTGAGCCTTGATTTATTGGAGAGAGAAGAATACACCTGTGGTTTCATCTTGGAAATGGTAGTGGATATCCTTGAAGGCAGATAAAACACAAGTTTTAAAAGACTCCCCTTTTTGCCATACATTCCTCAATTCCCCCAGTGCTTCTTCTAGAACCTTTATTTTCCACTCGATGCTAAAGATCCATGTCCTTGACAAGTTATTCTTGACATCATCAAAAACATTGTTGGCCAACAGGATCCTATCATCGGTTTGACCATGTTAGATAGAGATCTGCAATACATCCACTCCAGAATTTCAATTCCTTGTCCATAGCCTTGATTGAGGAAGTGAATTTCTGTTACAGCTTGATCACCTTCTCATTAGTTTTGAAGGCTTCCTCAATGAAGTTTAAACCTGCTACAGTCATATCATCCACCATGGCTTCAACAACCTTCCCATAAGTAGAATACTTGTGGATGTCTTTGATGGTTTGGACCTCATCTTGGCTGAGAACTATGGGAGGTGGAAGAGTGACCAATGGGGCTAGCTCCAAAACTTTATCCTTTGACAACAATGATCTGATAAAGTTGGAAAGAACTTGGTTATGTTCTTCCAACTGCTCCATGGTTTTCTTTCCTTTCTCAACCCGTTTGATAACCTTAGTGATGGTTTCTCGAAGGTTATGAACTTCACTCTCAGGTGTGGATTCTCCCATTGGAATTCTGGAAAGCTCCAAGTTAGAGATCAAAATATATTTCTCCTCTTTATCCACTTTGGGTTTTGCAACCTCCAGGAACTGCTGGCCTTGAGCATCAGTTACCAACCTTGAAAGTAGTCTTCGCTTTCTTTACTAGAGGAGGAGGGGTAGTACCAAGTAGAGTGCTACAACATCAAAGTCAGGAACTGTTAATCGGGAGGAAGATTTCCTTTTCTTGTTGTCGACTAGGGGCTACACCCAGGACAAAGGAAGAAGAAGAAATGGAAGAATCAAGGGATCCGAGTGCAAGTGAACTTATGGCACTTAGAGTATGAACCACTATTGTCTCTAGTGGGGAAATTAATGTAACCTCAAGAATTTCCTTTGCAGAGGAGTCTATTAAACTTGGAGGTTCAATCCTTGGTCCTTCCTTCTCCACTTCAACAGTGATTTTCGGGGTTTCTTTTGGGTCTTTCATCTCATCATCGTCATTCTCACTTAAAACAATAATGCTCTCCGGCCCAATAGGCAATTCTGACTGCTCCAAAAGAGTCTCTTCCTCGATCGGTTCTTGCTTGACTTCTTTGAACTTCTTCTTATACACTTTGGTGGAAGAGGAAGGAGTAGAAAACTCAGGTTCTTTCATTGCAGAAGAAGGAGTTTTCTCAAGTACCTCAGTGCTAGGCGTATGTACTTCCTTCCTAGGTGTGAAGTATCTCTTGAAGAGGATCTACCTTTGTTCATCCTGAAGTTCACGTACCTTTCTGTCAAACCAAATCTTAGTTCTGACATGATGACAGGGGTGATTATCTCATTCAATTCATCTCTTTCCTTCACATACCAATCCAGGGTTTCCAGAGGAGTGTGCTTGATGGATCTTTTATACCTCAAAGCATTGCAAATCTTCATCATCATCCTTAAGACCCTCGGGAAACTGGTAGAGGTTGAGGTCTATGATCTGTTATAGAGAAAATTTTCCAAAATGCCTCCTCCTCACTTCAAAATCACCAGCACAATCAGCCTAGTAATCCTCAGTGTTAATACGACGGTGATGATAAGTTATTCTGAGATTTTGATCAATGTATTTCTTTAGATCAAAGCAAGTCCCAGGCTTGAAGAAATGAACTGTAAGAGGAGAAATATCCCTTTCTATATTTTGGGCATCTAGAGTTGTTCTTGCATGTATAATTCCCCAAGGTGATAGGGAAATGAAGACCAAGTAATCTTCTTATCTCGACAGGTTCTATGAAGTTTATCCTAGCTGCACACCTCAACCAAAGCCATTTTGTTGTTTCAGAACATGGGAAGCTTGAGAGGTGTGCTTTCAAAACAACCCAGCCTGATGTATGAGAACTTTCAGAAATGAATGAAGAAAGCCCCATACTTGGTTATCAAAGCCTTAGCCTCATCAAAGAATCTTCTGGTAGTGTCACCCTCTAAGAGTCTCACAATGTACATGGTCAAGGCATCATTTACCCTTCTAAAATTATGATTACTAACCTTGAGATTAAACTGAGAGCAATATGCATAGATGGGCTCATCCTTCTTTTCCTTCAATGAAAGTGAAGCCAAACCAATCATGAGATGCTACCAAGGTGTACATGAGATAGGAAGTCATGTAGAACTTTTTGGTTTGCTGAACATTTGACAATTGTTTAGTTAGGTTTCTACGGATAATCTCAGTCCCAATTTATGTTTTTCTTACCCTCACAGATGATATTTATGAAAGGGAACATCCAAAAATGGAATTCATTGTTAGAGGGAATTCCCATAATACGGGTGAGCAAGGTGATGATATCTGGTAGTTCTTCATTGAACTCGAGCCTGAAAAATTCCTTAGAGATCAAGACGCTCCCTTCTTAGGGCACTTTAGCCATGATTTCACCACCCAATTTTTGCCTTATATTTCTCACTGTCTTGATCAAATAGGTATGAGCTTGAGCAAGAGTGAGAACACTAGAGTCTTTTGTTTCGGGGATGCACAGGGTAGTAGTGATGGCAGTGACATCCAATCTTGTAATCAACTCACCGTGCACATTCACAACCTCCCTGGTGACCAGATTGAAACTAGCCCCACAGGAAAGCACAATGTCAAGCTACTCGGGCCTTATGTTTCTCATTGTCATTAAAGAACCTTCTAGCAGCATCACCCTCCAAGAACCTCACAATGTACATGGTGGAGGCATCATTTACACTTATGAAATTATGATTATAGACCTTGAGGGTGAGAAATACATAGATAGGAGTCCTTCTTGTCTTAAATGAAAGTGAAGCTAAGCCACTCACAAGATGATGCTAAGGTGTACATGATATAGGAATTCATGTAGAAATTTATGGTTTGCTGAATATTTGAAAATTGTTTAGTCAAGATTCTACAAATAATCTCAGCCCAATTCATATTTTTCTTACGCTCGTAGATGATTTTTATGAAAGGGAACATCCAAAAATGGAAGTCGTTAATAGAGGGTATTCCCACAACGTCCAATTTTGTAATCAATTCACCATGCACATTAACAACTTCCTTAGTATCTAGGTTGAAATTAGCCCCATAGGTGAGCACAATGTCCTCACATTGCATAGAGAGAGGGAACCCAGTGGCGTAAACCAATGGTGTGATTCCACTATCATTTATCATTTGGGCCATGGGAGAAGGGTTGTCGCATGCTAATCTCCCCAAAAATCATCGAAATCCAAATGTCAAACTTCGCTA
This sequence comes from Taxus chinensis, assembly GCA_019776745.2. NCBI lineage: Eukaryota > Viridiplantae > Streptophyta > Pinopsida > Cupressales > Taxaceae > Taxus > Taxus chinensis. The sequence goes on from JAHRHJ020003217.1 coordinate 151,258, forward strand.
TCTCTAATATTGGGTACAGAGGTCTCCAAAGGGGACAAGTGCTTGTGCCCCTGAAATTTGATCTTCATTTTGATAGTGAACAAAGTACTAGCCTTCAATGAATGGATTCATGACTAAAATTTCAAAGGGATACATAAAGGTGGACAAACGACTCACTTTTTAAAGAATGCGGGCAAGAGATAATGAGAAAGTAATGTGACAAGTGTATAGACAGTTACCTCTTTAAATAGCTATTTAGGAGAGAGAAGATCATAAATCCACATTTAGAATACCTTGCGCTAACCCAAAAAGATGAAATGTAGGAAAAGTTGAAAAAATGGCCTAGACGGTCAATGGGATATTGGGAGATGAGGGACGCGAAGAGCCAATTCATCCGATGTGGTACCAAAAGAGAACAGGTGGTCTAGGGACATAAAAACATGAAGGACGTGAAGATCTGATTCGGCCGATCTGCAGCTAATGTGGGGAATTGGTTAACAAGAGGCCCAGGTGTACTTGGGACAAATGGGCTGAAAAAGTCTGAAAAAGTTGACAGACAAGGACATTTGGGGAAATCAGCCAATTGGTGAATAAGAGGACCACTAGTACTTGGGACATGAGGGATAAAAATGTCCAATAGACCTGCAAGTCACTAAAATGACCGCAAAGAATGGAACTTTCACTATCTCTTCAAATTTCTTACTTCACTAAAACACTGTTGAAGGCTTCCAGCTCAAAATTTTCAAATTTTTTAACTGGGGAATTTTGAGGGAGCAACAATAGGAAAACATGAAAATATGCATAACTGAATGTGAAGATTATGTGAAATCCTTCGTATACGAGGACTCAAGTGAAAAATCATGCATCCGCAAGAGGGACAAGGATGAAAATAATGATGCCCCAACACAAGGCATGATATAAAAGGTGGATATGTAATTAAAAAATTCCCAAGGGGAATAATCATAAATGTGGACATGATGAGTAGATAGGATAGAAGGGTTAGATAGAATTCCCTAAAAGGGCGATAAGTATGATGGTTATCATGTTTCATAGGAAAGATGCATAAGTGATGGAAAATTAGTAGGTGAATAAGAAAAATCAGTGCCAAACTTATTTGGTAAGTAGGATGAGGAGTTTAAGATACTTTTGCGACAAAACAAAACAAGTAGTAGAAAAAATCCATGGAAGAGAAAAAGATCAGACAGGTGATGACCGTTCTGGTATCCTCCAAGACAAAAATATCAAAGAAATATGGGAAGAGATTCTTAGAAATGATGATGCCCCTATGAGAGGATTGACAAAGATAAAAGATGTGACAAAGTTCTTAAAAAGAGAAGAGGTCAATGCTGTAGAGATAAGAATGAAAACGGTAATGAAATGGATCGATGGTGGTACATAAAAAAAGAAACATCAGAATTGATTGTGAATGCTAGGTGTGAGGGATGTGTTGAAGGATATAATGAGAAATAGAAAATGGAATGGAAAGGAGGAGTGGTTGATTATGAAAAGAGAAATAAAGGTCGAAGGTGAAGGCAACATGGATATGGAATAGAGGGACGGAGACGAAGGAGGAGAAAAGAAGTAATGAAAGGGGAGGAAGAAGATAAAAAAGAAGGATTATAGAGGAAGGGGGAAATGATGAAGAACAAGAAAGGAGATGACAATAAAATTACAGAGTAGAGGGTGAAATTATGAAAAATGGAGAGAGTTATTTAAAATGAAAGGCGTGAAGCAGGATGAAGTAGATGAAGGTAGAGAGGTAATGAAAAATGAAAGAGATGATAGAGTAAATAAAATTGAAGGAACCATATCATAGTGAGGAAATCTAAGGAAAAAAATATGGAACTGACCGCATGGAAATGCATGTGGATGGTGGGATGATAAAAAATATGGGACAATGACTGAAGATTCAGGTTATCGACGGGGAAGTAAGAAGGAAGTGCAAGGTAAAATGGGGAAGAAGACGATATAGAGGAAGTGAAATACGACAAGGATCAGAAAGGAAGATAGGACAATAGAGAAAATTATGTAGCATGAAGCAAACCAAGGACAAAGATATTCGATAAAGAGTGAGAAGCATAAGGAACTTAAAGAGAATCTAGAGGGGAGGAATGACAGATTGGAAAAGATGTGAATATGCGTGAGATGAGGATAATTTGATGACCAGAAAATAGAGAGAGTGTGTATGATGAAGGCAGTGAAGAAATTGGCAAGGAAGAATGAAAGATGGCGAGGTGGCGAAGAAAAAGAGAGTAAGGGATAGGGGAGGCAATGTCAGTGAATGGATGTTAGGAGAAATCCACCGATAATGATCAGTAGGGAAGGATGGGACAAAAGGTGAGAAGAGGGGGAAAAGTAAACGAGGAATGTAAGGGGAATGCCAATGAAGGGATGTTATGAGAAGTCCCCGATAATTATCAAAGGGCACAGAGGAAGGAAGGAATGAATATAGAATGGGGGAAATCAAAGAGAAGGATCTAGGCTATGCATAATGAGGATGAGTTATTTTTTGGAGAAGTCCACCAATAATTATTAGCACAGAAATGGAAGATGATGATGAAATAATGTTAGGAGATGAACAATGACAATGACGGGTAAGTATGGGGGTAGATATGTGGGATAACTCTTGAAGATGGAGTGGAAAGAGTAAATAAATGAGGGATAATTATGTGTGTGAAGATGAAGGCGAGGAGAGGACTTTGTAGATGATAATGAATGAAAGAAAGATGAAGAAATAAGGCATGAAATGAATGGGGAAGCAATGGTTAAGTAAGATTACCAATCAAGGGATGATGGAGATGAACATGGGGCAAGTAGGAAGTGGTGTTTGTGAGAATGGAAGAGGAGGTGAGAGGATGTTATGATGGGGAATGACGAGAAAATGTAGATGGTGAGAATGTGGAGTGGTGGGCAAGTACAAGATGATAGATCATCCTTAAGAGGGATTCTTAAGTAAGATCACTATGCCACAGGAGGAGTTAAGTAAGATTACCAAACTGACAGTGATGATATGGAAGGAGAAAGACAACATTATATTGCGTACAGGTGTGGAATAGTTAGTTGGAGCAGACGATTACGATGAGAGACATGAGACAGAAGATGAGGGAAATATGATGGGATGTGGAAGGGTCAGATGGAAAACCATTCTTAAGAGGGACTCTTAAGTAATATTTCCATGCGATGGGGATGGTTAAGTAGGATCGCCAAGCCAAAGAAGAAGAATGATGAAAATACTAAGCGGTGTATACCAAAATGGAACAAGAGATGAAAGGAGGTGATATCAAGGTGATAACAAGGAAACAAAGGAGTGTGACATGAGTGGATGGAGAAACGTATGAAGTGTAGATGGAGAGTGTAAGGGAAATCCTTAATTGGGATTCCCACATTATGGGAGTGATGATGTAAGAGTGTCAAGCGAAAAAGGAGTGGAAATATGTTTGTGGTGGTGATTGTCGTCCGCTGAAAGAGGAAATGGTGGAGAAGATTCTACAGGGGGAGGATCCAAGGAAGAAGATATACCTTAACTAAGATTTTGTGGATGTATGGATGATTAAGTAATATTTTCAAATTGGAAGAGGAAGAGTGAAAGGGAAACTCAAAAGGAAAGGAAAGTAAGATATCTGACGTGGTGAAAGGGGACATAAAGGTGAGAAGGATGATGTGGAGACAAATGGTGGTGAGTGGAAATGGGGAGCAAAGAGTAATGGATCAAAGACATTTTTGAACATGTTGGGGGATAAGAATTTGTAGGATAACGAACATTCCTTGAGAAGGATCCTCAAGTAGGACTCGCAAACTGCAACGACGATCAAGTAGAATTCACAAACTGAAAAGTGTATTTGTCAGAGCATTCATGGATATTATGGATAGATATAGAATTCATAGTGTGAAATTTGATGTGATTTTGATAAGAGATGATCTTGATGAGATTAATGGGACATAATTGTAGCAAGAGGATATATGGAAACTATGCTTCGAACTAGATTGGAGATAAACAAGAAAGGTTACCACTCAAGGCATTGCACTTGTAGCCAATAGCAGGTGTTAACACATACGAACGATAGTTAGTTATACCAAAATACCATGAGGAAATATGGATGAAAGATTCTCATAAACCTAATGTTGACATGACAAAGGAATTGAGATGTAACTTTTATGTGGGAAGAAGGTTCTCCAAAGGTGGTGTTCCTTATGCCTATGCCCCAACTCTGGGAAAGGGAAAGAACAATAGAAGAAAGTTGATCAAAATGGGTATTTTTCTGAATGCCATAAAAGAGTATCCATCCTTTGAGGGTATGGTCTACTTTATACACAATATGGATGGAAATAATAATATATATGATAGCCATCCTTTAAGGGATCAGTCTATTTCTTTTGATTTTGCTTTGATTTTGATTTGTATGCTTTCGTTTTCTCTTTCTCTTTTTTTGCATGAACAATTGTCCTTCGAGGGATCAGTTTGTTTTTGATAACTTTGATTTTGCCTTTTGCATACATGAATTTTAGCTTCACATGGGGGAGAGCTGGGAATAGCTAAGTAGACCACTTAGGAGGGGATGATGACTATACAAGTGACATCATGTGGACCCTTTATATGGCTCCAACAGGCGAATGAGAGGGTGATGGATGTAACAATCATGGAGCTCTCACCAAATGGGAGAAATTATCCATAATTAATATGCTATGAGTAGATCCGTGATACTCATATTCAAGGTCATATCAAAGCAGTGATGGTAGGCCACATAATTCATGTCATTACTATGATATACGAAAGGGGCTAGTGATGGAGGACTGATCTAAGGATATAACTAAGTGCTCATTGGTAGATATGCTAACAATAACTGGTCGCAAGTATGCATTAGGAGGTTCCATATCTGGTTTACCACCTAGGGAGGGAAGACATTAAGTATCAAAGAATTAGATGTGATAAACAAGCAAAAAATAAAACTATATCCTTAAGGAAACAAAAATATGACCACGATGGTGGATTTGGATGAAAATAAATGATGCCCTGAGAGAGACACAAATATGGCAGGAAAAAAATGGCCACAAATGTGGACTTGATGAAATAGATGGTGCCCCAAAAGAGGCCCAAATATGGCCACAATGGTGGACTTTGGTAAGAAAAATAACAATAATGGTCCCTGACAGAAGGACAAAAATGGCCACATAGGTGGACTTAGAATGAGATGAGGATTTGGACAAAATTAGTTTAAATTAGATGAATGTGAAGGAGGTAATTAAATCAATGTCAAGGAGCGAATTCCCCTTGTGTCAAGGGAGTTGTACAGATGATATACTCAAGGGCGAGGGAAGGCTGCCCCCCAATGAATTATATGTGAAGGAGTTAAAGGATGTCAAAAGAATTTAGATGAGATTGTTTTAGATTTGGATGGGATAAACGGTCAAAGACCACAAATGGGCTTGGCAAGATAAGCGGTATTGATGAACAATGGAGGACCTTCCTTAGGAGGAATTTTGTGTGCAGGAGGGATGTTAAGTGATGATGTGGATGAAGGAATTGCGGGAAACCCGACGGATGGGATACGAATTGGATTAGATGTAGACGGATAAGGATATTTCCCCTGAATGAGGAAATCATCTTTCTTAATAAGGTTTTGGACGATTGTCCAAAAGGCCTTACAATGTTTAATGTCATGGCCCGAGGTACGATGATAAGTGTAACTGTAATTAGGATTGAACCATGATGGTTTTGGACCATAGGAATTAAATTATTTAATGGGAGGAAGCGTGATGGCAGATATTCAAACTAAATGTCGAAAAATGTCTGCGTAGGACCCAATCGAAGTGTTATGAGGAAAATAAATTTTATGATGTTTTGGCTTGTTTTTTTATGTAGATCGGATGGGTAAATTATGTGTTTTGGAAGACAAATCAAATTTGGTTGAAGAATTGTATTGTTTGGATTCAGATTTAGGTGAGGATGTACATTGGATAGGTATATCATACATCTTGGATGACAAATCGAATTTGATTGGAGGATTGGATTGTTTGGCTATAAATTTATCGTTGCGAGATGACGTAGATGGAAGGATTGATCCTAAACTAGATGTGGTGGAATTAGATTGCTGAAAAGGTGGAAGACCTGACTTTTTACTAGTATACGCAGGAGATTGTTGGGGATGTTTTCCATGAGCCTTAGAATTTTATCAAGAAGATTTACCCTTAGCATGGATGATAATCTCAACTGAAGGATCTGGCGGTGGTGGTGTGGATATTTATGAAAAAAGTGTCCTAAAACAGGAAGAGGATAATAATGGAGAAATAGGTGTTTATATGATGTGATTAATGAGATCTATATGAGATGTGGATTGTTTAGGTTTTGACAAGGAAATATTTAATTTTGGAGAATGTAAACCATATTTATTTGATTTAGGGGGAGGTGTTTGTTCAATAGATGTTTCAAATGGTATCTTTGATAGGGATACAGATCTAGAGGATTTGGCCGTTGGGATAGAAGGATTAAGTAAAGAGTATTGGGGTAAACCGGGTGATGTGGCCATGGGAAAGGATATAGGTAAAGATGTCAAGGTAGGGATAGGTGGATTTGTTGATATGATAGATGTAAGGGTTGTTGGGATAGATAGGGATGTAGGAATATTTGGGATATTTGGAGATGTGTGTGATGTGATAACCGATGGAGTCGACATTATGGGTAATGCACCAAATGCAGGAGTATTTATGGGTGTAGAAGTAGGTGGGACTGGTTGTTTCATAAATGTTTCTAGGGGTAAGAATGATATGTTTGCTAATGGGGTTAATGTCAGAGGTGGGGTCATAAAGGCACATGTGGTAGAAATGAGTTTAGTTGGGATGGATGTAGAGATGAGTGATGTAGATGTAGTAATAGGTGTGTTTGATGCAGATGTGGGTGAAGGCATAGACGTGAGAGATGTAGGGATATGTGTGGATATAAATGGGGATGAAATAGGTGCTAAGAATGAATCAGATGTGGTGGATTGGGGCATGATTGAAGTGGCTAAAGTAGATGTTATAGTCAAGTTTGATGTAAATGTGGCAAGGGTAGAAGAAGGTGTAGGTTCAGGAAAAGTAGTAAAAGTTGACATAAGTGTTTTAGGTTTTGAATAAGGAGTGGGCATAATGTCTAAGGTAGGAATATGTGAAGTCAGTGATAAGATGAGATCTTGATTGACGGTGTCAATCATATAAGCATTTGATAGTTGAGATGTAAAGGGCGTGGCTTGATTCATTGGTGGTTAATTAGCTAAAGTTTGAGTAGCGGAGCTATCGATTTGGATATCCCCTTGATTTATGAGTTGTTGGACATGATATTTAAAGGAATGACATTTCTCAATGTCGTGACCTTTGACCCAATGATATTTACAATAGTGGGCTTCGTGATACCAAAAAGGATTGGCTTGCGAATTTTCCACTAGGGTCGTATGGGAGGAAGTTGGATGGAGTTTACGGCTATCAATTTGTCAAATGCGGAACTATAAGATTCTCCTAAGGGAGTGTAATTTATTATTGATTGAGGGGCTTGTTGTTGAGGCCATGTGTTGGATGTAGATGCGGACGAGGGATTAATAAACACAGAATTGACCACACCTTTAAATGTGTTGTTATGTGTGGATGGTTAAGTAGATTCTACTTTAGGTTTGGCCGATCTGAGTTTAAGATGACCTTGCTCAATGGCATGGGTTTCGAATTTGTGAGCCATTTTGAAAGCTTCGTCAAAGGTTCAAAATGGTTAGATTTGCAAAGTAGATATATGTTTTGCACACGAACATAAGAAGAGTTCGATGAGTTCGGTTTGCAGAAGAGTGAAGGATAGTTGGTTTATATCACCGTGCCATCGTGCGACGAAGTCAGCGATGGGCTTGTCTTCAAACTATCGGATGGTGTATAGGTCAGCGATAGTGGTTTTACGTGCAATATTGATATAAAAGTGTTCTAAGAACAACTGCACAAGTTGGGTGAAAGAGAATATGGAATGTTGTAGGATACTGTTGTACCAGTCCAACGCAGAACCAGACAACAACATGGGGAAAGTACGAAGAAGTAGGTTGTGATCATGCGTAATAAGAAAACATGTGTGTTTAAATGCGAGGATATGTTGTTGGGGATATTCCTTACACTTGAACTTAGTAAACTCAGGATCTTTCCAATGAGGAGGGTAGGGTTTGATTGGAACCGATGAATGAATCGGTTCATTACAGATTTTTTCATAGGATAATGTATCCTTGGGTGCCAAGGTAGCAGCCTCTAAACTAGCCGACTGATTTATCAAGGCATGAATTGGATCACTCGATGTGTTGTTAGGTTGAGATTGGATTGGTTGTGTGGTTTGAAAAGTAGTTTGATGAGCACTAATTTTTGGATAAGGTTGTGGATATGTAAGTGTTGGATGAATCATGTTTGATAAGGTGGTTGATAAACTTGTGGGTGTGCATGTGTGTGGGGCACTATTTGGTAAGGATTAACACGTGTCATGGGTTGAGGTTGTTACATAGGCTGAATTTGATTAATAGGGACATGATGTGTTCATTGAAGTATGGGAGGTTGTTATGGTAAATGATAAGTGGGGATATGTGTGTTAATAGGTTGAAATGAATGGAGTATATGATGGGTAGGAATATATGTGTGAAGAGGTTGAGATGGTTGGACAGGCATATTAGTAGTGGATGAAATAGAATTGACAAAAAGGGATGTGGGTGGAATGTGATCCACCAATTTAAGAGACTGGGAGGATTGAAATATTATGGAAGATTTTTGGAGTAAGAAGTCATATATGGGGTTAGGAGGAGGCCATGCAAGATGTACTGGGTTCGTTCTGGAACAAATTTGAAATGTGAAGTTTGATGTGGGGGATTAGGTAGGAGTGTCTCTATTTTGAAAATGCCAATAAGATGGTCAGGAAGATCTAGGTACCCTAGAGTGAGTGGGGGATAGTGGTGCGGTTGGTTTAGGAAGATTGGCTCGGATGAGGGATGTGAGAATTAGTTTTAAGATAGGGACAATCTTGGATGACATGGTTCTCATGAGGCGAGACCATGGAGACAGGGGGTTGGGTAATTGAAGGTGTGCTTTTTAGTTTAGAATATTGTTGGAAAAGATTATTATAGGAAGTAATTTTATTGGGTGGAGTGGATTGTTGTGTTGTTTCGATTCGAGAGAGAGTGACAATAGATGTGAAATAGAGAAATATTTGTTTATGTAATTTATTGACAAACAAATCAAGCAACATATTTTTCATCATCATGATTAATTTAGAGGATGTGAAAATAAAAGACTTTGGAATGGATAACAAGGTGCGTAAGCCAATGATTGTTTAAGGCTGGTTTCAAGTAGTTTTGGCTTGGGAGATATCTGATATGGTTCTTGTTGGGTGTTCAAGTCCCAATATGAACCATGAGAAAGGAATGTTTCGATGTGTTGATTAAGTTCGTGGAAGTTTTAGGTGAAGTGTGTGATAAGTGTGGGTTGAGAAGGTTATAACCGGGAAAGGAGAGTCGATGAATGGGATAGTAAGGGTGACGAGAACCCCTATTTTAGACCAATATTCGAAAATGTGAAGTTTGATGTAGACAATCACTCAAGAAAGTGGAAATTATAATGCAAAAAGAGAAAATAGCCAACATGAAAAAAACAAGGAATACCTAGATATCATTTGTTCCTTTTTATTAATTGCATGATGTTTAGAGATACTGATCACTAACTCGACATGTCCAATGACCTTAAAATGCATTTGACCATCTCGGATGAGGTTATGACTAGGAGATTGCTGGCGTGTTTACATTTCAACAAGAAATCTTTGACAGAGTAACTTTGTGTCATTTATAAAATGCACCTCCATAACAACACAAATCAGTGACCTCATGACGAAGAATACTACATGCAAATGTCATACCGAACTAGTGGAGACAAACTTAAGCACGTTGAAAACAAGTCAGCCGAAAAAATAAATCTTCACAAGTGATATCTAAATTGGTGAGAACTATGAAACTACAATACCCATTATACATCACGAAACCTATATAAGTTGAGTAAAGGAACAAAACAAATGAAACCATCAGATCTTGGGTTAGGTCCCACCGAGCATGCCAAAATGTTGTATAGAAAACCTCGTTCTCGTGTGAGTGAATGCCAATACTGGAGGCCACCAAAAACTTCGAATGATGGAGGGATTAGGACCTCAGATATGGGTGCAATGAAGATAGATCTGTGACAAAAGATGATAGATCTCTGATAATATCTGCAAAAATGAAACAAATGTGATTAGATAAAAATATGTGGGGGTTTCCCGGGATAATGCCTGGTTCCAAGAGGCTATGAACTCCCTTGGAGGATGTCAACCCCCGTGTGATAAAGAATAATGATAAAGTACAAGACAAACTTATAACATGCAAGTTAATGAACAAAGAAACCTGTCGATGTTGATATGTAGATGGTGCTACCTGATCCAAACACAACATGCAAAAAACCGTGCTAATGAAACCAAATCATGATTATTATGGGGATCCCAGTATCATTACAAGGAGATTATGAGGGTACTATGATAAACAAGAGGCTAAACACTCAAAAAAAAAAATCCCAAAATTTTCAACTTATTCTTCTCCTTTCCTTTTCAAAGAGGGGGGAAGACCCATATTTATAGCTTGGAGGGGAGGTTAGATTGGGGTTAATGGGTAACCGGGGTTTGATAAATTAACCCTAGCTAAGAGACATGATGTGATCACGTGGGGCTCACGATTTGAATTATGATGTTAAAGAGATAAGGATGTGATAAGGAGTATGGAGCATGATTGACATGGTTAGGTGCAATAATGCATCCCATTTTTGAATTTAGGAATGGGGTGTCAGATGGGTATAATATTGTGCATGAATTGAATAAATTTAGGATATGTGAGATAATGCCAAATTCTAATTATCAAATGGGTCCACATGGAGACCATTTGATAATTAATTAATTAAGGGTGAGTGAATAGATGGAATTTAATCAGATTTAAGAAAAATCAAAGCAAGAGGGAAATTTGAATGAAGGATAATGAATGTGGGGTGAAGGAGAGGAGTTACACCAAAAACTGTTGTCTACAATCTTATCTATTTTTATGCCCTAGCTAACTTAAATTAATCCCCAAGCAAGCTAATCCCACCTACATGCTTAAAAGAACTTGAATAATTCTTTAAAAACACCCAAAATCTCTTCAAAAGCATAAAATCATGCACATAGGGGAAAATTTCCCCACAGTCAGTGTTGACCCAGCCTGGTCATCGTCGACCCCTTTAAAACTAGCTTATTTCCTTCTATTCAGCATCATAAAATCAAATGCATGTAATTCTCAAGCAATCTCTGAGCCTGAGCATCCTTCCTCATGCCTGAGAAGTTTTGATACATCCACAGACCTCTTACACATTCCTCCTAGCTTTATTTCATTTCTCACGATCATCATTCGTGAGATATTCTTCAACATCGTTATTACTTTTTATCTTTATCATATTATTGTATATGCTTTGTTTCTAACATCTTGTAGGTACATAGTAGCTTCGGAAACACTTAGCAACAGCTTAGCTCCATAGCTCCTCTTGCTTACATGTTGCCATTTTCATTTTTTTATCATCAGCTTCATACATTCTCCTGATACAGTCATCATCGACCCCCCCTAGTCACCAATGACTAGGGTCTATGTTATCCAAAACCTATCTAAATCCTCCTTGTCTGGTCCTTTATCCTACTTCTCTACTTCTGGTTCACTTCTGCAGACCCTTTTATAATAGCTACAGGTCCTCATCAGCTTCAGATCACTCTTAGACCTTATAGGTCTGCATATTTCATCTAAAGGTCCAGATCCATCTTTCTAGGTCAACCGTCTATGCACAATCGACCCAGACCAGGTAACACTTATTTCATAGTTATTGTAATCTAACTAGTTTTAGATCAATTTCTGTCATTTTCCAGATTCAGTACTACTTATGTTTCTACATGCTCTTGCTTTATCTCATCCTTATATAAACAAAATGGGGGTTGACATCTGCCAAGGAATTCAAAATCTTCTTGGAACCACTTAGTCGGGAAACCCCCACATCTATCTATCTAATCAAAATCATTTCCATTCTTATTTATAGTTTTTGTAGCAGCAATAATCCATCATTTAGCACCCGTATCAAGTATCACATCTGAGGTAACATAAACCCTCCTTCATTTCTGATTTGTTAATTTATTTAGTAGCAGGTGTATTAACCTCATAACACGAATGAGAAATTTAGACAAAATTCTTGGCAGTGCCCATTATTATATATTGTAATATTATTAATATGAGTACAGGGATTGTTTCAACACCCTTTAGGTGATCTCTTTCTTTTCTATATTCTGATTTTTTTCCTACTAACATTGTAGTGTTAGGCTCCACTTTATTTCTTGCTCGTGTTAGGTTTTCTACCGGTATCACTCATCACACCAAAAGTGAAGATAAATAGGAAAATCTTTGTTATCCAAGTATTCCTCTTTTCCCTATTTTCTCCTTTTGCATTGATACTTTCTCTTTCATGTCATGTGTTCTCATCCAATATAACACTTCATGTTTAGGGTTTAAAAATAACATTCTTTTCTACATCCTACTTGTCTAGTTCATATAGCGTAAGTAGGGGTTCAATCTTCTGCATCTCACATTTATCACACACAACCTAAACCTCAAAAATTAATTAACACATCTAATAACATTTGGGTGAAAATAATTCCTTCTCCACGTAGATTGATTGGGATTTGATCATCCAACAGGAAGCCGCTTCAGAAATTTCCTAGCCATAACTTACCCAAAACCCAACATAGTTTGCCTTCTCCTAGGTCCTTTGATTCTCATCCTTCTTTCTTCACATCTTCTTAATAAAGACATAAAACTAATTCAGCGTTTTCTTTGCAGATTAGTCTGTTTAATAATGGAACCAAAATTTTCCCCCTCATTGATACTTTTGAGAAGTCAGACTGATTTGATGGTTGATGTGAATTGGTTGAACTCAGCAGTCCACCATGACCCCATCCAGACTATTGATTGCTTCTAGGTCTTCCTCTAACCCCATCTATGACTATCTCTATCGCATGCCCTCTACTTCTTGATCACATTGACTAGTATCCCCTTTTTTATCCCCATTGTGTCACACTATCTTTGCTTCTACCGCACCATCGTTGTCTCCATTACTTCATTCCCTTCTCGGGTAATCCGACATCAGCATACCCACTTCACTTATGGACATTCCTCACGAGAACCCCATCTGTGACTTCCTCCTCCATAGATATCAATCATTAGATCTTGTTCCACCTCATGACATCTTCCCTTCATCAAACATACCTATCTCACCTAGGGACATCCCTTATGTGTCTTTAGTATGAGATCTTCAATTTATTTCCCCATCTTCATCGCCTTACCATGATTCTATTGATCACCATCCTCCTAAATCCCCTAAGAAATCCCATCTTCATCATGTGACATCTTCAGATAATCATTTTCTAAACTATAAAGTTCATCTTCACCTTCTACATCACATCAATTCAACCCATTCCCAATCAAAACAATAAATCGGATTCCTCCCTCCACATCTACTTCCTCATTATTCCCATCCTAGACATTGTGACTTTGTCCCCTTAAAAAATTATTCCCATGTCCCCCATTTCCACAACTATGCTATCTACCTCCCTTACTTCTACCATTTCTCTTATGTCCACATCCAGTCCTACCCTTACCACATCTGCATTAGCCTTAGTCGTGCCTGCTTCTACATCCATACTTGTCACTACACTCACATTGGAATCATTATCACATATTTCTCTATCCATTCCCATATCATCTAACACTATATGTACCCCGACATCTCTACCACCTATCTCCTCTCTTATGACCACCTCACTTACCTCATCCACACCTAGTATCTAGGAATCGACCATTCCCACATCCACATCTATTATCACACCCATCACATCTCCTCATCAAAACATGTGCCTCTTCAAGAACCCAAAACAAACATAGTGGACACTCATGCCTCTTTCATCCCTACCTTAACTCATCTATCATCTACACCCTCTCACATAGACCTCATCAACCACATCATCTAAATACATTTCATTCTTTCCACACCCACATCTATCCCATCTCTTGCAGTTGATCCTACTTTTCTACATACATATATTTCACTATTGTTGGTCATACCATCTTTAAAATGTATACCGTTTCTACTTTCTATTCTTCTACCTACGCTTGCGGCATCGAACATTGTGACTATGTCCCCATTATATCCTTCTTCATCTAAACCATCTACATCATTCGAGTAATATTGGCGAGTGCTTAAATTCATAGCCACCATATGTGATCCTACCACTTCATCCATGCAACCTGACCTTCCCACATCAAACCAATCCCCATCCTCCTTGGAAAAAATCCTACCAAAATTACTTTGGCCATCTACCATAACATCATCTTTTGATCCACCTATCGAAATCATTGTCATCCTTGCCAAGGGCACCCCTTAACCATCCAAATCCAAAAAATTCGGCATCCTTCCACAATGATCCCTTGAGCATTCTCATAAGAATGTTGAAATTCCTCCAATCATTACCAAATATACATCCTCTATCTTGGGACCGCATCCATCCATCTTAGGAACCTTTCCTCCATCATGACCAGTCAAAAAATTGAAATCAAAACAATATGACTCTCTCCTAGGACCAGCTCCTTCCTCCACAACACTTCCACCTGTCCAGCCTAGATCATCCACCATAGCGTATTCTAGACCACCCAGGCCTTAGTACAATCCACCTTCATCCTCCTCATCCATACCATATCACAAGACCTCTCATGTATATACATCGAATCGTATGTGGAGATCCTCTAGCATCTACTTTAGAATTTTTCCATCACACTCCCGCCTATCAAGGCCTTTTCCCCAAGCCATCTAAAGCCCTCATGTTTTAATTCCCACTGTATCCACGCTTATCATCGCACCCTCGATTATGAAACTGAACATTGTAAGGTCCTTCAAACCATTTTCCATGATCTTATTGAGAGATAATACCTCCTTGACGAGCCTCCTTCTCCATCTACAACCTCATCCATGGAAAATACAACCCTTCCATCCATTCAACCTCTTCATTTTCCCACATCAACTTCTATTACCCCTCCTTCACATATTATTCCTGAGGAGGGTCCTCCTTTATTCATTGATTTTTTTTTCCTCGCTACACCATCCTCCTGATATCAATTTCATATCTTTTTACATTTGTTATCCTATCCACATATCTTCTGTTGGTGGAGTGTCTTCCCCCTGTTGTTTATCCTTTAGCATCTTTCTTCTCATCTTCATTGATTCATCCTCCTGTGCTAGGGGGAAATATTTCAAGGACTTGTCTATCCGTAGTTTAGTTCCTTTCCACAATCAACATTATCCTATCTCATCCAGCTCGGTTTATCCAATCATACCATTTATCTACCCTTCCTACGACCACTTTTGTGGCCATATATGTGTTTTCTTTTGGGATCACCATGGATTTTGTCTAATTTTTTTTAAAGCACATACTTCTTTATTCATATTCATCCCATATGACCATCCATTTGTCTTAGACACGTATCTTTCACTCTCTTAATGAGAAATGATTACTCTAATCTTCAATTGTTAACATCAGTGGCCTCATAATTTTATCAGAATGACATCACTCTAGAAAGGAGCCAGTGTAGAAATTTTTCCCCTAAGTGGATCGGACCATACAGTAAACCGTAGGTATAAATTCTTAACACATTACACTTGCAACCATTCTATTGTTAACACATTTACCAATTTTTCATTAGCCATATCCTTAGATCATTCTTCCATCTTATCCCCCTTCCATTTCTCATCGTGGTGATTTGGAACTATGTGGTTTTCTGTCACTTCCTACATGTGACCTTAAATATGGGCACCATGGCTCTATCCATAGCATTTTACCCATGGATAGGTTCTCCCCTTTTGTGAGAACTCCATAATCATCACATCCATCACCCTCTTATTCACCTATTAGAAACATGTAAAGGTACTAGGGGTGTCTCTTGTACATCTTTATCCCCTCCTAAGTGATCTACTTAGCTAGTCCCAACTCTCACCACATCTAAAATAAAAAATAAAAGTTATTAAAAGTAGACCAATCCCTTGAAGGAAAGTTGCTCATGCAAAAAAAGGAAAAAAGAGAAAAGAATGACATGAAATGAAAATAATAAAAAAAAAACAAATAGACAGATCCCTCGAAGGACAACTATCATTTTTTCCTACCACTTAGTTATTATTTAAATCAGACCATACCCTAAAAGGATGGCTAATACTTATGGCATTTGAAGGCTTCCCACATTGATAAACCTTTCATTTTAGCATCCTAAGAAAGCTTCCCTCATTGATCATATTTCTTCTAGCAGACTTCCGGCATTGACCAGTTTGCTCTTTCCCCTTCCCAGAATTGAGGCATAGTTTTAGGGAACACAACTTTTGGAGAACCCTCTTTCCTTTGTACAAGTACATCTCAAAGTCCTTTTTTCATGTAAACATTAGGTTTATGATATCATCTCATCCATCACTTCTTTATGATCTTTGAAATAACTAACTATCATTGGTTATTTGGTAACATTTGTTTTGGTCCCATGTACCTTGCGTTACATGGATCTCCTCCTTGTTTACCTCCAATGCAGTGGGAGGAAATTTTTATCCTGGATCATTACTCACCATAACGTAGTGTTTTTAGTGTCTACAGGTCACCGTCGTTACAAGGTATTTCCATCCTAATCCTATCACATTTATCTTTTAGCATATCTTTCTTTATCTCAATCATCTACCTATCTATCAACACATTTATTCTTATTTGCATCCATCATTAATCACATCCATTTTTAGTTTTTCTCATCACATTTTATCCACATACATTTTAATCATCATGATCAAAATTAAATTTAAAACATATTACCACATTACACATTTATATCATCATCCATGCATATGCACATCTAAGATAATGATCTAATCTTACATTTATTTCATCATCATCATGAAATATAAAACAAACATACAATCTAAAACCACCATCTCATCTAATCTAAAAATTATCATCATCACATATAATCTAAAATCATCACCACATCAAAATTAAAATTCATCACATCGCATAATGAACACATGATAATCCATGATAAAATCATATATCATATATCAAAATTTATATCATTACATCATGGTCCTGCAGGGGGCCCCCTCAAAGCAGAAATATTGTCAAACTTAGTAAACTACATATCTAAAACTCTCAGACCCTCTCCCTCTGAGGCAGGTACAAAACTTGAACCTTGCATGCCATCACCACCCTCCTATCCTCCCTCCTCATGCCACAGTTGAGCTACACTTTTTTTACTCCTAGAAAACCAAACTCCACGTGCTGCCTACCTCTGAAGATGCTCCCAATAATGTAGGATCTTCGAAAAATTCTTGAATAAGATCCCCCCATGATATATAGCCTTTACGGATAGGGCTATATACTGATCCATGGAGATCATGCTAGGGGATCCATCTTTCCTAGTCCCTTTGGTGATTCCTAAACACCGCTAGTTGACTCTTTCACTACAATAGTAGATAAATCTCCAAAATGGTCCTTGTAGGCCTCCCTCTACCTACAATAGTGGTACCTTTCCTGAATAACTTGGTCTCTCTCTTGAATGACTGCATTCCGCTACTACAAGGTTGTATCTCTCTCTAATATCATCTACTTAAGCTTGGAATGCAAGCATACCACCTCTACAGCCTCTCATGCTATGTCTCCACCACTTCAACCTCAACCTCCATCTCCTTTATCTCCTCCTCTCCTCCCTGATCAACCAACCGAGATACCCATGTGGTCATGTTCCAATTGAAGTATCCCACTCCTACTCCAACATCATTGTCATCTTCCGATGGAACAACCTCCTCCTCCAATGGGTCTTTCATAGTAGGACTTGACAACTCTTTGTCTAGCTCCTTCCTCATGTATAAAATTGGATCATGAGGCACTAATTGAACAAATCAAAATTGTTGTCTCACCCTATCTAATTGAACAAACTCTACCATCTTTATCCTTCTCCCCTACACCTATCTCATCTTCCTCATCCCTACTAGGTCCATATCTACACCAAGACAGGAGGGGAAAATTGATACGATCGCCACCTAACTAGATCAACATCCAACTATGTAAGCCAATCTACGTACCAATCCACCCCTCTCTCACCCCTATGTCTGAAGGCCTGATCAACTTTCCATTTTAAAAATCCCACCTTAAACTAAATATGGTCTCCTATGACCCATGGAAGCCTTGGTTTCCTAATCACAACAATATGCTCATAGGCCCAGCTATGAAGAAAGAGGCCTACATCCAACTCTTAGCTCCTTCCTCCCTTGTATCCACATAGCTCATGTAAACCTAAGCTAACAAGGCAGTCCCAATTGAAAAGAATGTCTGGTGGTCCACATTATCGACCACTACCCTAGCTAGTGCCCATGGAAATCGAGCTCCTCCTAAGTCTAGAAAATCATAACATGAGACTTCCATCATCACCATGTAAATCAATTGGTTGTGTGCCACCCTAGCCTCATATCTCTGCTCATAATAAAAATCCCCTGAAGAAAATATGATACAAGGCACATCAGGCTCCAAATAGCCATGTCAAAACTACTAGCCTATCATCACTAGTAATGGGAACTATCTTCTCTCCTTGTATTGGTAGCCTAAGAATATGATACACATCTTCTAGGGTGATAGTCATATCCCATGTCCTAAATTGGAATGTACATGTCTTCCTATCCCACCTCTCAACCAAGGCAATCTTAAGCCCCACATCCCATGGGATCCTATGGTAATGTCTAAAACCACCTCATCCAAATGCAAATAGATGGTCCCACTCAACATCTATCACATCCCCTATGATCTTATCATATAGATCAGGTACTCGATCTCTTAGATACAAGGTCTCTATGGCCTACAATCACAAGAAAAACATGCATACATTAGACCTCTGATCCAAAAATCCATCCCAAATGCATTAAATTTCAATCTAAACTCTAACCTATCCAATCTAACCCTGTTTGATGCCGACCCAGGCTGGGTCAATGTGTTTTTGAGTTAGTCAATGTGCCATAGGGATCAATCGATGTTAACTCATCTGAGTCACCACCTACCACCCTTGACGTCATCATTTTTTTACAAAAAATAAATAAAATACATGAAATTAAATAAAAACAAGTGTGGGTTTTGCTACTCACCATCCTCCGCACCCTCCAGTGTTTCCTCGTAGCTCTGGTAGCCTTCATCTCTAAATTTTCTCTTTAATCACTCTATTTTTTTCTCTTTAAATTTTTACGTGAAAATGAGCATTGTCAGCTGACCCCCGGGCTTATATAGCCCACTGACACCTTGTCGCCATTGACCCTTTTAGGTCTCCATCAACTAGCCTTAGTTGTAACCAATTTGTGCTTTCCCCCTCATCCTCGCACTCTTTCCTTTGGGAATTCTTCATAAAGTCCACTATTGTGGCCATAATTATTTCCCTTTAGGGAATTTTATTCCAATCAAATAGTCTACCGTTGTGGCCATATTTATCTATCCATCTCTCAGGCATAATTTCTTTTTGAAGTCCACCTTTGTGGTGATTTACTTATCCCTCTCTCGAGAATAATTTATTTTCAAATTCCACCTTTATGGCCATTTACTTATCCCTCTCTTGGGCATATTTTCTTTTCAAAGTCCACCTGTGTGGCCATTTACTTATCCCTCTCTCAAGCATACTTTCTTTTCGAAGTCCACTTTTGTGTCCATCTCTTCATTTCCTTCGGGCATGTTAATCATATATGTTCTCTAAAGTCCACCTTTCGTGGCTATAATCATTCCTCTTTTGGGAATTTCATTTTCTAATCCTATCCAATTCATGCACGAAGTCCTCCTTTGAGGCCATGCTCATATTCCCCTTTGTGCATTATGTTCATTATATCAATTCCACCTATTGTGGCCATATTTGTGCCTTTCAAGTGGGCACCATTATTTTTGGCCATATTCCACTTTTGCCATGCTTTTCCCCTCTTGGGGCATACATTTTTATTCATTTTCCTTTGTGGCCATGCTTTTCCCCTCTTGGGGAATACCTTTTTCTTTTTTCCTTTGCACCCATACCTTTCCCCACGTAGGGCATATTTTAGTTTTTCCTTTTTTTTCCTTTGTGGCCATACTTTTTCCCCATTTAGGGCATATTTTTATTTTCCAATTTTTTCCCTTGCGGCCATACTTTCCCCCTTTGGGGCATATTACATCATCACTCATTTTTCCATTTTTCCTTATCAAGCCATTTTTTGTGTCCCATTCAGAACCATATCATTCATCCTATTCCTTTTTAGATGCATATCTTTTCTCTATTCCTAGTGTATGAAGGATTTCACATACTCTTCGCATATAGTTGTGCATATTTTGATGACTTTCCCATGACTAGTTGGTCATCCCGACCTATATCCATACAACATCTATCTTCACCCACTCACTATTTTGTAGAACATTGTTGTTCATCTCTATTGAGACTGCAATTGTCTCCTACCGATGTGATATTGGAGTCACCACCATATTTTTTATCCATATTGCGATCCTTTTTACTTGGGGCATCTTGCCTTGGTTATTTCTTCTCCCATCGTTTCATCACATACCCCCCCTTCATCATCTATATTTTTTCAAACACTGTCATCGATTTCCTTTGACGTCATCGATCCCCCATTTAAGGAGGATCTTATCATCAATCCTTTATCCTCATCTAACCCTTTTTTGTTTTTGTCTCATGACTTGCTAGCCAAAACCACTCAACAAAAAGGGGGAAAATGTAGACACCTAAATTCGGTATCTATACCCTCATTTCCTGCATGTGCATATTTATTCAATCATCCCCCTTATTTAATTAAATTCCCTCCCAATCCTCATTAATTAACTAAGAGACATTAATTAATTAATCATTTTAGTATCTCACATGCCCATTTATCCCATTCACATTAATCTTTATTCCCATCGATTAATTAATTCATATTAATGAATTAATCTTCAATCATTTCCCTAACAAACCTTCTAATTAGGATGATTTTGTCCTACACACACATTACCTTGATTTTTTAGTTTTTATCATATGTATTTTTATGCCCTAACTAACTTAAATTCATCCCCAAGCAACCTAATATCACCTACATGTTTTAAAGCATTTGACCAATCCTTAAAAAACACCCAAAATCCCATCAATAATAGAAAATCATGCCCAGAGGGGAAACTTTCCTTGCAATCAGTGGTGACCCAGCTTGATCACTGTCGACCCCCTTTAGAACTAGTTTCTTTCCTTCTATTCAGCATCAAAAAATCATATGCATGTAATTCTCAAGCTTTCTCCAAGCCTGAGAAGTTTTGAGAAATCCACAGACCTCTTGGACATTCCTCCTGCATGTTTGCATCACTCACGATCATCATTCATGATATATTCTCATAAATATTGCTTTCCTTTCTATATCTTTATCATATTATCATATATACCTTATTTCTAACATCTTACAGGTACAAAGCAATTTCAAAAACACTTATCAGCCTTCTCCCATAACTACTCTAACTTACAGGTTGCCATTTTCATCTTCTCATCCTTGGCTTTACATTTTTGTAATACAGTCATTGTTGATCCCCCTGGTCACCATTGACCAAGGTCATGTCTATCCAAAACCTATCTAAATTCTCCTTACTGGTCCTTTATCCTACTTCTCTACCTTTGGTTCTCTTCTGCAGATCCTTTTATAGTAGTTACAAGCCCTGATTAGCTCCCAGATCACTTTCATACCTTGTACATCTACATATTTCCTCTACATGTCCAAATCCATCTTCCCAGGTCACCTTCGACCTGCGTGTACATAGTCTGGGTCACCATCGACCCAAACCAGGTAACACTTATTTCACAGTTATTGTAATTTGACTAGCTTTAGATCAATTTTTGTCATTTTTCCATATTTAGTACTACTTCTATTTCTGCACGCTCTTTCTTTATCTCATCCTTATCTAAACAAATGGGGTTGACATCAACTAAGTAATTCAAAAACTTCTTGGAACCGCTTAGTTGGGTAACCCCCGTATCTATCTATCTAATCAAAATAGTTTCCAATCTTATTTATAGGTTTTGTTGTAGCAATAATCCATCTTTCAACGCTCGTATCAATTATCACATCCGAGGTAACATAAACCCTCATTTATTTTTGAGTTGCTAATTTATTTAGTAGCTAGTGCATTAACCTCATAACGAACAATAAATTTGAACAACAAGAGGATAGGTTGGATCAAGGAAAAAATAGATATGTTCAACCTAATGATGAACACAAACCAATGAATTTCCAAGAAGGAGAAAGGATTCCCCTAGTGTAAGCTAGCCGAGAAGTCATTGATAGATAGGAGTAGAAGATTGTTTATTGTAATAAGGGAAAAAAATTCCCTCAAACATAGTAAAAAGGCAATCTTATACACATGGATGTTCTGAACGAAGTAGAAGAAAAGTGTGAATGCTATGGAAGGATATGGAAAATGTAGCCAAAAGCCTCACAATGAAAAGGTGATTCACCCAAGGCACAAATCATGAGACAAGATAATGACTAAAGTAAGAGTTTAAAAAAGGTAAAAAAAGACATTTGGTAACATACTTATCCTATTTTCTCATAGAGATCCAGTGTGTGCATGTAGAATTTCATTACTTCTTGGAGGGAAGAATTGATACACAGCAAGTGAAGAAACACTAGCCAATGTGTAGGAATGATTTATTTTGATAGGTGATTTATGAATGGAGGGTGGAAGGAGAGCCGTACATTTCTCCACTGCCATCCATGTGTCTATAGCCCCGATGGATATGTATTTGATTTTAATTGCAACATTACTCTACTATCAGTCAGGAATCCATAGCCCCAATAGAGATTATTGGAAATACCCCCTAGAGAGAGTTATATATCAATTGATTTTTGCTTTTGATTTTGATTTTGATTGATTATTTTTTTTTAATTTATTTCAGCTCAATGAGCTCACTTGATTTTTTTGACAAGGGGTTAAAAACCACTTATGGTTTGATGGAAGGGCGTGGAAGTGTGGTGATGACATTGGCTAGTATCAAAAAATATATCCATAATTTCTTCGCAACAAATTTATTAATATTTGATTGTGATAGGATCTCTAAGAGGTCAGTGGATATTTAATTTACCAAGGTGATAAAAGACCTAGGTCAAATGAATACTATAGAGATAAATGTCACAAAATGTGTGTGAATAGATTAATCAAAATACCATCGAAGGGATGAAAATGGTGGATGATTTATAGAGGAAAATACAGAAAAGAAGGAAAGAACATCCATGTGTATGTAATACCTGATTGCAATGTTTGATCTTTGTACCTTTTTTTTTAATGTTTTAACATTTTCTCAGTTTTTTTGTATTTTTGAATTTGTTTTTTTTAAGATTTTTTTAATCTTTGGGAAGTTGGGATCAATAATGTCACTTTGTGTGATAAGATCCAACAATGATGTTCACGACTTCTTTGATAAGGGAGACTAGGAGCTTTTGTTTATCAAGGGTCATATTATCCCTGATCTCAATGATCATGGTGATCTCATACTCAACAAATGACTGTGATTTATCTTGAAACATGGATTTTGTATGCAAGAGTTTGAGTTCCTTATCCAGAGGTTTATGCACTCTATGTCATACTTGTTGGTCATGCTGGTGTGAATTCTTGAATCACGCTTGATTATGAACTTTATGATTGTTTAAATTGTTGAAATCTTTGGGTCTCGTGGAATGTTTGACCTAATCTTGATGAAGAAACCGTTTGTGTTTCTTATAAGCCAATGTGTGACTTGTCTAATCCTGACAAGTGGGAGAAGAAAGTGGACATTTATGATTTATGATAGGAACGATAGAGATGATGATGGGCTTGCTACTATTATTTATAGAAGGATGATATGATGAACGAGGAGATTACGGTCTAATAATTGAAGAGGATGGGATACCAAGAGGTGAGCCAAAAATATAAGATGGAAGGTTACTAGAAAGTAAAAGGAATGATAACCAGATCGTACCAAGAAAAGAACACAGATGTTAATCAAAAATCACGATCAATAAGATGAAAGCAATTTTCCAGAATAACTTTACATAAACCTTTGCAAAAAAATGAGCAGTAATATCATATATTATTATGGAACTCAATGAAATACAATGAGAATGGGCCTCACTTATATAGGAAATAAATAAAAATATAAGAACCAATCAAGGTCGTAGATCAAGGCATAAATCATGGGAAGAACTAGTCATCAAATAACTAGTCAAGACCATAGATTTAGGAAAGAACTAGACATCAAGGATCTAGTCAATACCATAGATCAAGGAAAGAACTAGTCAATACTATAGATAAAGGAAAGAACTATACCTAACAACTAGATAATATCCCCCTAATATCTAATTAAATAAAAAGAAATATCCACACACATAACTGGGTGAGGATAAATACAATAAAGGTAAATAAATTACCTAGGTGAACATGAGCTAAGGTAAATACCTACTCTAACAGTCCCCCTCAAGTGAAGCTAGGGGCCAAAATAGAAGTGGCATGACCACAGTATGAGTCCTGACAACTAGACCTAATGAGGTACTCATGTACAATATATCCATGAAGAAATCTCAGACTAAAAGAAGGAAAGAATCCTGCTAGAAGGAAAAAGAAAGAAAAAGAAGAAGGAAGATGTTCTCACGAACACCCCCCAAGAATAACTTCTGAAAACCCAATCATTCCACGCAACATAAAGTAACGAGGTGATGCAGAAGGATTCGTAAAGATGTCTGCAACCTGTTGTTGAGTCGGAAGGTACTCCAAACAAAGAAATCCATCCTGAATGTGCTGATGAATGAATTGGATGTGTATCTCAATATGTTTGGTATGTTGGTGCTCAACTGGGTTGCGAGAAATGTGAATTGCACTTTGGTTATCACACCAAAGTATAGTCGGTGAATCCTGTGGGAATCCAAACTCTATCAATAACTAAGGAAGTGAAAGAATCTGCTGACTTGCTGTAACTTCTTCCCTGTACTCTACCTCTAAAGATGAAAGTGCAATAGCCTATTTCTTTTTGCATGCCCAAGCAACTGGAGAAGAACCAAGATAGAAAATAAAGCCAAAAGTGGAACGCATGTCATCAATAGAACCTGACCAATCTGAATCTGTATACCCAACCAACTGAGTAGAACCCATAGTGTAGTGTAGGCCAAAGTGGGAAGTACCCTGAAAATAATGCAAAATCCTTTCAACAGCCTGCCAGTGACTACTATGAGGAGAATGTGAAAACTTAAATACAAGGCCTACTGAAAATGAAATATCAGGGTGAGTATGGGTTAAGTACATGAGACTCCCAATCAACTTCCTATAGAATGTAGGATCACAAAGTGGTGTGGTACATGTGAAAGTAAAAGTAACCCCAGATTGAAAAGGAGATGGAATTGGCTTTCAATCAGCCATATCAAAGTGTCGAAGAAGATCATGGGTGTTATTTTGCTGACTCAAATGAATCCCTGAATCTGTCTGAGAAATATGCAAACCAAGGAAATAATGCAATAACCCAAGATATGTCATGTCAAACTGTGTAGAAAGAGTCCTCTAAATACTCTGAATGGAGGAAGAAGAGATGCCATTAAGTAACAGATCATCAACATACAAGACAAGTATCACAATATCCTCACCAACATGTTGGAGATACACTATATGATCGGAGTGGCAAAGAACAAAACTAGTAGATAGAAGAAAAGAATCCATCTTCTCATACCAAGCTTGGGGGGCTTGTTTGAGACCATAGAGAGACCTTCGGAGCCTACAAATAAGAGAAGAATCCTGAAAAAATCCAGCTGGCTGCTCCATGTATATTTCCTCTTGTAGATATCCATGTAAGAAGGCACTCTTCACGTTTATCTAGTATACAGGCCACCCCTGTGATGTAGCAAGAGAAAGTACAAGGCGTAAAGAATGCATCTTGGCAACGGGTGTAAAAGTATCAGAGTAATAAATACCTTAAACTTGTGAAAAACCCTTTGCAACAAGATGATCCTTATACTTGTCAATGGACCCATCAGCTGTGTATTTGGTTCGGTATACCCACTTACACCTAACCATCTTTCTTCCTTTAGGAAGAGATACCAAATCCTAAGTATGATTATTCATCAAAGAAGAATACTCAGTTTCCATCACACCATCCCACTCCTGTACCAAAATTGGGTCACACTCTCCTTGGTCCCTCGTCAAATAAATACCTTGAACACATTTACCTAACCATGGCCCCTTTCATCCCACTCTAATATTAATTTAATTTAATTAATTCATTATCTCACAATATTTATTATTTTAATATCCTAATTGAGATAATGCCCAACATATCCACCTCATCTAGCCACCTCACCCTAAGACCTATTCTTAGTAAGTTGCCATAACTAACTAAGACCTACCCAAACCCTAAAAATCAAAGCCTATATTCCCTCTAACCACATTCCCTTCTGATTAGAAGGAAGCTTCCATTCTATTCCGTGGAGCAAAAAATGGGTGAGATCCAAGAAAATCAAAAGGATCTGCCCATTTTAGAAAACCTAGGAAATCCCACCCTAACCTGATGCTGGTCACCCTAAACCACCTGCCGGTCAACCTGGAACCACCATCGGTTACCATTTAACCCCCAAAACAACCTTATTTCGAGGTTGGCACATTTCAGAGAGGTTGATACATCTTTTGAGAACAAGTGACGAAACCAGAGCTGCATGCAAGTAGAACTAACATCCGTACATGCATCAGAGCATCCATAGCCAGCACCAAAAGCAACTACAGAGCCATTGTGCCTTCATGGGAGCATCTGAGGAAGCGCCAGCACCACACCAAGTTCCTTCCATTTGATCACCCACCATTTCCAACCAGACATCAAGCTCGTACAAACAGTAAGTTTTGTTAACCTACACTGGTTCATTATCATTTGAGTAGATCCTTTTACTTTTGTTGTTAGTTTCTGCTCCCATTCCCATTCCCCACCATTTTACCTCCATGCAAACTTGACCATCCCTTTACCCACACCCTTGAACTACCCATATCCAGATTTTAATCATTCCTGTGCATACCTGGGACCCACATGAATCTGACCATTGCCCTTCCATTTCCACCTAGCCTCAGATCTATCACCTTGCCAAGTTTTTATTGAGTTTCTTGTACCCAACCATACTGACGTCGGTTACCCATAGCCATCACCAATTAACCTAAATTGACACCGGTCATACCAGACCAACGTCGGTTTCTGTGTTTTTAACCAGAAACCAAGAACAAAGCTTCCATTCTCTACCCAATACCCAAAATAGCCCAGAACCTAACCCTAACCAATACCAGTACCCTGACAAGACCTTGACCTTCAGATTCAGTCATAGCTTAGCCTGTTGTGAATGAATTTTCTTATTGTAGATGAATGAGATACCTAAATCATTTTAACTACAGTAGGATTTCCTTTATTGTTAGCATTAAGTTGTTTTAAATAGTGGATTGACAGCCATCTAGGAAGTATCACACTTCCCGGATCTAGCACATGCTAGGCAGTCCACTGCATATACTGTTTAACTGTTATTTGGTGGTCTTGTTTTCCATTTCAGGTAGTTCCTCCAAGAAAAAAGGAAGCTCTCATGATCAGCTGTGGATTCAGAAGTCATACGCGTGCAACAACCTACAACCAGCATCTTAACAGGTATTCCTCCTAGCCCTTTACCCTTATCTGTTTCATCAACATTTGAAGAAACACTCTAGAATCAGGTGAAACATTTTGGCACGCCTGGTGGGACCCATTCGGGGTTCTTTGCATTCTTTCATTTCTAGGTGAAAAGGTTGTATGTTTGTTTCTTTTCTAAAAGTTCTTACATTAAATTTTCTCCCCTGGAACCTTCTCTTCTTCTATTGTCTAAAAGCAATCGTATTTTGGTGCTTTAAAAAGAACACTTCTTCCCTTTCATTAGTATCACATTAGTGAAAGAGCATCCCTTCTCCTGTTCATCTTTTTGTCATCAAATGCAACATTTCAATTTGGGTTTAAAACTTGTTTCATTTCATTCTGCTTCTCTGCATTAGCTCACATTAATTGAGGGCAACCTATACGCTGGAAGTCATGCCCAGCTGATGGTTGACAAATGAATCATAGAAAAGCACTTCCTTTCTTTTTCTCTCTCTGAGTCTTACCAAACATCACAAAATTAAAATATATACACATTCTTAAACAACATCTCACCCAGAAGAAGTTGTAGGTGATCACATGATCACGACACAGTGGGCACCCCGCTGGTTATCTCTATCCAGTACCCCATCAGAGGATGGCCCGCCCCCACCATAACATACCTGAAACCTCTCCTTGTAGATCTCCTTCTTCGTAGGAAGCCATCCTCACCAAAAAATTCTATTCTAAAGTTCATGAGTCAGTCCTTAAATAGCATAAGCTAAACAAACATAATAGAAAAAGCACTCTTAGGATCGTATTTTTCTTAGTGTTTCTGCTTGGCTTGCATTTTGAGGTGAGAGGTCATGTTCTTCATTTTTCTTATTTCCCCTTGCATGCTCCTCATCATAGTTGGTGTATTCCAGCTTCATCTGAGTGTGCCTGGACCATATTCTCATCATTCTCAGAATTCTGGGTTTGATTCCACATTTAATTTTAACTCACAACCACATTTTCTTCATCGTTGTTTCAATTTCACAGTGACCGGTGTCGGTCCAGTGACCGTCATTGGTTACCTTCTGACCATCATCGGTTTCACTCAACCGGCATCGGTTCACTGTTCTTTTGGTTAACCTACCCAAAAGGACACCTATTCACCTTCTTTGACTGTTCAGAGTCTCTGTCACTCTTATCATATTCACTTACCTGGTAATTCCATCAGCATCTTGCATACTGGGCAAAGTATTGGCCTTTTTCCTTGTTTTGACCAACTATCCACTTTCCACAGTGACCGACCGCGGTTACCTGTGACCGGCGTCAGTTTAACCTAACCGGCATCGGTTAGCCTGTGTAATTTTCTAGCTGACATTTTAACCCCAATTCACCTACCACCACCTATTTATCCTGTCTCTACTGTATTTCTATGTCATTTACAGAAAGTAGTCCTACCACGTCAGTGCTTGTTCACATGGTGCTGACCCGAAGCCAAGAAAACACCCTCATATTCCATGCCAGTCATCAACCACTCCCACCTAGTCCTTCACCACCTTCTATTTTATCACCCATGGATCCTACCCAACCTATCACTATCGCCACAGGAGATGAGGAGTTCACATGACTCCTTGACCAGAACCCTGTTGCCTTGCAGTTTTATCTTTCCCACTCATCCACTCGAGATGCCTCGGGTCAGTTGATATATGACATGCCCATATCTATCCCCCCGACACTCACTCCTACTTCTGCGTCAGCCCCCTCTGGCTCCACGCTACCCACATCTACCTTGCCCCCAGTCATTTCTCAGCTAGGCCCCATACCTGCTATGACCGCCATGTCTGCCACATCTGTTGCACCCGCCACATCCACTATACCTTTGCCAACCACCCAGAACATAACCTCATCCACACCTATTGTTTCATATATACCCGTAGCTACACAACCACCCCGGTGTCGGTGACCCCTACCCCTTTTCAAAATGTTGTTCTTTCTATTCCACAATCCTTAGCCCCCATTGCCACCAGGGTCACCATGACCCTTCCACCTCCATATACGTACTATCAGCATCCTCCATTTCATCTATCATTCATTCTGGGTACGTACCCCCTATTTCATTCCCTCCTTCTCAATCTACCTATATGGCAGTGCCATATACTAGAATGCCACCCTCATCATATGCCCAACACCAACCCTCTTACACTACAGGAGTCACCCAACCATCACAACCTACCAATGACCTAATCAAGTTAATGATGGACAAGATGCAGACATTGGAAGCATCGGTTTCTGGCTCCCACAACACTCTCACCTATGATGAGATTTGTAATGAGCCTATCCACCCATCCATTCCTATCCACCCATATCCCATGCATTGGGAAATGCCTAAATTTAACCGCTTCAATAGCAAAGAAGACCCACAACAACATTTGTGGTCTTTCAAACATGGGTGTTATCTGATCACCCATGATGACACTTTGCTTCTGAGGACCTTTCCCATGTCTCTGACTGGGCCTGCATTAGATTGGTATAGTGGGTTACCTAGACACTCTATCTTCTCATTTAATCAGGTAGCCCAAGCCTTCTTGGATCACTTCTCCATTAACGTTGTTAAGAAGGTTACCATGACTGACCTCTACTCTACGCGTCAGTATGACGACGAATCTATCACAGATTTTGTTGCTCGTTGGCGTAGCCTGATCAATCAACTCACATTCCAACTACCACAAACCAAACTCATAGAGCTCTTCACGTGGGCTTGTGCTAGACATATCTCACTGACCCTATAGGTCCAGACTTTCCAAACCTTCGATGAGGCATTCACCATGGCATGAAAGCTAGAGATTCGGGCCATCGAAGAGAAGAAAATCCAACTACGCAATAAGAATTTGGCATTCAAATCAAATGATGCCTCTTCTGCTTTGAAACCACAGAACAATTATTCAAAAGCCAAGGGAACCGCTAACGTAGTGGTACTCAAGGCCGGCCCAGCTCATCCATCAAATCAGGCTAGTCCCTCATCTAATCTTTCTCCTGTCCAGACTTTTCAATTCAGATGGGAACAACGGAAATACACCCCAATTGGGGAACCTTATTCTTCTATCTTAGAAAAGCTCATTAAAGTTGGGGCCATCACCCTTCCTCCCATAAAACCACACACTGGTTTTGACCCTGCTCACCCCACACCTGCATGGTATAAAGAGCAACAACTTCTACAACTATCATCGAGTAAAGGGTCATAGTGACGGAAATTGCATCACTTTCAAAAACATTGTCCAAGAAATGCTCGAGAAAGGTGAGTTAACCTTGGATAATCCCAATGCACCTGCCAATCAAAACCTACACATCTTCAAGAAGCCATTTCCTAATCATGCCCCTTCTTTTGATCAAACTAGAGAGTCCTCAACTCATGATAGCCATACCCGCGAGGTCCATGCATCTTCAGTGATGCACATCTGTTGCTACCCAATTACCTCATATTCCTTCCATCGAGGAAATCCTAGCCTGAAGTCCTCCACCTACACTTGAACCCACCTCACCTATTCCTCCACCCATAGAGGAACACCCTTCATCCCCTCCCTCACCTGTGAAGGAGCCTCCTGTTAACATTGAGATCATTTCACCTTTGGCTTCTCCACCTAGAGAATCGTCACCCGCAGTACATCTCTGACCCATGGAAGAGGCTTGTTTATCTCCTCC
Source organism: Taxus chinensis (assembly GCA_019776745.2). Lineage (NCBI taxonomy): Eukaryota > Viridiplantae > Streptophyta > Pinopsida > Cupressales > Taxaceae > Taxus > Taxus chinensis. The sequence goes on from JAHRHJ020003217.1 coordinate 182,679, forward strand.
ACCCACAGAGGAGCACCCATTATCTCCTCCACCCACAGAGGAGCACCCATTTTCTCCTCCCCCTATCAAGGATCCAGTAGAAATACCTTTGCCTCTAGGTGACCATTCTCCATCAGCTACCCAAGATCCTGCGGACTTACTTTCGGCTCTCTTACCCACGGAAGCCGAAGCTAGCAAATTCCCCATCTCTAAGACTCATTTTATGGGAATTACCATTGGATCCTCATCAACCTCACCTACAGCAGTGCCTTTTTCATGCCTAGCTGATCACCTAGATTATGTGGATAGGGCCTTACTTTGGGGGCATCTTCTGCTTCCTGTCTCAACACAAATGTAGATGTCACTTGCTGACACTTCCACTATCTACCCAAAAATATTTCAGCCAATTGAACCAAACACAACTACAACTATCACAAATTCCACCATGATACCCCTCATGACTCAACTCACACCTCTACCCATAACCCAACATGCATCTAAATCCAAACCCACACCTACATCATCTTCCTTGCCTAAACCTATTACTGCCTTAGGGGTCATCCCAACCGCCAGCCTTACTCATCCACCCATCAAATTAGATTTAGCTACATCCTCCAAAGCCAACACCAAACCTACTCTGGCCCCCAAACAGAAGAACCAATCCCATAAATCTCATACTCCAACCTCACCGATTACACCTTCATCACCTTCACCCTTTCCATCCATCCTAGGACCTCGCCCCTCCAGCATGGTTAAGAAACCTCCACCCACCGGTAAACTAAAAATGCAGCAACCCATTCATCCCTCGCAGACCTCTACCATACCCAAGCACCCGACATGACTTACGCCCACACCTACAGCATCTTTACCACCCATACCTCCAATACCATCGATAGCTTCTGCATTACCCCCGACATTTCAATCTCTTTCCCTCATGCCTCCTTCACGACCCGTGCCAGCTACCTTCACAGCACCTCTGTTATCCCCATGGGTGACACACCCCCTTCCACCATCCACCTTTCCCTCTAGAGCTCATGTGCCCATATCACCTTTACCCAAGAAGGTGCAACATAAAGACAAAAATCTGCTACCCTCCAATAAGGTAGTCAAAACAACCACACACTCTCCTGCCAGTTCATCTACCATACCCCTACCCAAACAAACATGACCAACACCTAAAAAACCATAGCTCAACCTACTCCCCCTCATGCAAAGACCGTTCCTCTACAGTCAGCCCGTGCCTACACCCAAACCCACCTTCACTTCCCATTGTGATCCACTAGCGGGGTCCTATGCCAAAATCTTAACCAACCTCCTTGAAACTTCTGTCATCACATTACCACCTCTCAGACCTTATGACCCACTCAAACCCAAACCAAAGGGGTTTGACGACACCAAAATTTGTGCCTACCATCGTGTGCCAGGGCACGATGTAGAGAACTACAAAGCTTTAAAAACCATTCTTATCCAGTTGTGTCCTCCTGAAGAAAACTTTGACGATGATGACCTTCTCGATGAGGACCCCATTTCACCAACACCCATTCCCACAGCTCTTCCCTCACTGCCTACTCAATGACCTAGACCTTCACCCCCACAGCTCCTAGAACCACCTCCAAGATTTGAAATTAACATGGTTCACATCAAAGAACTCGTCAAACCTCCACCCAAATGTCAGTGTGCTCAACTCATCTCACAAGGTTCCTTCCCACCACTGGGATTTTTCCCTTCATGTCACTATACCTTTCATGGCTCACCTACCTCACCTACCTCCCCACCTCAGATCAACATGATCCACGTTGCTACCCATGCTCAGAAGGACAAAGGAAAGGAAAAGGCAACCGACCCACCAACCAACCCTATACCCAACATACCATCTGCACCTACACCTAAAATCACTATCCACGGCCCCACATATCCTATTTCTAATGGGGTTACACATCGCACCATGCTCAAACAATTACACCAATGCCCCCTCAAAATGTCTCTGTATGACCTCATCCAAACCTGGAATCCCATCGTCAAGCTCTCATGGAGGTCATGTAATCAATTGAGGTCTTACCCAATGACCCTACACCCGTAGCCTCCATTATCACACCCCATCATGTAGCCTCTCTCACCAAATTACCACCTTTATCCACACCTCCACCTACTCACCAAGTAGCCTCCCTTAGCTTCTCAGAGGAAGAGATCACACCACACCAAACTGATGACCCAGACCCAGCTCTCTTCATCTTTGTCCACATCGATGATATATGTGTACGATGTGTTATGATCGATGGGGGTGCTAGCATTAATATCATTTCCTCCCATGCATTCACTCAAATGTGCATACCTAACAATTACATGCATAAACATCCCATCATGTTGCATTCATTCAATGATGCTATCACCTCTACACTTGGCACCATCATCCTCCACGTTCGCGTGGGCCCCCGCACTATTCCAGAGTTGTTTTATGTCTTGGAGGGGGAATTTCAATATAACTTGTTGCTTGGTAGACCCTGGATTCGTGTCATGGGTTGTGTTCCTTCCACTTTGCATCGTTGTGTAAAGTTTGAGCATGAAGGACACACCTATACCATTCCAGCTGATCCATCACCTTTCAAAACTTGCAACATGCTTTACCGACCCAATGACGTGCTTATACCCATTAAGGCATCTACCTCCATGACCACTACCTCTTCACCTACACCTCCGCTCACCAATGCAGCCACTACCTCAACCACACATACCTCCTCCATTCCTACCACTACCACAACCTCCACAGCCAAACCATCGGCCTCCCAATCCATTAGCTCCACCTCTGATCTGACCTCTGACACATCATCTATTCCAGCTACCCACATACCAACCACCGATCCCTTGGAAGGCATTTTTCAATGCCTCACTCTGGGGGAGTATCACCTATATAGTGTCAACACATTCCTTACTCCACAAGAATATGGAAGTCTTCACCAACACCCTCGTTATGATCACCGTATAGGAGAGCACCTCCTTTATGGTCCTCCCCACCTTTGTACCAATCTCACCTATGGGGGACTTGATACTACCACTTACACACCTGAACCACCGTCACAAACCTGCCCATTTTCTGCTGACTTCCAGTCACTTACCAATCACCATTTCACCCACACCTTCCTGCACCGATGTGCATGGAAAGGTTTTGGTTTTGGATTTTATGAGCAAGGCCACCATACTGTTATTCCATGTACTACCCACAAACATAATGACCGTAGTGGTATCGGCTTTACGGAACCACCTACCAAGAAGGCCCGCATTGAACTCATTGAGGACATTAGCCCCTCTCCACCTTCTTCACCACCATCACCACCTTCACCGACGGAGTCGATGGATCCAGAATCCATTCCTCCTAACTTTTTTTTTCATAAACACCATTTCCTTGGGGCCTCTGACTTATCAACGTGAGGGCGAGGCTCCTTCCTCTCTTCCCTTCCTGTATCCTGAAATGATCGATGATGATACACCTTTCGATTAACATCATTCAATGTCAGGATGATGAATCTATACTCACCTACCTTGGTGCCAGAAGACTCGTATATTCATCGGTCATTACCATCTGAGACACAAACCATGTTGAATGAATCGACTATCGAAATCAACATTCATACTCAGGATGACCCGCACATCCTAAAGATCGGTCAATCTTTAGATGCTGCTGAACAGGAAGCCATCACTTCCTTTCTCAAAAACCATGACCACGCTTTTGCTTGGTCTTATGCAGACATGCCTGGTATTGACCCCACCATAGTGGTCCACAATATCGTAACCATTCCTGATGCCAAACCCATCAAACAAAAGCTGAGGAAAATGCACCCTCGCATTGCTCTTCTGGTCAAAGAAGAACTTCAGTGCCTCCTTTCTGTTTCTTTCATCTTACCCATTGATTATCCCTGGTGGATTTCCAACATTGTCCCTATCACTAAGGTGACAGGGGGACTCCACATTTGCATGGATTTCTATGACCTCAATCTAGCTTACCCAAAAGATGACTTTCCTTTACCTGGTATTGACCAACTGGTTGACCTTACCGCTGGTCACGAGATGCTGTCACTCATGGATGGCTTCTTGGGTTATAACCAAATCTTGCTTGCCCCAGAGGATCAACACAAAACTACATTCATCACCCCTTGGGGGACCTTCTGCTACCGAGTCATGCCTTTTGGCCTTAAAAATGCTGGGGCCACCTATCAGCGGGCTATGACTTATATCTTCCATGACATCATGCATCATATATTAGAAGATTATGTGGATGATCTCCTGGCCAAATCTAAATGCCGCTCCGAGCACCTCGCCATCCTAAAAACCATCTTTGACCACCTTATTAAATATTGTGTTCACCTTCAGCCCAAGAAGTGTGTCTTCGTGGTTCTCTCAGGAAAGCTCCTGGGATTTATCATTTCCTTATGTGGTATAGAAGTTGACCCTGCTAAAGTCAAGGCCATTCTTGAAATGCCTCCACCCACTAATCTTAAGCAACTCTGTAGCCTGCAAGGTAAGTTGCAGTCTATTCACCATTTCATCTCACAATTGTCTGATCGGTGTCAACCATTTCATCATCTTCTCAAGAAGGATGTCTCCTTTAAATGGGATAATGACTGCCACAAAGCTTTTGAGGCCTTAAAACAATACCTTCTCCAACCACCCATACTCATTCCACCTAAAGACGATCAACCCTTCTACCTATACATCTCAGCTACCGATCACTCCTTGGGGGCCATGCTCACTCATCGCGATGAACAACACAGGGAGTAGGTGGTTTATTACATAAGCCATACTCTTTTAGACTATGAAACCTGATACACCCATGCCAAAAACTCTACTTAGCCTTAGTTTTCATTGCCATGAAACTCCGCCATTACCTACTTAATCACAAAACTTATGTTGTGACCAACACCGACCCCTTACACTTCATGTATGCCAAACCTTACCAAAATCAATGTGCTGCATGCTGGCTCATGCTTTTGGCTGACCTCGACCTCAAATTTATCCACCAAAATTCCATCAAGGGCCAAGCCATCACCGACCAATTGGCCGACGCACCTCTTTCGGGGATCAACCTTCTAATTTTGACTTTCCAGATGAGTCAATTGCTTCCCTTTCCTTAGACGAGCCCGCATACCAAATGACACTCTTCTTCGATGGTTCCAAGTGTCAGTGTGGGGGTGGGGTAGGCATTATCCTCATTCCACTTGATGGTGAACCCATGCCTTTGTCTTTCAAACTAGATTTTGATTGTACAAACAATATTGCTGAATACGAAGCACTCGTATTAGGTCTCCAAGCTGCCTATGCCTTGGATGTCAAATCCATCAACATCTTTGGTGATTCCCAATTGGTCGTAAACCAAGTCAATGGTATATACCAATGTCGTAATGAGACACTTCAAAAGTATAAACATCACGTAGACATACTTTTGACCACCTTCGACCGCTACGCCCTTCAAACCATCCCACGTTCAACCAACAAATTTGTAGATACCATGGCCTGCTTGGCTTCTCAAATCCCCGCTTCACCTGCCGATTCTAAAATCTTTGTCACCATACAAAGACTCCAATCACCCTCTTATTTACCTCGCGAGGTTTACTCCATTGGAACCGCTACCCCTGACCCTGAGTGACCTTTGGTATAAACAATACTCAGACTACCTTTCCCATTCCATCTTGCCTCCCGACCTCACTCGTAATGGACAACGGGCCTTTCTTAAAAAGGTCTCTCATTATGTCATCATGGGTGGCCTCCTCTACAAATGTGGCTTCGATGGCATTCTCTTACGGTGCCTTACGAGTTCCAAAATTCCTTATACCATTAAGGAAGTTCATGATGGCATATGTGGAGGTCACTTCAGTGGCCTCGTTGTTGCTAAGCATATTCTTCACCTAGGCTATTACTGGCCGACCCTCAACCATGATTGTTGTGACTACGTCAAGCATTGTGTAAAATTCCAACAACATGCCAACCTTCATCATACACCCAGTCATGCCTTGCAGGTCACACGTGACCTTTGGCCCTTCTCTCAATGGGGTTTGGATCTTGTCAGAGAGATCAATCCCCATTCTTCCCAATGACATCAATGGATCATCACTGCTACCAAATACTACACAAAATGGGTTGAAGCCATACCTCTCATTTCCATGAAAGCTGAGAAAATATGTGAGTTCATCAATCATCACATCATCTGTCACTTTGGTATCCCACATCACCTCATCACTGATAACGAAAAACAATTCAAAAATAAAACCTTGTGAAAACTTTGTGATGCCTTCGGCATTCAGCTAAGTTTCTCATCACCTTATTACCCACAGACCAATGGCCAAGCTGAATCCACCAACAAAACCCTGAACAAAATTCTCATGAAAGTGGTTAACGATACTGGGAAGGACTGGCATATGCACATTCCTTTCACCCTGTGGGCATACCACACTAGTATCCATACTTCCACTACTGCCACACCCTTTTCTCTGGTCTATGGTACAGAGGTTGTTCTACCTCTCGAAGTCCAGATTCCCTCACTCCACATTTCTCTCCATGACATGCTCACTGATGATGACTTTCATCAGGACCGTTTAGCACAACTTGAGTTACTAGATGAACGTCATCTTAATGCTCTTGACCATCTGCAAGTTTACCAAAAATGTATCAAACGTGCCTATGAAAAATGTGTCCATGAACGAACCTTTGGTGACCTTGTCCTGAAAGAAAATCAACATGTAACCAAAGCAGAAAAAAGTAAACGGGGTAAATTTTCTCCTAATTGGCTAGGACCATACATCGTGACTCATACTTATGGATCAGGTGCTTATCGTTTATCTTCACTCGAGGGTAAACCTGAACCTGAGCCCCTTAATGCCTTGCATCTTTGACCATTCTATTGTTGACTTTTAGTCCTACCTCACCTTCTTCCTCTTTCCATGCTTGTCCCTTGAGTGCTATCCACTTCCTATGCCATCACCAATGATTAAATAAGAATCATGTGCATACCCATCACTATTTATCTTCTCTTAATTATGTGTACCACAGTGTTGCACATAGCATGATTCTCATGGATACTTTTTGTCTACCTTTAGATGAGATCCCATGGTCATTTCACCCTAATTTTTGAATAAGAATCCTATTCTTCACCTTAGTCTTGTCCATGACTTAAAATCCCTCACATGGGATCCAACTCCTTGAGTCAAACTTCCAATAAAGAGATGACTCCCTCAAAAGGACATCTTTCTCTCTACAATCACTGCTATAAATAGACTGCTCCCTCGAAGGACAGCTATGTAAAGCTCTTTAAAAAAAAGAAAAGAGAGAATCTGAAGCTTCCCACATCGATCAGCTTCACGAAGACCTCAAGGAGTTAATTTCCTCATCCCATATAGACTTCCCACATCGATCAGTCTATCTCAAACATCAGTTAAAACAAACAACCTTTTAGTCATGGACTTCCCATTGTGACCTTGGATCTCTTGCCACAAAGGCATGCTACCTAGTACCATATAAAAACTAACCACTTTTCACCCTCTCACCATTCACACTCTCATTTCCTACCGCCTCAAGGGACCTCGTGGAACCGTGACATTTGGTGGTCATGTGACTACTTTACACCTTTAGAATAATCAATCATGCAATGTCTTTAGGGTCTTATGTTCATCAGCCTATCTCAGGTATGACTTACTCATTATGATCCTAACCAATCAGGTGGCTTTCTTGCCTCCTCTTATCTTTTAACCTTCCTTATTACGTATTGATTACCTTATACAGGACTTGGTCCTCGATGCTTACCTTTGGGTCATCTTCTTCTTCCACCACACTCAACATCACCTCTACCAATGAGCCCACAATTCACCCATACCTAACAGACCTAGACTCAATCATGCCTATAACATACCCACCCATACTCTTACCTCCTCACATTCTTCCCTAGCTTATGGGAGAACTACATCGGCCTGAGGTCCCTTTTAGCTGGGACTATGTAGGCAGCACTCCGAGGGCATGGGGCCCTTGGAGGTTAGCTCGGCCACTCTCTACCCTAACCAATTCATCTTTCATTTTCCTCAATCACATTCTACCCTACTTAGTTTCCTTTTTATATCAAAAATTGGAAATTAAACCAAACAAACAACAAGTTGCTTCACATTTTTATCATCATCAAAACATACATTTATTATGACTATCATTTCTTTACCATCATCATACATGTAATATAAAACATCTTAAACATGACCCATATCATCATTCATTGCACAAATTAATGAATTACAACCTCAACCAATTTAAATCCACCATGCCTAAACCTAACTCCAATGCCTAAAACCTAACTTCATCCATGCCTAAAACAAAACCTAACTCAATCCATGCTAACTCTAGACCATGCCTACAACCTGACTCAACCATGCCTACAACCTAACTCGATCCATGCCTATAACCTGACTCCATCCATGCCTAACACACCTATCCTAAATCCATCTATGCATAATAATAAAATTGTATCAACACAAGCACATAATGACCATCATCATCATCATCTCTATAAATACAATATCCAAACATGTGTATCCATATACATAACTATCAAATGTCTTCGGCACGTAGGCTGGTGTATATAATCCAATCTCTCAAAACTCTCATATACAACCTCACCATCTTTGGCACGCAGGCCGGTATATGCTCAAAAATATACAAAACTCTCATACATCCTCACCGTCTTCGGCACGCAGGCCAGTATATATCAAAAAATGACTAAAATACATCAAAATATAGGGATGGGCATCAGGCCTCATCCTACCAGACATCCTCCATGTCAGTCTCTCTGGTCTCCTCCTTGGCTCCTGTCCGACGGCCTGATATCATCTCACCACCCGCCATAGGTCGTGGTCGGCTCCCTGCTGGTACATCACCTGGAGCTGGCCTCCATGAGCTGGTGGCCTCACCCTGATCATGTCTCGGGGCTCGATGGCCCCCTGTGCTCTCCACGCTGTGAGTATGGGATCTGGTCCTCTCACTAGAGGCCTGTTGTGCCCTGTACTCTCCATAGGATAGAAAATCTATCCTAGCCACTATCAACTGATCCTGATAGTATCTGGCCTCACCTAAGGCATCCTGTAACCTAGATAGGGGTACTGTCTGTGGTGGCCCCATCAGCCTCAGCCCCTGTACCTATCCTATGGGACCCTATCCTACCCCTACCTATGAACTGGGACCCTGTCCTGGTACCTGTGGAGGTGCCATCGGCCTTGCACCTTGTGCCTATGCCTGAGCCTGTAATGCCTGAATCTACACCTGTGCAGTGGCCAACTGGCCCTGCAAACCTATAACCTGTGCCTGTAAGGTGGCTACCTACTCATCATCACCCTCTCCATCTCCACCCTGGGCCATCTGGGCCTGTAGACTGGCCACCTGCGCATGTAATGTGGCCACCTCTACCTCTGATGCTGCTAGCTGCCCCTGTACCATCCCCAACTGTGTAATCAGGGTCACCACCTACCCCTGTAGGGTGTCTCTCTACACAGTGATGGTGGCTAAATCTGGCTACCTGGGCCTGGGAGGTACTGCTCATAGCTGGGCACCCACCACTATCTATACCTATCCATCATGCTGGTATCATCAATCCACCAGTCTATAACCTGCTCCTCCTACCCAATAGGTATTGTTGGCTATGGAAGTGGCAGTGGTCTCTCCACATCATCCCTCCGGTACTGTGGGAAGGGTGGTGGTATATCCTGTAATAGTCCAAACTACTGTCTGACCCTATCTATGGGGATCATCTCGTGCTCTCCTACATGATGCCCCTCTATCCATCTGAGTAGCTGAAGGCCAGCTAACTCCTCAGCCATCTGTCTATATGAGGGATAACCCACATACGGTCTCCATATAATATCTACCCCAGAAAATCCCTCCAGTAGCCTCCGGTAATATGCTACATCATGTGTAGCCCTGTCTGATTGCTGCTCTCCAATAACAGGCACCCATCATCTGTACCCCACTCATACAAAACCTGGCTGAAAGGCATCTGCTCGGGGCATACCCACTGGACACACACAGACAATGTGCTCATAGGCCCAGTAGTGAAGAATGAATGTACAACATAGGCTGAACCTGTGAAGCCACCCATATGCCCATAACTCTCTATATAACTACACCAGGAATGTTGGCACCCAGGTGAATCAGGTCCTCTCCATCATCATGTCATGTAACACTCCCATCAGAGATCATGGGAATCTCCCACCCTCTACATCTGGCAGTGCAAAACAAGCAGACTACCTCCATCAGTAATACTACTAGCCTCGTCTCCTCTGGATGGGCTAGGTACATCTCTCCATAGCTCAGGCTGGCACTGTGGAATGTCAGCTCCACCATCCCCTCCCCAAATACTGTCAACATCAACTCCTCTGATGCCTCTGAGGAGATTGAATATACCTGCGTACCCAATATAGGTAACCGCAGGATCCTGAACATGTCCTCCAGGGTGACTGTCATCTCACCCATTGGTAGGTGGAATGTGTTGGTCACCGAATCCCATCTATCGATGAGGGCGACCATCAGACTTGGCTACCAGACTACATGCCGGTAGCGTCGGACCCCACTCAGGCCCACCTCCTCAACATGCCGCAACTCCTCGGCTGTCGCTACGCCTCACACTATCACGAGCAGGGGTGGCACCCTGTCTCACATCCTCAGCTGATCTCTCACCTGCATCCAACAAAACAATCACATTATTCAAGCTCAAACCATACCCACAATCACCTACACCCATTACCCTACCTATTTTACTTCGCTACTTACCCATTTATCCCATGGCCTAACTACCTACCCAACCCAACCCGCACCTACTCACCCTAACCTTACCCAACCCAACCCGCACCTACTCACCCTAACCCTACCCAACCCAATATCACCTTCCTACTTACCCAATCCACCCCTAACCTACCGACCTACCTACCCTAACCCTACCCAACCCAACATCACTTTACCTATTTACACGCACCCCTCACCTACTTCCATTTTGACCCACTCCCTGACCTTACCTACTTGCCCACAAGTCTCGACACTTGGCCCCAACCACCCAGCCCTTGCCTATTCCACATTTTTAGGAAAGTGTTTTATCCCCCCTGACCGGTGTCGGTCCTCCCAGACTGACCACATTTTACCCATAACCGGCATTGGTCACCTCATCCGTGACCGATTCCAGTTAGACTTTACTGACACTGGTCAACATTTGACCGACGTCGGTCACTGTCTCGGTGACACCCCATAGCAGCGTGCCCTAGCTTTCCCATTTTTTCTCATTCCTCACCTCCCCACCCCTCCCACCTCTCCTACACCCCCTCCCACCTCTTCTACTCCCTACCCTTACCCTTCCCTGTCCTTCTTTTACCCAATTTACCCTCCTAGCATTCCAATTTCATTTTCCCCCCTCAACCCCATTTTTCTCCAAACCTGACTTCTACCCTAATCTACCTCACAAAACATGAAAAGGATTTGAACCTTACCTCATCTCACTGCCATCTCCATGGTGGCACCTCTGGTCACTGCACTGGTGGTCCCCTGATCCCTCTCCTACCTCTGCCATCACCAAATGACCTCTCACTCTCCAACCAATCAATCCACTCCAATCGATCCAACTCAGCTCGTGGATCCACCTATCACCCAACTATCCTCCACCACGACGCTCACCAACTCAGTCTTCAGTCTCACCTTGTCACTTTTCACCTTTTCCTATCTCTTTTGTCATTTTCCCCAATTTGATAAAACACAAATGATTTGAAAAATGCAGATTTTTCTCTTTTTATAACAACCCGACCTAACCGGTGTCGGTTTACCCTAACCGACATCGGTCCTGTGCCCTAGCTTACCATGGCTGGTCGAGCTTGACCGGCATCAGTTCCCTTAAACCATCATCGGTTTCCCTGCTTAGTCTTTTTCCTACCCCCTACCCCCAATTTTTGACCTGAATCCTTTTTTATCCTACACTCACCTCACTTGGGCACACCACTTGAACTTCTTGATCTTACCCTTTATCCCCTCACCTCGTCCTCATTTGGGGACTCATTATTTTTCCCATACCTCGGCCCTACCCATGCTGTGACCTAGATACTTGGACCTGGAACATCACTAGTGACCTTTGACCTCATGTGTTTGTTATACCTTGCGGCACTGTTACCTGTGTTGATGGACATACTGACCTTACCTTGCCTCTTGTCATGACCATTTATCCTGACCCAACCTTTGGTGTACTGGAACATACCTAAACGTTCCTGCACCTGACCTGCATCATGTTTCCTGACCATATCCTATACCTTGGATACCGGAATCACCTCAACCTTGTTTGGATAAACCTATCGACCTTAGACAATGTAGAGTTTTCCTGCTCTTCAACCTGGTACCATGCTGCAGTTTATATGTGTGTGTGTGCATTTGACTATTAACTACCTTTGACCCTGACCCATTACCTAGATTACCCAAGTGGAACTTTTTTTCCCCTTTTTACCCCCATTTCCCACCTTCCTCTTCATCACATTCACCTTTTATCAAACCACTCACCGATTCTTCCTTCTGCCTCATCAGTTCCTGGTTTGAGGGGGATCACCTTCACCCACACATGGGGCAACCACATCTTATTTTTGTCAGCGTCGCTTACCAATACAAGCTACATGACAAAAAGGGGCAAAATGTAGACACCAAAATTGGGTCACACTCTCCTTGGTCCCTCGTCAAATAAATACCTTGAACACATTTACCTAACCATGGCCCCTTTCATCCCACTCTAATATTAATTTAATTTAATTAAATTAATTCATTATCTCACAATATTTATTATTTTAATATCCTAATTGAGATAATGCCCACATATCCACCTCATCTAGCCACCTCACTCTAAGACCTATTCTTAGTAAGTTGCCATAACTAACTAAGACCTACCCAAACCCTAAAAATCAAAGCCTATATTCCCTCTAACCACATTCCCATCTGATTAGAAGGAAGCTTCCATTCTATTCCATGGAGAAAAAAATGGGTGAGATCCAAGAAAATCAAAAGGATCTGCCCATTTTAGAAAACCTAGGAAATCCCACCCTAACTGACGCCGGTCACCCTAAACCACCACCGGTCAACCTGGAACCACCGTCGGTTACCATTTAACCCCCAAAACAACCTTATTTCGAGGTTGGCACATTTTTGAGAGGTTGATACATCTTCTGAGAACAAGTGACGAAACCAGAGCTGCATGCAAGTAGAACTAGCATCCGTACATGCATCAGAGCATCCATAGCTAGCACCAAAAGTGACTACAGAGCCATTGTGCCTTCATGGGAGCATCCGAGGAAGCACCAACACCACACTGAGTTCCTTCCATTTGATCACCCACCATTGCCAACCAGACATCAAGCTCGTACAAACAGTAAGTTTTGTTAACCTGCACTGGTTCATTATCATTTGAGTAGATCCTTTTACTTTTGTTGTTAGTTTCTACTCCCATTCCCATTCCCCACCATTTTACCTCCATGCAAACTTGACCATCCCTTTACCCACACCCTTGAACTACCCATATCCAGATTTTAATCATTCCTGTGCATACCTGGGACCCACACGAATCTGACCATTGCCCTTCCATTTCCACCTAGCCTCAGATCTATCACCTTCACAAGTTTTTATTGAGTTTCCTGTACCCCGACCATACCGACGCCGGTTACCCACAACCATCACCGGTTAACCTAAACTGACATCGGTCATACCAGACTGATGTCGGTCTCTGTGTTTTTACCAGAAACCAAGAACAGAGCTTCCAAACCTCCACCAAATACCCAAAACACCCAGAACCTCACCCTGACCCGTACCAGTACCCTGACTAAGAACTTGACCTTTAGATTCAGTCATAGCTTAGCCTGTTGTGAATGAATTTGCTTATTATAGATGAATGAGATACCTAAATCATTTTAACTACAATAGGATTTCCTTTATTGTTAGCATTAAGTTGTTTTAAACAGTGGATTGACAACCATCTAGGAAGTATCACACTTCCCGGATCTAGCACACGCTAGGTAGTCCACTGCATATACTGTTTAACTATTATTTGGTGGTCTTGTTTTCCATTTCAGGTAGTTCCTCCAAGAAAAAAGGAATCTCTCATGATCAGCTGTGGATTCAGAAGTCATACACATGCAACAACCTACAACCAGCATCTTAACAGGTATTCCTCCTATCCCTTTACCCTTATCTATTTCATCAACATTCAAAGAAACACCCTAGAATCAGGTGAAACAGGAGTGAAGTGCTCATCAAATTGAGCATGTGTTCGAAAAATAACTTCATGAGTATCAGGATCTAAAAGACGATAAGATCTCATGTCCTCACAATACCCTACAAAGATCAAGGGTTTACTCTTCTTATCCAAATATTTTCTTTTCTTCTTTGGCACAAAGGCCCAAGCATGGCTCCCAAAGACTCTAAAAAATGAGACATCTGGCTTAGTGTTGGACCAAGCTTCCTCTGGAGTCAAATGCTCAAGTGCTTTATGTGGTGTGTGATTCTGAATCTAGTTAGCACATTTAATTGCTTCTTCCTAGTAGATAGGAGGTAAATCTCTAGAATGCATCATACAGTTAGCCATTTCCTTCAAAGTTCTATTCTTCCTTTCTGCTAAGCCATTCTATTGTGGAGTATGAGGAAAAAAATGCTGGTGAATAATGCCTTGAGTTGCCAAAAAGTCAGAAAACTCATTGCTGAAGTACTCCCCCCATTATCAGTGCGAAGGTTCTTTATGCAACTAGAAGATTGTTTCTCGACCAAATCCTTGAAGAATTTGAAGTGTGAAAAACATCACTTTTGTACTTGAGAAAATAAACCTAAGTATGCCTCAAGAAATTATCAATACACATAAGTGCATACTTAGCTCCATTGAAAGATGGGGTAGGAAAAACCATCAAGTCACTATGCACAAGCTCAAGTGGTGAAGAAGCTCTCTTAGACAAATTATTAGGAAAATGATCTTGGTGTTGTTTCCCTAATGCACAACCATGAAAAACTCCCTCAAGACAAGAAACTCTAGGAAGACCATCTACCATACCATGAGTGCTCAACTCCTTCAAATATTTGTAATTGAGATGTCCAAATCTTTCATGCCAAAGCTTACTCTCTGAATATGCATGAGAAACCAATCCTATCCCAATAGAATAAGTGACATCAAAATCCTCAAATTGATATAGTCAAGAACTATGATCAAGAATACCCTAAGTAACCAGTGAATGAAGCTCCAATAAAGTTCATACTTCTGCTCCATGTGGTGTAAAAGTCACTATTTTTCCTTTACCAGAATGATAAATTTGATATACAGAAAGAAAATTTGTAGTGATGTTAGGAACATATAGTGCATCTTAGATACTTCCACTATCAAGTTGTATATCACATTTTCCTTTAACAGAAAGAAAGGAAGAATCTCCAACCTCAATTTTGGAAGTAGAACTCAAACCTAGAGAAATAAAAGACTCCTTGGAAGAAGTCATGTGATGAGAAGCACCAAAATCTATAACCCAACTGTCTTCAAGTGGTGACTAAGATCTCCCAACAACATTAAGTGCTTTGCCATGCTGACTAGAAGGAGGTGGTGTGGAGATAGAAATTTTATGTTTTTTGACTGCATCCTCTAAGGCTTGCATTCACTTATAACACCTATGTTCTTCATGATTACTACCCCCACAAAATAAACATGAACAACTAGACTTATTCTTATATTTAGAAGAATCCTTGGGTTTTGAGTTGTTTTCTTTGGTTTTAGGAGAATTTTGAGATGGAGAAGGTGTGGATTTGGTTTTAATGTTTGGTTTTCCCTTTCCCTTAGGATTAGATGCAACTAATTCCTTTTGAGAGATGGAAAACTCAAGGTGAGATAATTTGGATTCTTCCCTAGTAAGTATTTCACAAAATGTTTCTAAGTTAGGCATTTTGAATGTGTCACCTAAGGCATCCATGCTAGAGAAAAAGGTAGAAGTAAAAATTTGGAATGGTCCTCTCAACTTGGATAGAATCAAGTAAACACACTCTTCATCTTTCTTATCTCTTCCACTCCCCTTCAACTGTGTCAACAAATTCTTGAACTTGGTAATATAGTCTATAATTGTTGGAAAATCTTCAGGATTAAGAGAGGTGATCTCAATTTCAAGTTGCATGGCTCTCATATGATCCACCTTACTAAATAAATCCTCCAATTTCTCCCATATTTTGAAAGGAGAGTCACATTTTTCCAAATGAAACAAAATACTGTCACTTACATAAGTTCCTATCAAACCCATACACTCATAAAATTTGCACTGGTACTGAAATTTCTCATATTCTCTAGTGAACACTAGTTGTTCTGAAAAAGTTAAAGCCCATAATCCTTTCCACTTAATTATTGTTTCCATTCTTGGTTTCCATGTGTGGTAATTATGTGTTGTTAATGGCTCAACATGATCTAATGCAGAAGTAGATGCCATCCTAAAAAAATCACCAAAAATAAATGCAAGAACCAAGCAATGCAACAAGACCCATAAATAATGCAACAAGAGCCCCCCCCATATTTTGGCACTTTATAATGAGTGCATGTTACAATATGGAACTTTATAATTATAGTACAATTCTCACTATAAATATTTCCAATGGAAAGACCATGGAAAAACAAACACTTTTGTAAAAAATGACACTCAAAACCAAGTTACCAATCAAAAGTTACAACCTTTTCAATAATATGCTCTACTATTCAAGTTCATAAAATAGAATAAAAGCCATAAATAAAATGGGAAGGGAACTAGTTAAGAACCATCAAGCCCTCATACGACCATACCATATGACCAACTCAAGACCATAGATTTAGGAAAGAACTAGACATCCAGACTGCAATCCTTAGGTCAAAAAGAACTATACCTAACAACTAGATAATATCTCCCTAATATCTAAATAAATAAAAAGAAATATCCACACACATAAGTGGGTGAGGATAAATACAATAAAAGTAAATAAATTACCTAGGTGAACATGAGCTAAGGTAAATACCTACTCTAACAGGATGTGGCCCCAAGATGAAAGGACAAGGGATACCAAGAGTTAAACCAAAAATAGAAGACAAAAGGGAGCTATGAGGATGTGGCCCAAGTATATAAGATAACAAGCTACCTAGAGGTGTCCCATAGATAGAAGACGAAGGACTACATGAAGGTGTCCCATAAATAGAAGATGATGGACTGCCTAGGCATGGTCCAAGAATAGAAGATAATGGGTTACCAAGAGTTTTTGACCCAAGTATAGAAGATGATGGGCATAAAAGGAGGTGACCCAAGAATAGAAGATGATGGGATACTTGGTGATAGGCCCACACATAGAAGATAAAGGGCTTTAAAAGGTGGCCCACATACAGATGAAATGATGAGCTACTTAAAGGTGGCCCACACATAAGAAGTTGATGAGATACCAGAAGTTACCCAAGCCATAGAAGAAGATGACGATCTACCAATCAGATGACCCAAGATGTGATTGTGATTGAGGAATATTGATGTGTAAAGAATGATTAGGTAATGAGAAGATGGGCCATGGATCTATGCTAGAATCAAGAAGTTCATTATTTAACGAAGAATGTGAAGATGGAGGTGTAAGATGAGGATCACTTTCGATGATCTGAGGATCTTCCATAGTCTCCTGATAAAAGGAATCAACTCTTCCCCACAATACGTGAATGCATTTAGGTCTAAAGAGAACTATTTCTCATGGTCTTCTATAGGAACGTCATCATGTAACCCCATGATTTCTTTGATCGCTTCTTCATTCTAAAAATAAATCAATCAGTATGGGTTGTTTTTTTGCAACCATAGTAGGGTGATTAGAAGAAAGGGGTCTACCTAGTGTGGAAGATCTAGAAGATGTTTGATTATGTAGATGATGGAAAGGTTTGAACTTATTGTGTTCACAAAGGAATTAGATAGCGCATGTTAAAAAGATATCTTAGAACATCATTTTTTGTGAATGGTTCAAGACATTTTGATGAAAACATTGATCTTTAGAAGATTGATGAATATATAATAAGGAATGATTGAAATTACCCAAGTTCCATAGAGGAATTGGGTTTTGATTGATAGTAAAATATGACTAGAGACAAAGTAGATAATTAGATTTGGATGTCTCGTGAGTATCAAGGAAGATGGTCATGGGCTTACCTAGGAAAATGATATAGTGTCAGGAACAAAAGAGGATTGTGTAGAAAATCATTGGATTGTGATGTAGGGGTCAAATTGGATGATTGATTAGAAGAACTTTCATCACATTCCTTCAAAGGAAATCGTTGAGGTGAAAATAAATTGGGTCTTGTCAGAGAAAGGGAGGACTTGTAACTTCTCCATAAAATTTGAAGAATGATGAGGAGAATTTGTGGTGGACATAAAATCCTTAGAGGAGGAGAAATTTTTTAGGAGATTGATTTATCCTTACTAAGAAATTTGATTGAATGAAGCTCCCCAACATTGAAGACTAAGAGGAATGCAAAATATAGTTTGGATTAGAATCCTAAATTTAAGATGCCTTAAGAGGAATCAAAATAATAGGTTTCGATCTGAATCAAAATAAGAGTTGAACTTGAATAATAATTTGGACCAGAATTTTCCAATCCACACCGTCAACTATGAGATGAAGGTAGGGAATGAGATAATTAATGGGTTCTCTAGCATGAGGAACCAATCCAAGGTTTAGTTCATGAATGGAATATTTTAGTATGGGAATTCTAAGACATAGGTTCAAACCTATTGTTATAAGTATGAGGAACCATGTGATAATAACCTCATAGTTGGCATCATTAGATTATGGTTCCTAGACCCAGAATTTTGATTGAACTTCCTTCATGGAAAAGGAATTTTTGTGTCAATTTGATCAGTGTAATGATGAAAAATTTAGACATTTTGAAAACAAATAGGGGATGCTCGTGTGATTTTCCAAAGGGAACCCAAGGAAATATACATCGTGATAAAACAATTTTGACGATTGAACAAGGTTTGGACAACAAGTTGCAAGTGCAAAGGATAACAAAGGGGTTTTCCTTAGAAAAACAAGTCTAAAAGATGAATGCTCACAAGGAACAATCACACAAGTTTGGAAAACCAATCCAATCTACAAGGATATAATCTCTATGCAAATGGTATATCACATAGTAGGTTAGGTATAAATAGTGACAACACGATATCACCACTTAGGTCGAGTTTGATATAAACAAGGTCTAAGTACTAAGAAGGTGTTAACGTGATCCCCTAACAAGGTATACTAAAGCAAGTTTTTAGAAACAAACAAAGTCCTGAGTTATGAAAAAGGAGGCTACCAATGTGAGCAGCCCAACAACACTATTTGGATATGTAAATCAAGCTTCGTAGATGAAAGAAATATTTTTAGTATCAAAATGATGTCACCATAATGCTAACAACATAATGAAGCTTTCCAAGAATCAAGTCAATGTTGGGATCAAAATCTAAGTATAAATATAGAAAGAAGTTGTTATTTATGCAAGTAGCATAACAATACAACTTTGAAACTTAAATCAAGTTTCCCAAGGAAAAAAATACGTAAGTATCTAATTTATAGTGATGAGATACGTGAAAACATAACAGGTCAAAGGAATTCAATGATGAGACTACCTACCTACAATGATAATGTGTCTCAATATGGTTTTGAGAAAAAGGGTCTATTATAACATGAATATGTACCATTCAAACTTTCAACACTTGCATTCCGACATTGCAACCTAGTCATTCAAGTAGACTAAAAAAGTGGTGGACATGATTATTTCTAGCAGCATCCATGCATGTTGTTTTATTTTGTCCCAAAATGGGCAACAAGAAGACAAAGGAGTAGATCAAATGGTGTTGAAAAATACTTAGCTTCACTTTGGTAAAAGTTTCACCTCCTTAAGGCAAGTGAAAAACTAAGACAAAGTAATGATTTGCAAATTTGTGATGAATGATGCTTAGTTCAAACTTTGATGGACTCTCCCCTTGTTCGAATAACAAGGTTTTGACTCAGAAAAAGTTTTTACTTCATGAAATCTCTATGAAACATGATTGGTTTGAGTTGGTTAAGTTGGCTCTAAGACAAAATGGCTTCCTATTTGGTTCTCTCAACTAGGTGTCACAAACAATCTCTGTGATCTCAGTTTGCCAAGGAAATCACAATGACTAAACCTTGGAGTATCGTGGCTTTACTTTACCCCCTTCAATATGATGAGCAATAAATGCATTCAGTTGTATTTTCACTGGGGTCAATGAAGATAATTTTGACTCTATTCTCACAAGTGTATACTAGACAAGTAGGTAAGCGAGGTATTTCCCATTTCATCCACAAGGTTCCCTCTTGCGTGGACTACTTTGGGGTTCCTAGGAGAATCCCTCTTGTTATCTTAAGGCTTATGCCAAAGGGATTTTCTTCTTGTTTAAAGCGGAAAATCCATAGCTCTTAACCGAAACCTGCATATACAGTGTTTTGAATGTGGTGTATTTTCTTATCTTTGAGATTAATGTGGTTTTGACACACGCCGTTTGGCAACCTATATCAAACTATGTAGTAGTTTTTGTTTAGATTTCGATTCTTTGCAAGCGTATATTTGGTCCTTCATGCAAAGTTTAGTAGTTTTCTAAATGATCAAAACATCATAAAAAGAGGATAAAACTTTGTTTTTGATTCTCAAGATCATCCTAAGATGCAAGAGAAGAGCATACATAATGAAAAATCCAACTATTAGCAAATAATGGAAAAACTTCGTAACTTAAATTCTTAAACAATTCATTTTTAACCAAATTGAAGTTCATTCCCTTAAGCTTAATGAAATGTTTTTTGAAATCATAAGAAAGGTATTGAATCATTTATGATTCCCAAGATCACTTACAAGGTGTGAGGAAATTACATACATGATCTAACCTTATAAATAAAAATGCAACATTAATTAACTTAATCAAAAAAATTAACACAAAGCATGATCAAATATACCTTGTAAATCAATAGTTAGCCTTTAAGAAACCCTGCAAGATGTTAGAAAAATCAAAGGGATCAAATTTTGTAAAACATTTAGACATGTTAGGAAATGATTAATTTTTTATTTAAAGAAAACCATAAATTTTATTTAAATAAAAATATTAATAGTTACTTTCCATTGCGTAGAATTCGCGATACCTTTCTAACATAAAAACATGGAGTCATTAGCATAGACAGTTTGGGAGCAAACCTTATGGCCTCCTTAAGATAGGCATGCACAAAGTTCAACATATGCGTGCCCCTGATAGCATATGTTCTTCCCTTTGTAACATACGCACGCCCTGGTAGTGTATGCATGCCCCATACATTGTATGCATGCCCCTGACAACGTATGCATGCCCCTACTAATAAAAAGTGTCAACTAAGCATATGAAACACTATGTGACCAACAAGGTGTATGCATTCCCCCTTAGAGAGTATGTGTGCCCTTTAGAGCGTATACATGCCCTCTTCCTATAGATCACTAAAAACATGGGATTTTTTGCAAAAAATTGTAAAAATCTAAAAAATTGGTATTTTTAGTCCAAATCCGACAGCAATTTACCTCCTTTGATCCAACAAAGAGCATAAAACCTAAGCAATTCCAACTAAACTAGTTAAGAAAGCCTATGTTTATAAAAAATGCAAAAGAGGGTTAGTTTAAAAAACTTTGAAACAAAGCTTTAAATTAATGGACAAAGGACTAGGGATTAGTCCCACTGAGCGTGCCAAATGTATGCATGAAAGACTATTACTATGTCAATGAATTGAAACTAACACCTAGTAGTTCAACAATATAACTAAATCTAAACATAAACATCAAGATAAGATCTTAATAAAATAAACTTCTATAATGCATGAAACATGAATGAAACAAACTAACATTGCTAAGTTCATCTCTACTCTTTAGATTGCTAATAGAAAATGTGAACCTAGTTAGATCCTAAGTAATCAAATTTTTGTTGTTTTTTCTTCAAGTGGTGAAAGGATCTCTCTAAAAATGGCTACAAAACCATGTTAGATATTCCTCTACTAACCAAACATGAAGAATGGATGCAAGATGAGAAGCTATTTTCTAACAATGGAAGTAAGGCTCAAGATCAAATGTTCTATAGCTTTAGCTAATGTGAATGGGGTGTGGTGTTAGTGTAAGGGAGACACTAGGCTTGTATTTATAGATTTCCATTTGGGAAAGTTTAGAATCCTAGTGCATGTGGGACAAAAGGTGAGCCCAAAATAGACTTTTACAAGTCAATGTGCTCTTTGATTATATTAGGAGCTAATTAATCTTTTAGGATTAATTGAGGATCCTAAGTGGGATTAGAAATCTTTTTGAGAGCATCTGGAAGGGGTTTGGATAGATTTTGGAAGTTTTGGAAGTGAGATTTAGCCAATAAGAAGGTTTATTGGTTAAATGCAAGATTAGAGGATTAATTAACACATGATTAGCTAATTAAGAGGATTATCACTAATCAAAATGTCGTCAATTGGTATCCTAAGTGAATGAAAAGCATAGTTAGATAATGAATTTTTGTTATTTAAACAAAGTGAGAGGAAGTGAAGATAGTTAATGAAATTTAAGTACTAAAACTGTGTAAGTAGATTTTAGGTGTCTACATCTTCATTTGCATGAAATAAAATTTTAAACATTGGATTATTATACAACTAGCTATTTTAAACAAACTTGTATTACAAAATAATGAAACTTAACCTCGTGACTTACATAAATCCAGACTACGCTTGGGTTTCCAACCATGGTCTTAAACCCTTTGTTTTGGATATGTTTTAGGACTTCATAATGGAATTGGATAGCTACAACCCCCTCTAGTTGACTATTTGAGTTGAGTTCGCCTTTAAACCTAGCTATCATCCATTGGTAAAAGTTAGTAAATCATGATTTTCAGAGACTCTCAAAACCACCTTCCAAACCCCATAAAAGAGATGTCAAGTTTTGTCTGTGTTCCTTGTTATATGGGGAGTCACATCAAGCTTTAGATCAACCTTGATTGACTATCTGTGCTCTCTTTTCCACCCCTCTAGGAGCCATGTCACCCTGTTTTGTAGTTTTAGGAAGTTATTAAAAGTGAAAAGTTGGGTTTCATTTTTGGATTTCCATTTGGACCCTGAGAAACTAAATTTTATTCTGACCTCGCAAACTATAGACACTAAAATTAGGTCACACTCCCCCTTCACCCTTTGACATATAAGTACCCTTCATCACTTTCACCTAGCCATGACTCCCTTCACCACACTAGTATTAATTTAATTAAATTAATGATTTTCCCACACTATATTTATTATTTAAATATCTTATCTAAATAATATCTACACATATAGTTCACTTGGACACCTCATAAAAGTTGACTCACCTTAAGACCTATTCTTAGCAAGTTACCATAACTAACTAAGACTCACCCAAAACCTAAAAATCAATGCCTACACTCCCTCTAACCACATTACCGCATTCTCACTAGAAGCTCCGAGTCTAATCCGTGGGATAACGACATGAGATGAAGTAAATTAGGAGGATCTCTCCTAAGTTTGGCTAACCTAGAAAATCCCACTTGGACCGACGTTGGTCATCCCTAACCGCCACCGGTTAGGCCAGACCGCCGTTGGTTCCCCCCTTTTTAACTCCTAAACTACCTAATTCTCAAGGTTGGTAAACATCGGGAGCAAGAAATGTGATGAGAAAGAACGAGATCTCAAAAGATAACGCATCTTTAGAGATCCAATTCCAACAAGAACTCACATCCAAATAAGAATATTGAATATCTTCTCCTGCACAGCCATCCCAGCCAGATTCGGACCGACCCAAGAAACAGAGGAGTGTGCATGCATCCCATGTAGAATATTTTCTCCAGTTGGTGATCACTTGTAGCCCCCAAAAAACATCATCAGCACCTCCATCCTTCACACACGGACTTTTAGAAATGACATCCAAGTAAGTATTATATCATACTTCCCTGGTTAATGCATTTCATCATTATTTTACCACCTATTGTCCATCTTGCTCCTTATTGACCATCTCCAACGTGTTGTACCTTCATAGACCCATCAAAACCTCGTAAAAACATACCATTTTCATCTAATACCTCCTCCTAACCAACTAAATCATTTTTGCACTCACAAAGGGGACCAAAAACCCCATTCTGTGACATTCCCAGACCTCACAATAACCAGCGCCGGTTGTACCTAACTGTGGTTGGTCATCCATGACCGATGCCGGTCTCTTTGTTTGCCCACATAGCCTTAAATAGAGACCCATACACCCCTTTATTACCTCACCATCACTCACCTGTGACCTACCCAACACTTTCATCAGACCTGAGAGAACTCAAAACCAACCATTTGACCTGTGGATTCTATTCTAGCTTAGCATGTTAGATTAGATCTATTTCTTATTGTGTTCTAAGTGAGATACCTAAATCATTTTAAAATAACAATAGGATTTACTTTGTTTTCAGCATTAATTTGTTAAAATAGTGAATTCAAAACCATCTAGGAAGTACCATACTTCCTGAATCTAACTCACGCTAGGCAGTTCACTTCCCATATTGTTTAATGCTTTCTGGTGGTCTTGTTTTCATTACAGGTAGTTCCTTCTAGCCAAAAGGAAGCTCTCACGGTCAGCTATGGATTCAAAAGTCATACGCGCACAACAACCCATCAACCGATGTTTGAACAGGTATTCCTCCTATGCTCGTTACCCTATCTGTTTCTTCCCTAGCTTATGGGAGAACTACATCGGTCTGAGGTCCCTTTTCACTGGGACTATGTAGGCAGCACTTCTAGGGCATGGGGCCCTAGAGGGTTAAATTGACCACTCTTTACCCTAACCATCTTCCCCACCTTTACCTGATTTCCTATTCCTATGAAAAACCTCGACATTTGCACCATATCCCACATAACCTTTACCACTTATTTCACATTTTCATACATAACCAACATTTTTCACATTTTATACCATCTCATGCATTTACATTGCCCTTTGTTACCAAAATACCGAAATAAACATCCATGCCTAACACCAACCTGACTCGATCCATGCCTAAACCGACCTGACTTGATCCATGCCTAAATAGACCTGACTCGATCCTTGCTTAAACCGACCTGACTCGATCCATATGTAACACCACCCTAACTCGATCCATGCCTAAACCGACCTGACTCAATCCATGCCTAACACTGACCTGACTCGATCCATGCCTAAACTGACCTGACTCGATCCATGCCTAAACCGACCTGATTCAATCCATGCCTAAACCAACCTGACTCGATCCATGCTTACACTAACCTGACTCTATCATGCCTAGCTCATCTATTATCCATCCATATCATAAGTAAAGTAAAACTCATACACATCACAACAACATCACCTGAATATCATCTATCTCCTCATATATACATGTGTGTCTCCATACAATGTGCACCTGTATCACATAAATGTGTATCTCACTAAACATGCATGTCTCATCATGGCTATCATCTCAAAAATGTCGGTACATAGGCCGATATGCTATAAATAATCATCATTAGCTCGCAAGCCGGTATCATGTACACCACTATAATCAATACAAAAATGTCTTTAGCTCGCAGGCCGGTATCATGAAAATAATATACATACAATACCTCTTCGACACGTAGGTTGGTCTCATATATCATACATACAAAAATGACTCGGCATGCAGGCCGGTCCACAACCAGGTCAATCATCTCCCCATCTGATGTCAGGGAATACTCCCTGTGCCTGTGTCTCTCCAGACCCCTCTGTCGCACCTGTCTGGGGCCCGACACCTACCTCACCTCCTTGCTGATGGCCCCTCACCTGGGGTTGGCCTCTGTACACTAGTGACCTCACCATGACCCTATCCCTGGGCTCACCGGCCCCCTGTACTCTCCACACTATGAGTGCGGGATCTAGTCCTCTCACTAGAGGCCTGTTGTGCTCTGTACTTAGCATAGGAGGGCACATCTAGCCCGGAAGCTAACAAATGATCATGGTAATATTGCACCTCTCCTAGGGCATCCCTAAACCTGGCCATGGGCACTGTCTGTGGAGGTGCCATGGGTCCCGCTACCTGTGTAGGTACCTATACAATGGGACCCTATCCCTGAACCTGCACTGAACCCTGTACTGGTGCTAGAGCCTGAGTTGGCTCAAGAATCTATGCATGTGCCTGTAGCTAGGCCTATAGGGTAGTAATATATGCCTGTGCTACTATCAGTTGGCCCTGCAAACCCGTAACCTGTCCCTGCATCATGGCCAACTGGCCCTGTAAAGCCTGAACCTGCACCTGTAGGGTGGCTACCTGCCCTCCATCTCCACCTACCTCCTCTCCATCACCATCTCCCCCTACCTCTGCCTGTGTTGGTACCTATCCCTGCCCGGCCTGAGCCTACAACATCACTATCTGGGCCTGTAATGTGGAAACCTATGCCTCTGTCCCTGTCAGCTGCCCCTGCATGATCCCAAGCTGCGTCACCAACGTAGCCACCTACCCCTGTAGGGTGTCTCTCTAAACTGTAATGGTGGCTAAGTCTGGCTGCCCTGGCCTCGGTGCCACGGCTCTCAGCTGTGCCACCCACCACTGCCTATACCCATCTGTAACCCTAGCATCATCAATCTGAGTATCTACAGGCTCCTCCTCATGTCCAATCGGCACTGTGGGTTGCGGTGGAGACATAGGTCTCTCCACATCATCTCTCTGGTACTGAGGGAATGGAGGCGGTAAACCCTGAACCAATCCAAACTGATGTCTAACCAAATCTATGGGTATCTACTCATACTCCCCCGCTCTCCACCCCTCTATCCACAGATGTATTTGTAGCCCAGCTAGCTCTGTGGCCATCTGTCTATATGAAGGGAAGCCCACATATGGCCTCTAAATGACGTCCACCCCAAAAAAACCCTCCAGTAACCTCCTGTAATAAGCTACATCATGTGTAGCTCTGGCACCTCGAGCCTCTCCCATAGCTGGTACCCATCGCCTATACCCCACTCTCAAAACTCTCCATGGGAATGCATCTTCCCGGGGCATCCCCACTAGTCAAACACAAACAATGTGCTCATACGCCCAACAATGTAATAGTACAATGCAGCAGATGTTGAACCTCCACAGTCGCTCCGTAGGCCCATAGCTCTCTATACACCTGTGTCAGCAATGTAGGTGCCCATGCAAATCATGTCTGATGTACCATCATATCATGGAGGACCCCCATCAGTGACCTCGGGAATCTCCCCCCATATGCATCCGGCAGTGCGAAGCAACACACTGCCTCCATCATAAGTACCACTAACCTCATCTCCTCTCGATGAGCTCTATACATCGCTCTATAGCTCATGCTAGCACTATGGAACGTCAGGTCTACTACACCCTCACCAAAAATGGGTGCCAGTAACTCCTCAGACGCCTCTGACGAGATAGAATAAACCTGGGCCCCCAATATGGGCAACTGTAGGATCTTGTATACGTCCTCCAGGGTGATCGTCATCTCACCCATCAGCAAATGGAAGGTATTGGTCACCGAGTCCCATCTATCAATGAGGGCAACCATAAGACTCACCTCCCAGACTACATGCCGGTAGCACCTCACCCCTATCAATCCCACCTCTGCCACATGCTGCCACTCTGCCTGTGTCATGTTCACCCGTACTCTCAATAACAAGGGTGGCACCCAGGCTCTCATCCGCAGCTCGTCTCTCACCTGCATCTCACAAAAACAATATATTTAGTCCACCTTCCCATCTTACCTTATTTTTTAACTTATTTAACCAATCCCTCCACCACACCTACCCACACCCATCTGCCTTAACCTATCTACCCTCACCCTCACCCACACCTACCCAAACCCATTCACCCGACACTACCTACCCTACCCTCACCTACGACCCACCCTCACCCTTTACCCACCTACCCTATTTTCCCACCCTCACCCTTTATCCACCTACCCTATTTTCCACCCTCCCCTTACCCTTTTTTATCCCAATCTCCACTTACGAATAACCGACCCCAGTTTCCCCTGACCGACCACGATCTCCCTTTAACCGGCACCGGTCACTGTTCTTGTGACCGGCACTGGTCACTACCCACCGCCGTCGGCCACAAGTCGACCGACGTCAGTCACTGTCGCCCCGCCCGACCCGACTTTCCAACCCTATTTTTTGGAAAGTTTGACATTCTACCAACCCATATCCCTCCCTACACCCTTCATTGTTCCTATCTTCCCCTTTTTACTTTTCCCCTTACCATCCACTATTCCCTTTTCCCTCCCTTTTCCTTTTTTTTGTAATTTCCCCCTCACAAACCCCCCATTCTATTATTATATATTTTTCTTCATCTTACATCACATTCATTCACACATTAACCTCAAAAGTTCACATCTTACCTGATCTCGTTGCCACCATTGTGGTGTAACCTCAGGCCTCCACGCCGCTCCTTTCGAGCCCTCTCTGGCCTCTTCCATCCTCCACTACACAAACACTCCTCAGCCACATGAATCATGACACCTGCTCTCACAGCCCCACCTCTCAATCACCCACTCTCACCTATGTGGCTCACCAACCAAGCTTCTCTGTTGTACTCTCTTGTCCTTTTCCTCTTTTCTCTCTTCTTGTCCTTTTCTACTTTTCCACATGCACAAATGAATTTTCAAATGCGGGTTATCCACTTTTTATACCCTACCCGACCCGACCGATGTCGGTTAACCCTTAACTGTTACTGGTCTGTTTCCCTAGACTACCACCGTCGGTTACCCTACACCATCATAGGTTCATTACGACTGATGTCGGTTACCCTGCATACTCATTACCCCCTCATTTACCTCATTTTCCTTACCTCCCTTTTCTTTTGCCCCCCATACACCTACCTGGACCATTTTACCTTCACCTCTAGCCCTCCACCCTCTTCAACCTCCTCACATCCGCTGTTGATGCCTTATTATTTTACCCTACCTCGGCCTTACCCATGCCGTGATCTCGATATTTGGACCTGGACCATCGCTAGGGACCTTTGACCTCATGTGTTCGCTATACCTTGCGGAACTGTTACCTGTGTTGATTGACCTAATGACCTTACCTAGCCTATTACCGTGACCATTTATCCTGACCCTACCTTGGGTGTACCGGAACATACCTAAACGTTCCTGCACCTAACCTATGTTATGTTTCCTAACCTTATCCTATACCTTGGATGCCGGATTCACTTCACTCTTTCTTGGATAAACCTATCGACCTTAGACGATGTAGAGTTTACCTGCTCTTCAGCCTAGTAGCGTGCTACAGTTTATACGTGTGCGTGCATTTGACTGTTACTACCTTTGACCCTGACCCATTACCTAGATTGCCCTAGACCATAAAACCCTACACCCACTTCCCTTTTCCTCACATTTACCTTTTATCAAACCACTCACCGCTTCACCCAGCTGCTTCGTTAGTTCCTGGTTTGAGGGGGATCACCTTCACCCCCACATGGGGCAACCACACCTTATTTTTGTTAGCATCGCTTAGCAATACAAGCCACACAACAAAAAGGGGAAAAATGTAGACACTAAAATTAGGTCACACTCCCCCTTCGTCCTTTGACATATAAGTACCCTTCATCACTTTCACCTAGCCATGGCCCCCTTCACCACACTAGTATTAATTTAATTAAATTAATGCTTTACCCACACTATATTTATTATTTAAATATCTTATCTAAATAATATCTACACATATAGTTCACTTGGACACCTCATCAAGCTGACTCACCTTAAGACCTATTCTTAGCAAGTTACCATAACTAACTAAGACTTACCCAAACCCTAAAAATCAATGCCTACACTCCCTCTAACCACATTACCACATGCTCACCAGAAGCTCCCAGTCAAATCTGTGAGATAACAACATGAGATCCAAGGAAATCAGGAGGATCTCTCCTAAGTTTGATAAACCTAGAAAATATCACCTAGACCGACGTTGGTTACCCCTAACCGCCGCCGGTTAGGCCAACCGCCGTCGGTTCCCCTTTTTAACTCCTAAACTACCTTATTCTCAAGGTTGGTAAACATCGGGAGCAAGAAATGTGATGAGAAAGAACAAGATCTCAAAAGATAACGCATCTTTAGAGATCCAATTCCAACAAGAACTCACATCCAAATAAGAATATTGAATATCTTCTCCTGCACAGCCATCCCAGCCAGATTCGGACCGACCCAAGAAAAAGAGGAGTGTGCATGCAGCCCATGCAGAAGATTTTCTCCAGTTGGTGATCACTTGTAGCCCCCAAAACCAATCATCAGCACCTCCATCCTTCACACACGGACTTTTAGAAATGACATCCAAGTAAGTATTATATCATACTTCCCTGGTTAATTCATTTCATCATTGTTTTACCACCTATTGTCTATCTTGCTCCTTATTGACCATCTCCAACGTGTTGTACCTTCATAGACCCATCAAAACCTCGTAAAAACCTACCCTTGTCACCTAATACCTCCTCCCAACCAACTAAATCCTTTGTGCAATCACAAAGGGGACCAAAAACCCTGTTCTGTGACATTCCCAGATCTCACAGTAACCAGCGCCGGTTGTACCTAACCGCGGTTGGTCACCCCTGACAGATGCTAGTCTCTGTGTTTTCCCACATAGCCTTAAACAGAGACCCATCCACCCCTTTTTTACCTCACCCTCACTAACCTGTGACCTACCCAACACTTTCATCAGACCTAAGAGAACTCAAAACCAACCATTTGACCTGTGGATTCTATTCTAGCTTAGCCTGTTAGATTAGATCTATTTCTTATTGTGTTTTAAGTGAGATACCTAAATCATTTTAAAATAACAATAGGATTTACTTTTTTTTCAGCATTAATTTTTTTAAAATAGTGGACTGACAGCCATCTAGGAAGTACCATACTTCCCGGATCTAGCTCACGCTAGGCAGTTCACTGCCCATATTGTTTAATGCTTACTGGTGGTCTTGTTTTCATTACAGGTAGTTCCTCCTAGCCAAAAGGAAGCTCTCATGGTCATCTGTGGATTCAGAAGTCATATGCACACAACAACCCATCAACCAACATTTGAACAAGTATTCCTCCTATGCCTGTTACCCTATCTATTTCGTCAACCATTCAAAGGAACAATCTAAGAAAAAGGTGAAACACAAACCTCTAGTATTTTTACCCAAACATTTCCTATTAACCATCAGTTCAAGTAACTTACATTACTAGGCCACGCTAGGTCATACAGTTCATCTGGCTTTGGAAAATATTGTTTAATGTGGATTTCTGATATATAGGAGAGCACACAATAAGTGGCATTTTCTTGAAATACAATTTTTCATTGACATGGTAGTAAAAGAAGGGCTCCAATTCAAATAATCATCGTGAAAACTTATTGACACAAAACTTTATGAATGGCTTGTTGTGTGAAATTTGACCTTTGAAAAATCTTATGTTTCTCTCTTCTCTCTATCCTTATCCTCTCTCCTCCCGTAGTTAAGAAATGAAGTGCAATGAAATGATTATATATCTCTCTTACTCTATTTGGTTGTGTGTGAATTATTTTGATAATGTAAGTGAAAAACTAATAACGTTAATTATGCTATATTTAGGTGGATGTCATGCCATCATTTTGATGACTATGCGGTGGTTGTAGATATTGATTCATGGAGGGAGTGAAGTGTTATTGATAATATCATATTATCATGTTATTTAGAACAATGAGAGTGTAGAGGAAAAATAAAATTTTTGTGATATATTGAAAGGTTTATTATTGAAATTTTGTGATAAGTATGAGTTTATAGTGTTTAGGGGTATTTTGGGAAATTTACATTTAACCATGGGTGTCATTTTGATTCAGAATTATGTATTGTAAAATGTTTGAATAATTATGTTAGCTGAAATTGAATTTGATATCTTATAGTGCATTTTCAGTGTGAAATTAGTGATTAAATCTCTAATGTGTTGTCTGAATTACCTTGAAAATGTAGAAAGGAAATATAAATAAATATTCAACTCTAACATAAAATGTTTGCATGACTATCATTATCGTGTGATCCTTCATAATGTAAAACAATAAAACCTTAGGGTGAACCTAAATCATTATACTGGATGGCACCTTCTAGATCAAGGAAATAAGAGCCCAAGTATGATATTATCATCATAGCATGTATGGTTAGCGACATTTTTGTGAAACTGGAAATTAGGAATGGTAATGGTTAAAAAATTTCTAAATTATGTGGCTTCCTCCTAGGATTGGTAGTCGTGTGTGTAGCAAAGAGAATATGTTCTCTTAAGATTGTACTTCATGGCAAACTAATTTTAAATCTAAGTAAAACCCTCTTGGGCCGACACAGGGGTAGAATGAAAGGATTTAGGTGGAAAATATTGTTAACTACCCTTTAAATGCATCTTTAGGAGTTGGATTTATAAATGAATTCCATACCCAATTATAATTATCATTTGGGTTCTATAATACAATGCTAAGAGTTAATTGTGAAACTTAACAAAATTTTCATTTTCATATATATTTAATTGTGAAATGCTAAGAGTTATAATTATCGTTTGGGTTCTATAATACAATGCTAAGAGTTAATTTTCATTTTAATTGTGAAACATATATGAACAACTCCAAACATTCTTCAAATTAAACAAATATTCAATTTTCATTATTTAAACTATCAAATATTTCAAGTTTTAAGTTCTGTAAACCCTTTTCAAGTTTTCAACGAATACATTTACATTTGGACTATTTTCTCAATCATTAGTAGGTTCCCCACACCCACTGGCACTTTCCTTTTTCAGTTTCTATAGCGAATTTTGTGCCGCTTTTCTCAATGGCTTGAACTCCTAGATTTTTTTCTTCAATAATTCCATAACTAACAAGATCCTCTGCAGCAATTTCTAGATTATTTATGATTTTTTCTTCTTCCTTTGAAGCATCTCCATGGGATGCCAAAACAAGATATGCAGCTACCTTTTCCTTGAAAAAAATCTCAGCGTTCAAGCCATTCTCTTTAATTAACCGCTTAAGTGTATTGTTTTATTTGTTAACCAAAACAATAGTTTCCTTCAGCTTCATTGATGTGGATAAACTTTTCTTAGCAGTTTCCAAGTGAACTTGGAACACCTTTTCTTGACTCTTTAAGTTTTCATATTTCAACTGCAAAAAAACATTAAGCTCAATTAAACATATTACTAAAATAATAAATTAATAATAAATATTGTTTCAAATTGATAATACTTACAAGAGCTCTATCTATTTCCGCATTTGTAATTTCCACCAAATCTTTGTCCTTTCACCATTTGATGAAATAGGCCTGGGATTCAACATTAATATTTTCTAATTTATTGAAAACTTTATCCAAAACATTGTTGTTATAACTATTGTTATATGTGTCAGTCCCACCTTGTGCTTGGTTAAATAAGACATCCATCTTGGTAGGTTTATTTTGGATTGCAACATATAAATTATACATTTTGAAATGGTTATCATAACAAATTTTTATCTCTTGGATTAATAATTTATCCCTTCACTCCCATTCAATGAGATGAATTATATGAGGCATAACAAACTCTTTGACATGGGCTTCACAATCATAACCAATCAAGCTATTCAAATTAAATGATGTCAACTGGTCACTATTTGTATCTGAAGAGGATGTTGTCGATGGAGAGGTATGGGGTATTTCATTTTCCACTTGAGGAACGTGTGCTGACGCTTTTTTCCTCTATGTGCCCTGATCCTATTTGTGATCAAATAAATTCATATTAAAATTATATGTTATAAAAATTAAAAAGAGACGAGAAATTTATATGTATCAATGTTAAATAAAGTACATAAAATGGAAATATACCTTTGGGCCTTGAATCATATCGCATGTGTTAAAAAATCTTGTTGGGTCATTGCTATCAATGCCCAAAAAATCTTCATCTAAAATTATTTGATTTAAAATTGATTTTCCCGTTGTGTTGGGAAATCCACCGAAAGAGAGGTTCGACAATTTTGAGGGAATGTTCATTGTCCCACTAAGGGTCGGAAGTGGCATCATAGTTTACCAATTATCTTTTTTCCTGAACCTCTCGTGGTCATTTTGAATCGTAAAGATGTTTTTGGTGGAGAACATGGAAGTGGAAATGTTTGAATAGATGACGAAGGACTACAATGCACTATAAAGTCCAAGAAAAAATGCATTACTAACTTATTTAAAAATTACACAAAAGAAACAAGTTATACCTTGTTGAGGCAAAGGGACAACATGTGACTGTACCAGCAGTGCTTGTGTCAGAGTTTGCATTGATTGTGTTGGAGTTGTGGGTGATAGGAGTGGTGGAGGAGGGTGTTGCAGTTAAGCATCAACAAATGCACATGACTAAACTGAGTGAGTGGGTGATGTTTATTGAAAACCATGCGGATAGTATAAAGTCCCGCAGTATCTGAATGTTAAATCAAAAGTGTAAATGGTAAATAGTAAATACTAAATGGTAAGTGTAAAAGAACCTATACTGAATGTTAAGGCCCAACGGTCTTACGTATCGGTCATTTAACAAATGAAAACGCTTGAGGGTTAGGTGATGAGTGAGATTCCATTTGTAATTTCCCCTTTTCTATGCCAAAGGCCTAAGGGTCAAGTCGAGTCCAAGTCGGGTCATACCCAAGGGGCTATGGATGCTGGGGGCTATTGTGAAGGGGCCGCATGGTACAAATATCCACGTTTTGCACTTGAGGGTCACTTTTGGACCATGACGACTTAAAAGGGAAAAAGTAACTTTAGTTACTTTCTTTTTATTGGCCCCTCCATGGAATGAAATGCACCTAGGGTTATTGGGGCTCATTTTCCGAGGAGAAGTATATAAGGAGTGGGGAGAGTAAGGAAAGGCACTTTTGGCATATACATTTTATTGACCCCTTCTCGTGTAGCTACTGTTGTTGCGCATCTACAGCTTGTGGAGTCAAATCCCACAGGGACCCTAGCTTCGGTGGTGAGAGACCCGTCCCTAGCTAGCAGGGCATTCTTCGGCAGTGAGAGATCAACCCTAGTTTGTCATTTTGGAGTTGTTTTCTAGGCTGCGTACAGAGATCTTATCGGAGGTTTCAGAGGATGGATTTTGGGGGTTTTCGGGGCATTTGAGGAAGATAATCAGTGGGCTTCTAGATCAGATTCATGGCAGCCATTTGGGTAGGGCGTGGCAGCTCGTTGAAGGCACCTCCATCATTTATCGACCCCTCTTCCAAGCGTGGTGACTTGCAGCCTTTATTTGGGGATTTTCCAGTCGGTCATTGTCAGATCTGAAGGTGGAAATATTATTTCTTGTATCTGTTAATGTATTTCCAAAGACCCTTAATTTATGCTCACGTATTTGGTGATTTGTGGATTTTAGAAGTTTACCAGTCGCCTAGGGCACTTTGTAATTCTCTAGCAGCAATATAAAATTCCAAAATGTTGTTCAAGAGTTTATTATTATTATTGCAAGCTTCCAACAAAATTTCATGCACTTTGGGGCAAGTATTTTGTGATATATCAATTAAATACCATTCATTGTCCTAGTTGGTCATTTTAAGTAAAAATCAGTATTTTACTTTGCTGCAGTTTTTCATATATTTTGTGCATTTTTAAGTGGTATCCCATTAGGGATATTTCAGTGGTATCAGAGTTGTTGTTACTCCAGCCTGTGTGGGTTAAATATGGTAGTTTGGAAAGATCTCAATGTGGGGTTTATGAAGGAAATATTCACCAACATGGTGAAACAACAGGAAGCCACTAACCTTTATTTGAGCCAGCTCACTTAGAATGTGAATCAAAATAGATCTAGGGACAATAAGGAAGATGGTGAGAATAGTGATAAAGGGCGGCCAATAGAGGTGTTTGATGAGGATTCTTGTTGGAGGAAATATCAATCTTTGAGTAAGGGTTTCAGAGATAATATGCCATTTCCAGATTATTGCATAGTGAAGATTGGTAGCAAGCCCAAGCAAGATCATCATATGTCAGTACCTGAGTTACAAAGGAACTCACTTGAAGAAGAAGAAGCTTCTAGAGAAAAATGTATGATTTCCATTGAGAAAAATAATTGCATTAGTGAAACTTTGCTTGTTGGAGAAATTATTCCAGCTCAGGAGAAGGAATTTGTATATGCAAGCAAAGAGGATGTAATGGAAACTCTAAAATAGTGTGAGGAATGGAATAGCAGAGCTAGAGCTACTAGATTTATAGCTTCCCAAGCAAGACAACACCAACAAGAGTTCAAGGAAAAGATGTGGGAAAATGATGCAAGGAAGCCTACACCCACGAAAGAAGACTCTATGGAGTAGCTGGCACATGAGGAGGAGCCTCACATGGATGCTTGTGTAAAATTTCAACTTGCTGTAATTTCCAAACCAGAAACTGTTGATCAGATTTCAAATACTTTCAACAGAAACTCGGGAAACAATGTTGGGGGCAGCTCAACATATGTCTATCTTCAACACATGGAGGACATTGATGGCCTTGAAGGGTATGAAGAGGACACTAATGTGGCTTATTTATTGTCACCTATTCCAATTTACTTCCATCATGAGATGCATGGTATGGTAGATGACAAAGTCTTCATCATGGAGTTTGTTGGACCATTGCTCTAACTAGGTGTATATGAGCATCTGGTGGATGATATATGTTGGCAAGTTTTAGCTCACTTAACAGATACAAGGGCTCAAGGGCATTATAAGCTATGGGATCCTGGTAATATGTGGCAGTTATCCAAAACTAACAATTCTGATGTTGAAAACTTTGTGACTGATTTCATAAGCCAAAGAAGGAATTCAAATGTGTCTTGTGTTGGCAAGCATGATTCCTTCATTGGGGACTCTGGTACAAGAAGGGAGAGTAACTCTCAAGGTACTAGCATTGGTTTTCTGATTGCTAAAAAGGGTAAGAGAATATTTTTTAATCATCTTCAGCCTGTTGGACTGTGTATAACAACATTCAAAGAGAGGAGAAAATGTTTTATTAATAGAGCCCATGACTGATTTTTATACCAACTACATGGTGGAACCCTTAGAAGGGTTAGTGGGGGCATTTGGTCCTCAAAGTGCTCAAAGAATCAAGGTGCACTTTACTGTTAAAAAAGAAGAGTTGAATTCAAGGTGCATTCATGACTTTAGCATCCTAAGGTATGAGAATGGTTACCATCTTCCTAGCTTGTTGAGTTCTCCTATGTTGTTGCCATGTTTCTATTATTTGGGACAACATTTACATGCTTGGATGATTAAGGAAGACTATTTCATAATCACGTTTCAAGGTATGCTAGATGGAATAAACACATCTTCCATTCACATTTCTCTTGATTCAACCAATAAACATATATTGGCAAAGAAAATAATGCAGGGGCCCATGATATTGAAAGGACATGAGGTATACGGTGTATTTATTGTGGTTGAATTTTCTAGAGGTAAGGTTGTTTTTGGGATGAAATGGTTGCATGATGTTAAGGAAAACGATGATGCATGGGTTGAAAAATCAAAGGAGAATGAAGATGTTGATCCTATATCAGAAATTCTGAGTTGCAAAGGTATGATGAGCAGCCCCAATTATGTTATTTGAGATGTGTTGTCTTCTCTCATAAAGAGAATCCACGGGTATAAAAAAGGGTATGAAGTTCCTTATGATAAAGTTTATGGATGCATGATTTCTAATATTGATTTCCCTTTCTCTCGCATTTACGGTGAAATGAAAATATGGGAAAAGAGAATAAAGTACGATGAGGGAGCAGCCATGTGTATTCCCAACATACAGGGAATTGATGAGTTATGTCCATGGAAAGATATGTCTTGCACAAAAAAGGTAACTCATTTCTTTATTTTCATTAAGAGATGTGAAGTACTTGAATGTGTTTGTAAATTTGGGTTACTTGAAGTTGGAATCATTCATTGGATATATTGGCTTCCATCTTTTGGGAAATTTGCATTCATCCCTCATGTGGATAAACAAAAAATATTGAAGGAAAACAAATAAATTGGATTTCAGGGTATACAAGGGCAGATCGCAAAAGATGTGATTGGTGAAGAAAGAAGCATGTCGTTGCAGCAGTCGAATTGTGAAGGAATGTAGCCTCTTGTGGGTCATGGTGACATCACAAGGTATGAGACAAGTGGGCTACTTGATGACCCCTATTCCAACGGGTTGTTTTCTATAGACACAGAGCACACCATGATGACTTATGAGGAGAGAAAGGGTGATAGAGGTGAGGAGATAGAGACTCCCGAGATGGATGATGGAGATGGGGTTGTGTTGGATAGTGCTGATGCGGGGTAGGAGGAGGAGAATTTTCCTCAGGAGATTATAGCCACATTTTCTAGTACTCTGATGTACAAGGAATTTAGGATTAGAGGAGTTATGTAGGGTTAGTAAGTTGGGGTACTCATTGAGAGTGGGGAAACCCACAATTATATTAATGCCTCATTGGTTGAGAGGCGAGGATTATAGACAGAGGATTTTGAGGGCCTAAATGGGGTTATAGCTAATGGAAAGTCTATGAGGGGCACACAGCAGGTTTGCCAAGTGAGCATCATGATGTGTAACTATACAGTTACCGATGATCTCCACATCGTTGATATGGGAGAGACCAACATAGTGCTGAGAGTATAGTGGCTTCACTCCCTTGGTGAGTTTTAGACTAAGTTTCATACGATGGAGTTGAAGTTTAAATTTGAGGGCAGGAATGTGATTTTGAGGGGATTACCTACAGGAGCACCTAGCGTGGCTACAACTGAGGGGATGGAGAGGATGTTTCAGGTTGGTGAGGATTTTAATTATTTTGGATCAATGTGGATAATGATGGATGTGGGTGTGACCAGTAATGTTACACATGAGACAGTTACAGAGATTGGGACTACAGGTTTAGATCGTCTGAGTTTATCATTATGTTGGTCATATGAAGTTTTGGTAGACTAGAGATCTCATTTTCTTGTTGATTACTCCAATAACTAATACTCTTGTGAGATTCTGGATGGCTACATACAAGATGAAAGCTACAGATTTGAGGATGAGATGATCTTCTATTAGGGAAGATTAAGCCTTGTGTCAGATTCATGGTTGAGGATGGAGATATTGCGACATGTGCATTTTCATTCTATGAACGGGAATTTGAGATGCAATGATACCTATAGGTTCATGTTAGAGAGGTTCATATGGCATAGGTTGAGGGAGGATATCCCCAACTTTATACAGGCATATACGGTTTGTCACTGTGACAAGTCAAAGCTTGCAGGTTCATCATTTTTTGAATAAACATTGGATAACACTCCTATGTATTTTACTACTTCTATTCCCAGTGAGCACTTCACCCACGTGTTAGTCAGTGGAGAGATGAAATTGACTCATGGTTATTTAGTAGGTTCACATTCATTGCAAGGAGGTGGACTATGTGGAGCCGATATTGCCGATTGACTGTCTACTGGAGTCTTGGGACTTTTCCTCCATAGGACACATTGAGATACATTATGAGGAGCCTTGCTCTCACACGAGTACAGGTTAGGTGGGAGAGTTAGCACCATTTTCACATATATAGGTTGTTTCATAGGTGGATTCAGGGGACTCTATGGGATCCAGAGTGAACTTTCATACTGAGGATTCAATTGGAGAGGTAGTGAGTGATCACATGATGATAGTGTTGCATTGGTAGGGATTAGACAGATTGGAACTTTCGGCATGGGTACTAGGGGAGTCTGTGTGGGAATCATACTACTTTAGGAGCAACATTGTACTCCACACGGCATAGAGAGCATGATCACTACATGGGGTGTCTTGGTTACTTCACATCACACCAATCATCAGTTGACTACAGGGTGAGGTGAAGAAACTTACATCGTGGTATTCAACCTATGTAGCATGATAGGATAATGCTTGGGGTCAAGAATTTCTCAGGAAGGGAGGATTGTAATGTCCCCTTTTCTATGCCAAAGGCCTAAGGGTCAAGTCGATTCCAAGCCGGGTCATACCCAAGGGGCTGTGGATGCTGGGGGCTATTGTGAAGGGGCCGCATGGTACAAATATCCATGTTTTGTGCTTGGGGGTCACTTTTGGACCATGACGACTTAAAAGGGAAAAAGTAGCTTTAGTTACTTTCTTTTTGTTGGCCCCTCCATGGAATGAAATGTGCTTAGGGTTATTAAAGTTCGTTTTCCGAGGAGAAGTATATAAGAAGCGGGGAGAGTAAGGAAAGGAACTTTTGGCATATACATTTTATTGACCCCTTCTCATGTAACTACTGTTGTTGTGCATCTACAGCTTGTGGAGTCAAATCCCACAAGGACCCTAGCTTCGGTGCTGAGAGACTCGTCCCTAGCTAGCAGGGCATTCTTCGGTAGTGAGTGATAAACCCTAGTTTGTCATTTTGGATTCGTTTTCTAAGCTACGTACAGAGATCTTATCGAAGGTTTTTGAGGATGGATTTTGGGGGTTTTCGGGGCATTTGAGGAAGATAATAAGTGGGATTCCAGATTAGATTCACGGAATCCATTTGGATAGGGCATGGTACCTCGTTGAAGGCACCTTCATCATTTACCGACCCCTCTTCCAAGCGTGGTAACTTGCAGCCTTTATTTGGGGGTTTTTCAGTTGAACATTGTTAGATCTAAAGGTGGAAATATTATTTCTTGTATCTTCTAATGTATTTCTAAAGACCCTTAATTTATGCTAGTGTATTTGGTGATTTACAGATTTTACAAGTTTACCAGTCACCCAAGGCACTTTGTAATTCTCTAGCAACAATATAAAATTCCAAAATGTTGCTCTAGTGTTTATTATTATTATTGAAAGCTTCCCACAAAATTTCATGCACTTTGGGGCAAGTATTTTGTGAGATATCAATTAAATACCATTCGCTGTCCTAGCTGGTCATTTTCAGTAAAAATCAGTATTTGACTTTGTTGCAATTTTTCATATATTTTTTGCATTTTTATGTGGTATCCCATTAGGGATATTTCACCTTTTCAAATTGGGAATCTCTCGATGCCTCAACATGTTTTTGGCCACTTCCTCTTGATGCTTCTTTTGTTCGTCGAAGGGCCTCCACAAATTTTATCTGCATATGGTAAAGATGCAAACATAAGTACATAATGTTAGTACAGAGAAGAATATTTGTAAAAGAAGTGAAAAATCAATACAATAACCTTACTAACATCGAAATATAAACTATTAACATGTTGTTCTTCAATAGCAATTGACAATTGCTTTATTGTGTCACTCATGCAAGTGGGAGTTGGTTAACATTTTAAATTATAATACACCTTGTAATAAAGACCAAGGAGATAGTTAGAGAAATGAACTAGTTTTTCATCAATTCCAGCATTTCTAATCTCATATTTTATCTTATTAGATAAAAATGTGCACCAATCAAATCTTTGTTTTCTGATCAATGCAAGAATGTATGCAATAGCCCAATTTGGAATATCATTTCTCCGACCTTGCAAAACAATTCTAGATTAAAAAAAGAAATCATGGTAGAATAAAAATGGTGTGTAATTCCTTGCATATCTAATCCTCTTCTTGATTTTTTGACATTAGCTACAAAAAAAGTCATTAATGTTGAATTAACCACAATTTATATTAAAATAAAAATCTTACAATTAAAAGCACATTACACATACCATCAACATGGAAATTTAAATAAGATTCGAGGTAAATCTTATCATCTTTAATTAGGGCTGCTTTGGTTGTTCCAATTTTGGAATATTTAAATGGAAGGAATGTAAATTGATGGATATTAGTTGGATAAACACTGAACTTAAATGTATGACCATCAAAAAAAGTAACAGTGAACTATTCATCTTCTGTATTGAACGGGGAAAGGAGGTAGTTAATAATTTGTCATGATCTATCTCGAACTGCAGCATGTTAACTAGTCCTTCAAATTCACATGCTTGTACCCAATCCTTGTAATTTTCATTCATCTGCAAAACAACATTAATGTGTGGGAATATCAAGATTTTGTATTGAATCTTCGCTAGGACATGGGGGGTTTCCTGTTCATTTTGAGATTTTGTTTGATCTTTAGCTTGAGCATCCATGATGATGTGAGGTAGAGATTCGAGACCTCAAGGTTGTATTATGTTTAGATATTTTGTGTTGAGGTACTCATAACGGGAGTTACGAGACCTGTATCACAAGAAGAATGGAGTTACGAGATCCTGAAAGTGTGAACGTTAAAATGAGGGCTAGAGGGATATTTATAGGGAAAATATTAGTGTTTTGGAGTTTTGACACATGACAATATGACATCTTTGTCATGTAATAACATGGTTTACTGACATGCGAAAACGAGAGTTATTATCACACGATAACAAAATGTGTTTTTTGCATCAATAATTGTTGTTGTCGTGTAAGAACACCCTTTTGTGATGCCTGTCAGTAACTATTGTTGTCACACGACAAGAAAAATGTTGATGCCCAACAATTGATTTTGTTGATGTGCGTCAACAAGGATTGTTGACGCTTGAAAAAAAAAATTTCACACGATAACAAAGGGTTGTTGTTCTGCTTCAAAAATCCTTCCTGACACATGTCAATAAAGCTAGTTCTCAAGCATCAACATTTTTCTTGTCGTGCGTCAACCATGCATCAGTAAAATCCTTTTTCACGCATCAAAAAACAAGAAACTTTTAGGAAAAACCCATGCCTCCCCTAAATAAAATACAAGTGAAAATTTTGTTTTGAAACCTAGGAAAATTTTCCTTTCCAGCAAAATTCATTCTAGGTATATTCGGCACTGATTTTCCACCTCCAATTTACAAGAGGCTTCTTAAAATGAACCCTGCCAAGAAAAGATATTCCATGAGTAGCAATGAAGCCACCAAGAGAGGGTGAAGGAAATGGCCATGAGATCAAACCCTGTTGTGTTACCGAACACTGTAGAGAATTATAAGCAATGCTAATGCGATCATCTGACAACAAAACATTCTTTGAGCTTGTGGTCACATAGTCGCTGAAGGAGGGTACAAGAAGAGAAGCTATCGGCGTTGACAGGGAAACACCACCCTCGTCGCTCCCAGAGATGTCCTTACTGGTGTTGAATCCTTGATTCACTCCATCAACATGTACCATCCACAAAAAATTACACACAAAACCCAAAACCAAACAAAGTTACCGAATAATTTAAATTTTTTGTTAAAGAATGAATGTAACGTTTAGTTAAACCCTTAGTTAATAACCGATCATCACAAAATTAAATAAATAATAATATTAAATAAAATAATTGATTAAATTTATGGTTGAGTTTAAAATATTTCATTCAATTACTCTTAAATTAATTTAATACCTAGGTTTCTAAGGTCATGCAATAATTTAATAATTAAAGTCCATAACTGAACTAGCTCTTTTATTTACACAAACTAATAATTTAATTCTCCAATATAAAGGTGGGTCTAAATCATTAAGGAATGGAGTTTATTTAAATTAAAACAAAATAAAGAGTAACAACTTAATTAGCTTCCAAACCACACAAGTGGCCCCATTCCAAAAGGAGACCCATGTGATCAAATGATCACCTCGCCTACCCCCACCTAAATTTTGTAGGAGACAATTTGGGCCATTAGATGAATGCAATCTAGGCCATTGGATGAAGGGATTTCAAATCAACCCTAAAATCTCTAAGGAATGCTTTTATTCATTTCTTTTTCTCATATAATTCATTTTTGGTTTTGCAGGTTAAGGGAAGATATAAGAGGAGGAATCCATGGATAATAAGGGTCAAGCTTGGGAATGGATATACACGTCCCAAATCCATATTATTATTTTTTTCAATTCTAACCCTTTCAAGGGTTTTTTAATTTCATGATTTATTATAAGTTTGTTTCAATAAAAATACCCATTTGGGTCTGTGGCTTTTGCCTAATAAAATCTTGGATTTTCTATTTGTTGATAGTTTATTTCAAAGTATTTGCCCAAATAGATATACATTTTGTCTTTTTATAATATGCACACTTTTATTTTTAGTATTAATATTTTTTTAATGTGTATAACTCCAAATGTATATATATTATATATATATATATATATATATATATATATATATATGATATATATATTGTTTATTAGAAACACCTGGCCACGGCCATTATAAATAACACAGCCTCATTTTTTTTTAA
This sequence comes from Taxus chinensis, assembly GCA_019776745.2. Classification (NCBI taxonomy): domain Eukaryota; kingdom Viridiplantae; phylum Streptophyta; class Pinopsida; order Cupressales; family Taxaceae; genus Taxus; species Taxus chinensis. The sequence continues at coordinate 226,774 of JAHRHJ020003217.1, forward strand.
TAAAGAGTCTTGGCCCATACATTTCCAACGCAAGTTTTAATACATCAAATCATTTAGTGTGGGCTCGGTCGCCCACCCATATCTATTACTTAACAATGCAAAAAGGTGGGGGGAGGGGTCACCGACCCCAACCCCCATCCCATTTAATTAATGGGGTGGGGGTGGGGAAGGGGGTGGGGTCGGCGACCCCTCCCCAGTTCCCACCCCATTCCACTAACTTAAACCAATGCGGCTCAGCTGCTTACAAGAACTTTACTTCTTTTTTTCATTTATTTAAATTTTGCTTCTTTAAAATTTGTCAAAAACATACATTAATAAATGTTTAATAATATTATTATTACTTATTATTAATAATAAAAATAATATAAATAATATATATATATATTTATATATATATATATATATATATAATTAGTATTTTTAAGTAACTCTTATTTTTTAAAATTTTAATAGTATTAATATATTAATAAAATTAATATATGAACAATCTTACAATTTCAATTTTTTTGTAAAATTTTTCTCTCTTTTTTTTTTTTTTTTGTATTTTGATGAATTGGAAACAATAGTTAGTTTAATTAGATCTGAAAGAAATTTATAAAAACATTCTTATAGAATTGGCTCAATCATGGCCTTGTTTAAGTAGAAAGCATATACAATCTTAGTACTTATATAATTATATGTATTTTTTTTGTTCATTCAATCTAATGTTAAATTTGGGGAAAGGAATACATTTCCTTAACAATTCTATACATTTAACAAGGAAGGAAGTTGAACAATGTAACCATTTTAATAACTACTTTCGTCCTACAACTTAACAATGAATATAGCTAATTTTTTTAATCATTTTCAAACATTCATTCTTTCGATAAAACAATTATCCATCTACTTTTATTTATCAAAATTAAATTTCAAAACATTCCCAACAAGTGCAATATAACAAGATTTTTATTTCTTTATAAGTGAAGCCTAAACAAACTTTGAAATAATAAAACAACTTCAATTAAGAGAGATGCATTATCATTTCAATTATTTCAAATCTTCCACTTCACCAAAACAATGTAAACTTAGCAATTTCCTTTCACCAAAACTATCACATTTTAAAACACACATTCCTCTTACACACACTCTTAGAAAAGTTTACAATCTATGAAGGTTTCCAAATGAAGATACAAATTTCTTTCAAGATTGCAATTTTACAATCATCCACACAAATTTTTAATAACAAATTGACTAATATACATCAAATGGCTATCAACAAGGCCAAATAAATAATTCTTCCATTTGCATGACTTCTCCAAGGTAGCTCCAAATCTTGCTATCTTCAAATCTTCACCACAAGGATCACAAAACAAGGAAGGGGGAGTAGGCAATGCTCTCCACACAACCTTAAATCCATTAAGGGGAGAAGTCATCTACTTAATGGCCCTCAAGCCCCAATCAAGGAACCATGAGGAGAATTGAGCAATAATGAAAACTTCCAAAAAAGTGGCTTCACAAAAAACATACATACAAGACATTCAACTCAACCAAGATGACATATCCAACAAGTTTTTACATTCATAACAACACAAAGGTTTGAAGATCAAACCAAATAGAGAAAGGGTTATGGGAGGCAACCTCCTTATGCCTCCTAAGTGAAGTGGGAGTCTTACCCTAAGCCTCCAAGTGCTTAAAATGATCATCACAAATTCCTTATCTCTCCCTTGCAAGCATACAATAAAAAAATGGATTCATTTTCTCTCCCCATAGGTAAGACTCCAATTCACACTCCCACCAAAATCATGCCTCAAAAAACTCCCTTTCCCCTCCCCAATGGTCCCATAAACACTTCTCCCACACCGAACTAAGGCCTACTACCCAACCAACACATAACATCTTCACAAGACAAAACAAATACTTTTATAAACACAAATTACATACAAATAAGCAAAATAACATAATGAAAAATGTGGAGAGCCTACCTCTCCATCAAGTTCCAAGATAAATTCCACAAGCCTCTTTAAATCCAAGCCAAACAATTTCTAAGCATTCCCAAAAAGATCCAATTTTAAAAGTGCACAAGAAGAGGAAAGACCAAGTGACCCCCATTCCAACCAAAAATCACCAATAAATAGACATGTAATGTGAGAATGATCAGGTGGCTCCATGTAGGATGCCACTTAATCATTCCTCCATCCCCAAACTCAAGTCAACACACCAAGACCAAGAAAATCAATGTACATGCAAAGGACTATGACAACCCACATGGCTTAAAATGTGCACACCATGCTTTCAAAGGACCTAATAAATTGTGGTAGAAATAAAGTGCAATAATTTTCCTTCTTTTACACTCAAAAATGGACAAAGAAGTCAAAAAATAAGCTTCCTAACCCATAGGTAGGGTTTTTGGGTCAAATTAAGAGGCATGGGACAAGCCTTGCTTGTCCCACAAGCCTCCAAAAATGCCCCCAAGTCAAAATCTGAATTTTGAACTTGGGATGGAGTAAAATTGTAGATCAAGAATTTCGCACTTATTACCTGTCCAAGTTAATGCACCAAACTAAACACAAAAACCCTGAAAAACTCCAATGAAATCGATACCTGATGGACAAGATCCGAA